>JAYKAV010001676.1:785198-1328794 GCA_035582835.1 Phoebastria nigripes
CCCCCCCCGCCAGCTTTTCCCTTTGAGCATGAAGACCTTGCAAGCAGCACAGGTGGTTTCTCATACACGTTTCACAGTTCTCTCTCTCTGTTTAGACAAATGAACAAAACTGGTAGGTTTTGTTCTTGTACGCACCTTGTAAAGATTTCTTTCTGGGTTCAACTTAAGTCTTGACTGAGGCAAAATGAAGGACTGGTTTTCTGCACTTCTGTCTCACCCAGGAATGTCCCTATAGTTATGACTAAATGAAAGACTAGTTACTGCTAAATAAAAGAAGGCCAGACAGTGGTTCTTGCCTTCAAGGCTGAGTGGTGTTGACTGGCTTATGTTAACACTGCTTAGAGCTTTCTCTCTGGATAGCAGATTCTAGAGAGCTCTTTGGTGCATTTTAAAACAGATCTAAAATTGAACTAACAATGAAGCAATGCAAATAGTCAAAGGTCTGGTACTCAGATTTGCTCCTTGGCTGCCTTTTTATTTAGTGGTATGAGCATACCTTAGGAGTCCATGAACCCTTGTTAGTGTGTATGACCTACAGACCCTAAAGGGGATCCTATGCTTCCATTATAGCATTGCCTAAGTAGCAGGAAGAATTAGACCTGTCGTTTGTCCAAAATTAAACCACTAGGGGGAAGTGTTAATGAGCTGTGCAGGGATAAATAATGCCTGCCAAAAGGATGGTTTTATAATACTAGCACTGGAATTAAGTATTTTGAAAGGTTTGAAAATGCAGAAAACCATTTATTCAAAATGTATGTTGAGTGAAACTAAACCTTTTCCTGACATGATGATACCTGTGTGGGAATCTCCGTACATCATCACTCAGCTGTGAGCAGCCTGCACTGTGACTCACAGGTGCCCAGGATGATGGGCCATCGAAAATTGCTTGGAAAATGGATGAAAAGATGTCTTTGATGCTCATCATGTGCCCTGTATATACAATCCTGGAAACTAACCAAACCACCATGACTAAAACAGCCTTATAACCCAAGCTATATGACGCACATTGAGCCGTTTTGTTCTTCACAGAAAGCAGAATTTCGGGGATTGTTAGATCCTGGATAGGGGAACATTTGGTACAGTGCACGATTCGTATTAACTTTGTTACCATCTAAGTCTTTATGAGTCATGCTATTCATCCCCAATGACTAAGCAGCATATTTTTGAGATTTTCTTCTTTAATTTATAAATACAATGTATAAATATTAATATGCTGAAGAGAAAGTTAAGAAGTAACTACTGATGCCTAAAATTTCCTGTGTGAGGGAAACATACCTGACTCTGGAAATTTCTTTATGAAACAAAGACATAGAAAGATCAGCTAGATGACAAAAACAAAAAGCAGAAAAGGATATATTGCTCCCTGGGCAAAATCTTCCAATGGAACTGGATACTTTTTGACAGATACATGTGCTAGTGCATCTGTGAATTATTTTCACTCGACATGGAAACGACTGGATGACTTTCTATGGCTGTTGGTGTTCTGCAGCTCAGCTAGACCATTTTAATTGGGCCTTTCTATCTTTAAAATCTAGAAGGAAAAGCTTGTTCTCATTAAGCCGTGAAAGTTACTGTCAGTCTCAGTATAACTGGGACTGTGCCATATGAATTGGTGATAACATATACGTGAATATTGTATAAATGTACTGTTTTGATGGGAAATGTTCTTTATTGCATGCCAGAGGTTTAAAATTTTTAACCTTCACAGGTTTTTTTCTGGAAAGTCTTGTAAATGTTTCTGGTACATTTACTTCCTAAGAATGCTGAAGAGACTTGGTTGTTTTTGTCAAAAGACAGAAACGCAACATTAACTGGCTGCGGTTTTGGAGAATATTCTTCATATTGAAGTTTTCTCTATAACGCTGAGTTCTAGAGGTGAAGCAAGAAACTGCATGTGAGAAAAGCCTGGAGTACTTGCGGGAGGAAGTGAAATACAATACAAAGCAGGAAATGCAAACCATACTACAAACATACGACACCCGTTAAAACATTGTTCTTACAATTTATGCTGGAAAAAAGGTTGTTGATGTAAAGAATTTGAGTGTCAGAAACAGTGTTTTAAAGAACATCTTTTGCAATTGTTGGCATTGTTCTTTGATCATTGTGAATCTTTATATGTGTTTGGACTGCAGTATGTTAGCATGACTCTATGGTTTGTAGATCCTATTTGAATCAGAAATCACTTCAGGAGACATAGCTGATATGTCTGAGGGCGAAAAATTGAAGGATGTTGATAGTAATATTTATTGCTGAGCTTACTGTAGCTAGTATTTTATAAACTGCTTTCTAAGTAGCTGATTTTGAACATCTTCTGGAATAGTATAGCCAGACTATGTTTAGTTCCTTCTGTAGGCTTCAGCAATGTCTGTGTATAGTGAGAAGACATAGAAATCTATGGGAAAAAATGTATAGAGGCTATAGAGGGGATGAGTGCCTTCTAAGGGGGAGAGAAAAGAAACAACTAAGCAGAGGGAGGCTTTGGAACAGCTCTCTGTATTATTAAGAGGTGTCTTGTGCTGTTATGTGTACTTTTTGTGTCATGCTTTACAAACTGAAGTCATGTTTCTGCATACGTGGCAGCAGCTGGCTGTGCCTCCACCACTTCCATCCCACCAGGGTGCTTCAAACACATGCTAAATAGAGTGAGAATTTGCTGGTTGAAGGTTGACAAAATTGCAACTTATTCAAGGATTATTGTTTCTTCATAAATCTACCTCAAACCTACCTCCCTACTCCCCTGGCAGAGATGGAGGAACAGCCTGTTACCCTGTAAAATGCAGATTAAAATCAGCAACATTCAGAAAAGAATTGGGACGATCAAATAACCAGCTTCAGTAGCAGGGGTGCCTGCCACTCTGTTCACCATGATTTATCGATTCCTCTGCACTTTGCCAAAGTAATTACTTGAGAGAGCAGTTTATAAATGAAAGAATGAATTTCTGGGCTAAGAGTATCACTGTGGCACAATGTGAACAACTAGGCCTTGAGTTGCTGGGGGTGGTTAGTGCCTGGCATTTAATTTGTTATGCGTGTTCTACTGCTAATTAAACAGCTAATGGACTGGTTTGTATTTGGGCATGGTCACATTAAACAGTAAGACGTAGCCCTGTGAGGCAGTAAGGTTCCCATGTTGTCTGTGGTTTAGCAAAAAAAGGTGTTAATGCGTAAGGCTGGGTTTGATTTTGGTTTACATCATTCCTGCAGGTCAGGTATGTGTTTGGTAATACAGTATCATCACCTACTTTTACACCTTTGTCATTCATCAACTTTTGTAGCAGATCAACTTTACCTAGGTCTTTGTAGTGGCTTTTTAATTATGAGGTTTGAAAGCATCGCTGCTACATCAAAGAGATCCTAGGAGATGCCCAATATTCTCTTATTTGGGTGCTTGGAGGTAAGGGATGTATCAGTCACTAGACCACCAGTAAAAGCAGAAGGCATTTGTTGGCAAGTAGGCAATCAGACTGGATGATACCCTTCCTTGACTTTTTGGCAGAAAACAAAATAATTGTATATTCACGTGAGAAAAGTTTGAAATTTTGAGAGAGCATGAATATTTATCAGGTCACAGAGAGATCCGTGGCCAAGCTCCAGTTGACGATATGCCAGCTGAGTAAAATGCTCCGTTGCAATGGCCTGTGCTTCTGTGGGCTGACAAGGAGAGCCGACAGCTGGTTGCAGGTGGGGTTGGGCATGAGCAGAGAAGACTGATAATTACTTACCAGTTAGTACTGAATAACCAAGGTTTGATGGAATACACTGGCCTGGCCAGGAAGAAGGTGCTTTGTTGCATGGCATCAGGAAGTGAATTGCTACCAGTCTGGCATCAAATTAATTGCTGCTATGTCTTGAGGCACTAATTCTATAGAGGGGTCTGATTACCTAGGGTATTTGAGCCTGTGTATATATTAAGCAGTGAGGAGGCACCTCCTTGTACTACTTGTGTTAATGCTTGCAAGGGGGCAGGGCCAAGGGGGTCCTAGGAGAATGCTTGAACTGGTCTGAAGCATGGGGAAGGAATGACAACAGCACTCAAACAACTGGAAATGATTCAAAGAGGAATAATTACCTTCTCCTGTGTGATATATTGCCAAGTGATTTCCAGATGAGCTAATAACGTTGCAGTCTAATTACAGAATATCCCTTACATCTTGTCTGTCTTACTGGGTGGACAAGATAATAGGCTAAGTTTGTGCTGTAGGGCTGGTGGAAAGGCTGAAAAATAATTCACCCATTTAATGAACTGTTGGAGCTAAAGCCAGTGATCAAAAATTGCAATATTAACATAGCAGATGGCATGACTTCTTAAAAGCCCGTTTGATGCATTTTTGGCACTACTACGTTTCTAGTTGAGAAATTTTTGAAGCTCTTGAAGCGTTAGAGCTGTCAGCTGGACTAAATGACTGTTTAATATTTTTACAGAATAGTGCTTTGTCATAGAGATGCCTTTTCCTCCCTCTTCTTAATGATAAGCAATTTGTGTTTCTGTAATAGTTTGCTCATATTCCATGCTATTTCATAATTTTCCTCTTTGAATTTTGGTGATATCCTCTGAGTCAGGGGCTGAGGATTTGCCATTTAAAAATGATCCTTCCCACAGTATTAATAGAGGTTGTCAGTGAAATTGCTACATTGTCTTGAAGAAGTATTTGTATCCTGGTCATTTTGGCTTGAAGAAAACAAAAGCCCTTACATTTCAACCATTGTTTACAGCTGTGTAAAATAATTCTTGTAATAAATAGAATTTAAAAAATGCTATTGAAAATCAGACCATAATTTTCAATATGTTGAATAGATTGATCAAACAATAGCTCAGAAAGGGTTGCTTAATCTCAAATTTCAGAAATTATAAGAAATTAAGGCACATCAGATTTTTTTTAGTGAACAACATTGATTCTTATTCAYGTAGAATCTTTTTAAATAATTCAAGGGAATGTTCACAATCAGATCATGTACTTTCTGGAAAATAAACCCAATACCTATAGCTTTCAAGAATAAAATTCAAAAGAAGAATTAGAAAATGGGACATATTCTGTATGTCAGACTATTTTATTAGGGACTTAAAATTTTGAACCAATTAGGAACTTTGAACTAAGGATCCAAGATTTGAACCAAATGAGAAATCTATTCAGGACTATCTACATAAACATCACCTCACACATGGATGAAATTAATAGAAATGCTATCAAGCCTTTAAAATGTTTTAATCTGGTAAGAGTGTTAGCAGCTGAGGTGTATTATAGCAGTAAAACCCATCTAAATAAGTTGATGATGGTCTGTCAGAGATGTTTGGTGAATTTTCTGCATAACTGATTTTTCAATGAAAAATATGACCAATTTATTTTTATAAATTTTTAAATAATTTTTTCTTAATTTTTTTTGGAAAAAAACCCAACCAACCAACCAACCAAAACCCCCAAAACCCCCACCTTTTCTACCAGGAACAGCAAACCAAATATTTAACTTTGTATTAGATCACTTGAATACAAATAGCTCAGTTCGCTTCATTAATTCAGAAGGGTTTGTCTTGGATCTCTTCAACATTAAACTAAATCTTCCTGTGTTGCTGCAGTATACTATGGGAGTTATATTTCAGATGCTTTTTATCCCAGATATGCAAAGCTCCTTCACAGATCTCCCATAAACATAAAAATATCCAGTCTGACCAATTCTGCCAAATAGAAATCCCATGGTTTTTATCTGTATTACTACAGATCAGGTTTTAAATCCAGTCCAAAAAAAACAGGTTTGCAGGTTCACCAAGTTTTAATGTTTCCTGAGAAACCCAGGGAAACACCTGCTAAAAGACAAATATTAGAATTTCTTAGAAAAAAATGAAAACTGGTATTAATGCTTGTTTTCTTTTCCAATAACACTAAAGAATAAAGGATCTGTGGTTAGGCCTACAGCCAGAAAAGCCCTCAAACACATGTTCAAATACATGAATAGTCTCACCAAAGTCAAAACATTAAATTTTTATCCTCAAAATATGTGGGTTTTTATAATTGGCAATTGCAGAACAGACTGATGAATTAGGAGCAGATTTAGAATTTAATAAAAACTCTTACTTCCCATATTCAAATGAATAGGAATTTGTTAGAATTTCATACAGTCTGAAAACTTTGGCCAGATCCTCCATGGGGGAGACATCTCTTTGTTGAAATTAAAGCAGAAAACCTGGTCCAAGTCTGTTTATGTAAATATCTAGACAGCTGTCCTGTCTGGGTTTGGTTTGGTATTTTTTTTCCTCCCTGCTTCTGTCTGTTAACTGAATAGCTGTGTAACGTGTCTGTTCAGTTTTGAATCTACAGTACGCAAGGATGTGATAACCAAATTGCATTTTTAAGCCTTCTTTTAATCTATGATTTAAATGACTTTGTGCCCCTCTGGTCATCTCAGGCCACCTTTAGTAACTCACATTCTGAATTGTCACTCAGCTGTCCACAGACAATGTCCTACATACTGGTGACATCTCCTGACAGGTTTTTCTGGTTAGACCTTGATGTAGTTGAAGTCTCCAGGCTTCCAAAATAGGATAAAGCCCTTTATAAATGCAATCATCCTTGTCCTGAGTAACTGTGATTTGAAATACRATCTCACACATGCTGGGTGAATGATGTAACCAGTAGGCTACTGGTAATTCTGGGGTGGTTTTCCATCTTTTTGTCTTTTCTTAGCTTTTCAGATGGGCTAGGTAAATTGATGTGGGTGGTCTAAGCAACTGAGCTATATATACACCTAACTTCAGGAAAGTCCTTGCAGTGCCGAGTACTGAGCCTGCCTGTCACATGCCATGTTAGGCTCTCCATGCCGCCCATTTTCTGTGTCCTTCCCTGCTGGATAGGCCATGCAGGTTCCCAGCTCCATCCTGACACTACTTTTCATTACAGGATTACCTTGCAATTTGTGGATGGATTGGGCACACATTTTAGAGCTGAGGGTACCCTAGGTAATGGCATGCTTGTAATGATAGGTTTTGCGTGCCCTGATAGGTTTTGCGTGCCCAGATAAAGAGCAAATTTATGATCATGGCAGTAGATGGGTCAAGGCTTTGTAACTGTAAAATTTTAAAATTAAATAAGTAATTTGGATTTTGAAAATTCATGAGTCAACTTCTGCTGACTTTCCTATTTCATGTTCAGTTTTAAGGGGGGGAAGGTGTTGTGGTTCTGCAAGTTTTTGATACAGAAAGGTATGTAAGACCTGTTACTGCTTTTCTTACAAGGAGTTGTCAAAGAGCTTTCCTCCCTTTCCAGTTTCGGTGAGGCCTGTTTCTCCTGCAGCTTCCTTCCCTCTCTCTCCTGCTGCCACCTCCTGGTAGCTTCAAGATGCCCAACCTCATGGCTGCTCTGAGTCCTGCAAGGTGAGCTGTGGACTTCTTTGTTCTCCTTCCCAGGTTTTCTTATTGTCTGCCAGTTTCTCTTTTCTCTTAGATGCTGCTGTTCGAAAAAAGTCCTGACTTAGCAGGCCTCCTCTTACAGTCTCCACGCTGGGGCTGGACACTCATACATATCCTAAAATGAACTGCATGCTTTCACCAGCAGGATGATCAAGGCATCTCGCTTGCCTGCTCTTACCTCAGCATATAGAAAGGTGACCTGAAAAGGCTGGACCCCACAGTGCCAAAGTTGTTGCTTGTTAATGCTGTGAAGAACCTCAGCTTTAAAGAAAGACATTTCAGTTAGCAGCAGCAGCAGAAAAAATTAGGAAAAAGGCCATGGAGGTAGAACTGCTGAATGGAATTAGTATTGTTAAAATCCTATTACAGCTACTACTGAAAAGCAGTTCCAAGTTTTCAAATGCGGTTGATATGCTCTAGGAGTACACTCAAGTTGGTCAATTTAGATTTGGAGGATTTTAACACTCTGCTTTGAAGAAGGGAAAAAAATCCGTGGTTGGGAAAACTTGGAAGGATTTAACACTCTGTTAGAAACCTGGCGACTCTCCCACTCCAATGAGGAGCCGTGCTCTCAATGAAACGATCAAAAGAAGATGCCAGCTTGTGTACACATTATCTCTGACTACACTGCAAGAATGCTCGGGGTATTTGTTTTTTAGGCTTCGGTGTGAAGAAAACAGTTGTGTAGGAGAGGGGGCATGCCAAAGGGTTTAGGATTCATTTTTCAGTGTGAGCCAGGTTCAATACTCTGTAGCCTGCCTTACACTCAGGCACTCATCTTTCAAGATTATAGATTATTTCATATTATCAATTTCCTTGTCTTTGATATTGAAAGGAAAAAAAGGCTCTTCTGTGAGCTTTAACGATGTCTTCTAATGGTACTTCAAACTGAATCATTCCAGTAGATGTCACTGTGGGCCCCTGAGTTACAGCCATCCCATTTTTAGCTGTTTGCTTTGGTGTCATACACCTGCTATCAACAAGGCTCAAACATCTTTGTAATGATGGTTCCGAATTACAGCTGTCTCGGCGTTGCTAATTTCAGCTCTTTACTGAGCAACATGAGGACAGATACCTGCCAGTTCGTCTCTCAATCTTGGCAAGAAACACGAAGCCTGGAGGCAGCGTAGTTGTGATCAGCTGTGGCAGAATGCACAAGGACGAGCATCCCTGTGCAACGTGAGAGATAGGCGTAGACTATCATGAGCAGGGTTAGGAGCAGTCCTGAGTGAATGCATATGGCCTTAGTGCTACAGCAGAGAAAAAACAGCTTTGCTCAATGTAGTAGCAGAGCCTGGGCACACAAATATAGAACTTAAAAAAACAACCAAACAAAAAAACCCCACCAACCCTCAAGAGTTTTCTAAATATCTTGTTTCCAGGGATCCTGAAATGAATTTTTTATTTGATTGTTTTACGCTAAGGATTTTCCTGGGACTTTGCACAGGAATACTGGATGCAGAATAAACCTGGCAGTATTTTGTAGTCTTTGAGCTTCCCTAAATAAGGTAAGAATTCATAACCTGTGAGGGAAGACAAAAGAGCAGACAAGGAGCAAGGATAGAGCTGAAAGTAACAGAGCAGACAAGGCTGTAGAGGAGGAGAAGGAAGAAAGAAGAGGAGGAAATAGATGTAAAGAAGCTCTGATGAAGTAAGAGGACAAGGGAAGCAAAAATATACTAATACTGGACATGCTACATGCTGCTTTGACTGGTACTTTTTAAAATTCAGGACCAGTCAGCAAAGTCTTTCTAATTCACCTTTCAGCTGATCTCTTCACAGTGGTATTCTTCATGGCCTTTGCCTCTGTTGCAAAGGCACCAGTGAGAGACTTGGGTGGGCTCGCAGCAGTCTTACCAATTCTCCTCCCRTCTTGCCCCAAACTCCATCCATCCAGAACATTTACAGCATCAGGACTGTATTCAGATCAGATCTGCTCTCAAAGAGGGGTTTCATTTTCGTAAGTGAGGAAACTTGGCATGGTCCACACAAGACATTTCTGTTTATGGCGAAAACGGAGATCAAGAGAAAAACTGGGAAGTTCTCATTCTTACTTTGATGGCTTAGTTCTGATGATTTATCATATTTACAGATGTATGGCTTATACTGTCATGAGTGTGGTCTCCCTCCATAGCATTGTTTTCTTTTAATTATATTCATTTCAGATTGCAAGATCAGGAAACATGCATTATTAGAAAGGGAAATCCTCTTCTTAGATACCATAGATAAGAAAAAGCAAAGGAATTAGCCAACTATTTGTTGTTCCTGTGCTTCTGACCCTGCAAATGACTCTCCAGGAATCTCAGAATGTGATTTTTACAAGGCTTGAGCCAATATTCAGTCCCTTGTTGGAGCCCTCCACTTTTCATTTATAAATTTCTAGAATAGCCTGATTTTTCCCCACTCTATCCTTGTGCTAATGCAGAAGTGAAAGAGCTCTGCCTGGCCCAAGGAGAAGCTGTGGCCTTTGATGGACTTTTCAGCTATTAATTTTTTCATTTGTTGGTCCCCAAAGTGATGCTCTGAAAGGAGCTTTATTACTCATCTGAATTCCAAGGAGAGGGCACTTGTTTGAAGGAATGAGTTTGAAGGTTTAAGGTGAAGAACTTCAGTCCAAATGTGATAACTTTACAATAAATAAGTAGACCCAGACAAGCTTGTTACAACAACTCAAGAACCTAGACCCTGAGTGAAGCAGAAGTTGTGCTACTTTAGCACACCCTTTGTGGCAGATCTACCCCTGGGGCATGAGATAAAAACGTGTGGGTGGCTAATGAGAACATTTTCAGCCCCTTGGGGCAGCATGTATTTTCACCTTCTGGAGGTTTAGATCACTGAAAGGACAAGCAGAAACTAGATAAACACTCTTACAAGTCAGTGACATAGGAAATCACATACTGTGTATTTCTCCAGATGTTCTCACAACTGGCTATCCAATCCTTGCATCTAATTGTTAAGATATCACAAAAAATAACATTGAGTTTTATGATTGTTCAGCTAGACATAGGGTGCGTACTTGCACATTAACTACAGATGGTTTCAGAATTACCTAAGTTTTTGCATACAGAGGTATGGGGTTTTTGTAGCTTTTGCTAGGTGTGTATTGAGTTTCTTCTATGAGGTAGAAATTGGTATATTGTATAGCTAAAGATGTGGAGTTTGATTTTGCAGCTACATTTTGGCTTTCTGCAGCACATGCCCGGAGGATAATCATCTCTGCTGGGAAAATTTCTTGCCTCACTAGAGCCTTCCTCATAGAGAGATGTGCAAAGACAGGTACAGGTTGTATTTGCATGTGTGGCTGTCCTCCAGGTATGAAAATCCTTAATGACCTCAAAGGAATGGCTGGAGTTAAAGCTGTCTGGCAGCAGAATTTATGTGTGCACAGACTGCAGCTGGAATTGAGTCAAGAAAGTGAAATGATTTCCTGATTTGCCTTCCTCTGTTCCTCTGTCATGCAGTCCCATCAAGCTGTGGTCTCACAACAGCCTTAGCTGAGTCTGAAGAAATCCCTGAAAGCACACTGTAAGTTCTGAGTTTGTTATGCTATGAAGGTCTATAAAGGTTCAACTTCACTTTTAGCATTCCCAGTTACCAATTTGGTGTCAGCTCTTCCTTGAAATTCATGGCCTTTAGTGACTCTTTATGATGATTATCACTAAGAGCGTGAGGGAAGAAGGCTTGTTCTTTCATCCTTAGCAGTACTGGCACTGGATGCTCTTAAAGTTTTCTTCTACCTTTTTAAAACATTCACAAATTTGATTTCCCTCCCTCCCCAACTACCTCTGAGATAAGCAAGGAAAAGAAAGAATCAGGCTTTTGAAATCTCTGGCCTGCTTCTGCACTTTCTAACTCAGCCACTTAATGACTGCAGTAACATACTGACTATTACACCAGATTCTCAGCTGATCTAAATCAGCAAAGCTGCAGTGGCTTTAATGGAGATATGATGTTTTGTAGCAGCTGGAGATGGGACTCAGAGTGTTACCTAGACCAGACTTCTATCTGAATTGTCTAATTTATGCCATTGAAAGTAGGCTATGTGCAAGGTGTCTGAGCTAATGGTGAAGAAGCAATCATAACACTTGAATTTCCTGATTTTTGAGTGCTTGATTTCTCAACTGTGATGTTGCTTTAACGTTTTTTTCAATACTACCAGTCTTATCTAGCTGTTTTATGGCTCCCACTCCCAGTATCTCAGAACTGTATCCTGCCTTGTGCTGTTGCTGGACTTAGCTTGCTCTAGAAGCTCTAGATCAGGACTCCTGTGGGATGCCAGATTTTCATTTTGAAAAACACTGAGCTATGCTGATTTAGACAGTACAATTCTAGGCGCTTTCCTCATGCACTTTGTCATAGAAAGCTTATGCCGGAGGTTCTCAAACAGAAAGCCCTTGAGTAAAGCTATAATCCTAGCTTGGAGCAAGAGGCAATAGACCCGTCAGTAATACAGTGGCACGGGAAATGCCGCTGTAATTAAAGTTCACTCAGCTTTTCCTTTATAAATCTCTGTAATAGAGGCTTTGTATGCCAGTGCAGCTATTTTAATTTATGTTGTTTTGAAACTAGGTAATCAGATTGTCAACTTTAGTGTGATCATTTCTCCATAAACGTATTTTGCAAAAGTATGCTTAAAACCATCAAAATGAATTCTTCGGTGTGGTGCTGTAAAAATAACAAGAATGATTTTTAAACCTGCCAGCCCAAGTTGTTTGGGAAGCCTGTAAGCTCAGGTGCAAAAGTGTGGAGTCTTCACACAATGGTAAAAATGGGTAATACTTGATTTCCTTTAAGTGAGCAAGATTTTGCCTGAAGTTTTGCAGACCATTTGTTCGGTAGCTCATAAGCTTTTTTAAAAAATACACTTACTGGTTATTATTTTGCAAAATGCATAAAAGATCTTTATTTTGGAGGTTATAAACAATACTGGATTTTCTTCTATAAAAAATATTCTATAAATACTGGATTTTAAATAGCTGTTGGTACATGGACTGGCCTAAGGTCCCATTGAAGTCAGATACTGGGTGGAATTAAATGTAAAGCTTTTAAACTTTTTAATCTCAGTATTATTATTATTTTTTTTCAAGGTTAGAGGAAAAAACCCAAAGCATATGTACTGTGCCTTCATGTGTATATTTGTTTGATTGAATGATTTCTATAATAAAAAAACATAGAGAAATGAAAATCTGTTCAGTTTGCAGCAGGAGAAATGGCAAAATTTGCCACACATGTAATCAAAAATTAGTAGTTCTTCTGGCTGTAGGGTTGACCTACTGAATTACGGCATAAAGACTTCACAGCCTCTCAGAATTTTGCCTCTGGGAAGAAGTAGAGGAAGTATTACTCCTTTTTTTCTTTTTTCTTTTTTCTTTTTTTTTTTTTTCCCCTTTGCTTAATACAGTCTGAGATTGTCCTGCCTATTTTTAGGTAACATTGGTTAACTCATTCTGAAGTATTTTCAAGTTCATATTTATATCCAGGAACAGCTACAGTTTAAAAATAATGGGAAGCACACAATGCTATTTTAGAAGTTGAAATGGTTTCTTGAGAATGAAATGAATGTTAGGTAGTTTGCTACAAGCTGCTTGGATCAGACTTAGAGTAAGTTAGCAAAAGTTAGCCATAGTGGTACAGCTTTGCTGGCAAGCCCTCCTCATGCAGATGGAAATACAGGGAGTTTTTTTGATAATAGATGCCCGGATGAAGTGAGCTATTTTGGAAGAAAAGTATTTAAAAATATTTGCGTAATTACAACTACACTAACTTTGGCCAATATTAAAATATTATTAAAAAGAAAAACTCCCACCCCTGCTCCTGACACTGTATTGTCTGGAGGTGAAGTGTTAACAAATGTGCTTCCTTGGTACCACATTTATTAATACTAGACCTGTGATCTACTATATTGTCTGGAACAAGTTACATACAAGTCAGATGGGTGCATTGGAAATGAGCCATTTTATTTCCAAGTCAGGTAACCATTCTAACCCCCTCTCCACACTCTATCCCCAGATTTCAGTCATTTTTCAACCTCTATATCAATTTTTAATTGAAGGTCATTTTGCAAAGGAAAAATGGAAACATGTAAAGTTACATATCTGAGTTTTCCCCTTCTTATTTCACCAAAGGTATCAGTTCAATTTGGTAACTTTGAAAAGTAATCACTGACCACTCTCAAAATGATAGTCTTTGATGAATGCATGGCTGGGTGAAACATGATTCAGGTTTAGTTGCAAACACCTTCCAGATGTAACTTTTAGGTATAGAGCTCTGCAGTTATTTCAAACTTCAGGCAAAGAAGTTCTGATTAACTTGTATGGCGATTAACACAGTAGAGAGGAGTTTCTTGACTTAGGTTATTTCATTTCAGTGAAAAAGGATTGTTTGAATGTAAAGCATTTTTAGCAAAGTTTACAACTCAGACATTGCAGCATAGTGCCCATACAGAACAAGGAGATAACCAGGAAGTGTATATGACCCTGCAACATACACTTTGGGGAGTATTATTAAGAGCTGGTATCTGTAAACTCATGGCTAGTCAATTGGTCCTTATTCAGCTCTGGAGGAAGTAGGAACAAGTAAAAATCCCTGTTCCTCCTTCATCAAATTTTGATTCCAGAGATAATGAAATGGGAAAGAGATACTTATCCAATACCTTCTGCTGGAACCGAGGGATAGGAGTGGATGGAAGGCGAAATAAAGCTACCGATCAAACAGGTGGAAGAAAGGGAAACTACGGATTTATATCCTCTTTCAGTTCCTCTCTTGTAAGTATAACCACTACTCTTTTGAAGGTCACTATCACTACCAACCAGTGGGCAACACTGCTTGTCAGAATGAGAAAACAAAGAATTCTTCCTTTACCTGCAAAGTTAACTTTGAGGTAAGTGGATTAGCAAGAGCTCACTTCAGTACCTCCTCTGCTGGATCTGAACATGGGGTATCCTTGCATAAAAGCAGGTTGACAATGTGGGTGAAACATTGGCAAAATCATTTTTACTACTCAACCACTTGCACTTTTTTTACATCCTACCTTACTCCTGTGCCAATGTGTAGGGACCTCAAGGGAGGACCTGTTCTCCATGTCACTTTTTCCTCTGATTCCTTCCTCCGCTGTGACTTTGGCTTTGTGTAGAGTGAACTGGTGGTTTAAATTTTGGTGCGTTGACCATGGTAATCTGACCTTGGACTAGCACATATGATGTAACTAGCATGAGAGAAAATTTTGGTGTACAAGAGACATGTTGAAGCTTTCACATGTCAAGATCTGCAAGACAGTCTAGAAATTCAATGCCCTGTTGGGCTTGTTAAATAGCATCACATTATTAGTACTTCAGCTACACATGAGGTAAGATCATATTTTTTTCCCCTAGCAGTCAAGACTTATTGTTACGATAGTAACACAAACAGGCAGAATTTGTTGTTTTTAACAACAGATATGTAATCTAGAAGTGCCTTTAACTTCTTGTGTGTTCTCTCATGACACATCTTATTGCTGAAACCATATGAAAGGTTCTGAAATAAGTTTAAGTAGTAATGTTGTATGTTTTCTCTTTGCAAGTTTTCCTAAGATTTTCACTGGCGTTATTAAGAACATATTGTCCACAAGTGACCTTGTAGCTGAACAATACTACTGCTACTTTCTGCTACTACTATATATTATTTTTGCCTTCAACAGTTTATATAAATAAATCAATTTACTCTAACAGACTAAGTAAATAAAAGGTGTGTTTATTACCATTAACTCAATAAAAGCTCTCACTGAATTTTATGATTACCTTGGTACTTGTTAAGTCTAGTTGTTCAAACATAGATATGAAAATGAATTCGTCAGTAATGATAGATTTTAATCACATAAAGACTCTTCATAAACACTTGATTTGCTTTTAATTTTAAAGAAGTTGAATCATCAGCTCTTTGAGGTTCTGCATTGTGTTACTCTTCCATCACCTAAGATTCAACATATATATTAATATAGGTATGGTTAATACAATATGCTTATATTAATAGAAGGTATGGTTAAAAGCTACTTGCTGCTCCTTTGAAATGGTCAAAGTGCTGGAATTAAACTATAATTTCCCAGAAATTTAGGTGAAGGAAGGAATTATCCTGTAATGAAGGGAGGGGGTGCAGTGTGCGACCTGCTGCCTACTCACAAAAAGAGTAGCAGGGAAATGGTTTGCCCTCACTGTAAAAACTGAGAAGTCTGGTTGAGATCATGGTTGAGATCCATTCCACTGTGCCATGTTAAATGACTCATGGTCTCCCCTCCAGAGCCAGTGAAAGATTTGGTTATGTTATAGTGATGGTAGCAATCATAAAGCAACGGCTACACTGACATTAAAGAATAATTACATTTATCTGTGGGTTAAGGAAGAGTTGATGCAAAAGTTCACAGGGAGCTGGGTGGTTTGAAGAGCTGGTAATGGAACGAGGGCTGGTCCTCAGCCGAGCTGCAACATCTCCTTGCTGCTCCGAGTCAACACCAGGCACAGAAATGACAGGAGTAGGGCAGGGAAAGAAGGGGAATAGTCAGGGTTTTTTGAAGCTCTGAAAGGTTCTGAGTTAATAGTCCAGCTGGAGAAACAGACTTTTTACAACTAAAGGGATGAACCTGAGGTTTTAGAAAATACGTTACAAAATATGTTTATGTTTCATTTATTGGTAGTGTCTATGCTCCTATGGAATTACTATACGTGGATTTTTTTTTTACTCTCTATTGATAAAACTGACTAAAATAAGGTGCTAAAAATGAACTCTTGGGGATAGCTATGAAAGAAGAAATTACACTTTGTTTATGACTGAGGGATGAGGCTGTGTGCAAAGCTCATCCAACAGAGGTTTTTCATTGCATTTTGTTTCAAGTAGGGATGTTGCACAGCATGGCTCTGATGTTTACTGTGCAAGTACTTTATTTTACTACAGCAAATGTATTACTCTCTATGACTCCTCTTATCTTCTGTCATAAAGGTCAATATTTCCCCCATTGGAAATCACATACCACCTCTGTGATTATTGTAGCTTTTATGAAAGTGCAATGTTAAAGTAATATCTGCACTGTTAGAGACTGTCTTGGCAGCTCTAAGTTCAGGACAGTCTGTAAGGAAGAAAAAATTCCATTGTCTCCATGTGACTGTTCCAATTCCCTTCGATATCAGTGGGAATCTTTACCCTTTTTTGGTGTCCAAGAGAAAAAAAATATCTGCCACTGGAAGTCCAATAGTATGTGAAACTGCTAATTTTGAAATCCTGCAATCCGCTCATTAAAAAGTGCAACTTTAAAGGAAGGAAAAACAATAATTATTTTGTTTGAATGGTTTTAGAGTTTTCAGTCTGAACATTTTCTTTAAAGATTCTTTGACATCTTAGTCAGAAAAGAGCTGATGCAATTAGTGGGAATATTATTTGAAAACATTTATGTGTCAGTCATATTTAGCTGAATTTGAATGAAAGACGTTCAAGTTTGATGGTGTATCCTGTGGTGCTCTTCAAAAAATACTAACCACCTTTACGTTGTATAAGTGCAAATTATTATTCCAGAGTATATTATTATACTGCACTGCTCCTGTAGCTGTAACAGTACTCAGTGTACTGTAAATGATTGGGAAAATACTTCTCTACACCACAAGAATCGCACTATGGTTTTTAATTAAGTGATCCATTTCAGTAGAATATGGATTTCAACTGGATAATTGTCCCTATCAGCAAGATAAATGCTAATTCATAGGCGGGAAATTATAGAAAATAAGCATCCAGGCAAAGTGGTAAACTGTTAGCTAGTCGCAATGTTCGGTGTCTCTGACATTATTGCTATTGTATCTAACAATTCACGTAGAAATAAGAACATAATAAGTAAGAGACAGCAGTGGCAGGTGGACCCCTTGTTGGAGTAGAAGACTTGTAACAGCTTTGAGAGTATAAAAAGATCCCTTTTGATTTGGCCTTGAATCACATACCTTTTAGTCCTGAGGCAGCCTGAAACCCCTCTCTTGTACAATTCTACCAAATTCTGGTAGTCCTGATACTAGCAAAACATCTGAGATCAGTACAAATGTCCAAATAAGCTGTGTAGATTCCTCTTTGCCTTTCTGTGTAATGGTAGCGGGTCTACCAAAGAGTGATTATAATGGAGCAACAAACCAAGACATCAGCTTGGGAGAACACAGTCAGGGTGGAGACAGAAAGAAATGGAGTAGCGTTATAGACGCAAGAAAGAAAAATTGTGCACACATTAGCATCATGGGAGGCTGTTTGATCATGGAGGGGCGTTAACGAAGTCTAGCTAACGAAGTTAACTAGAAATTTTACTTCAACAAAACACACTGAAAACAGACCATTCCCTGAATACCTGCAAACTACCTTTTTTTTAAACTATTTGTATCAGCAGATCTCCGGGCTGTGACTCTCCTGTAGGAAAGCAAGGCACAGGCGAAGCGCCGCCTTTCACAGCTGCTCAACGCCTGCGCGCCCCGGTGCACCACCGGCCTCGCTGGCGCCTCATTAGGCGTTGCTATCGTACTGCAGCCGGGGGGGTTGAAAGGTTGCCCGCTAGTCCCTTCCATTTTCAGGAACCCTCCTTTAATTCCCGGGGTTCACTGGAATACGGAAGAGCCATGGGGGCTGACCCCGAGGTGCCGGCAGCTGCTGCCTGCACAGCGGAGCAGCCCCCGCTGCCGTGGCGCCTTCTGCCTCCCGCGGGGCTCGGCGTTCGTCCTCAGGCTGCCGGCCAGGTTGTACCGTGGAGGTCAAAGGAGGTTGAGAGAGGGAGACGGGCTCAGAGCGTTCAGATGAGGGACCAGGCTGGGGTCTTGCTCCAGAGGAAGAGGGTGGTGCTTTTTGGAGAAGGGCTGGGGTCCCGGTCGGGGGAGCTGAGGGGTGTGAGTGGGGTGGTGAAAGGAGTCCTGCTTGGGGTGGGTGATGCGGCGCAGGGGAGGGGAAGGAGAGAACTGGGGCAAGTCTGCACGTGGCACGTGGCCCAGGGCAAAACTTGGAGGAGCTGTTGCTGCTGCAAGCGATACCGGGGATTAGGTCTGCCTTCCCTCAGATTGTAATCTCAAACTCTTTATTTTTTTTGTGTCTTCCAAGAAAGTCTGTTTGTAATAGCAGGTACTGGCATATGTTTCTTTTTAAAAATGTGATAAGTCAGATGAGCTGTCGTAATAGAATTCCCTACAAACAGTGCGTGTGCAAGGAGGGAAGGGGGCTGAGTTAAGGTTGTGCGGATAGTTGAATCTCTTCCATTTCTTAACTTCTCTGTGATTGCATCGAGAGCATGTAGCATGTTTTTAATCTAGTGTTCGTCAAGTAGGGTGCGTCGTCCCCCGCCCCTTGCCACCTCCATTTGGCCTTTCCTGCAGATCGGCGTCGGTGCAGCGCGGTGCCAGGGCGGCTAGCGCCTTGGAACGCAGGCCCCGCTGCCGAGTCCCCTGCAGCTCTCCTCAGCCAACCTGCAGATAAGACATTACCGAGCATACCAAGTCTAAACCGGTGGCTGCTTATATGGAGAGCTTTCTAATTGCAGGCGTATTTTCTGCTGCTTATCAGAAAATGACTGGATGATCTTTTCTTCCTTATGTTTTGGATAGTACCAGATTGCAGTGCTTTTATAGCATATTTAGTAATGGATTCTGGAGAGGGAAAGTGCTGATAAAATTGTTTATTATGCAGTTATCTGTTAAACTCTTCCCTGACTAAACTCAGCAAAGGATCTGCAGGTATTTCAAATGTGTGTAAGATTTTCTGCAGATTTGGAAATCAGAAAAAAAAATTAAGCAAAGATGATTAGTTAATAATAATGTAAAATAATTTTATTCCAGTTTAGGTACAAATCATCAGCTCTAATAAGATTGGCATGCCTCTGTGGCTATTAATGAAGCATGCCGATATACCTTGTTCTTGGAGTTAGACCTCTGTGGAAGTGTATGAATATTATGTTAAACTCTGGAAGGGAAACATCATACCAGCAGCAGTAATCATACGTTATTCCATGATTCAGGCACAAAGAATTCTGCTCAAGAACTTTGAACTTTATTGAATCTACTATTGTCCAGTAAATGTTTTAAAGAAATGATGTACTATTACGTTTTGTATGGTTACTTTAGGGAACAACAGGTATATTGAAATTTCTGAACTGCACTTCAAGTCTGTTTGTAGGGTATTAAGTCAGCCGTGAGATTTTTCTCTTCGTCCCAAGTTAAAGGTAATGTTTTATGCTTGGCACTTAAAAAAGGAAGTTGTTTCTTTGACATAAGCAAAACCAAGCCCACTGAAGAGGTGGCTGTAAACACCAAAGAAGGTGAAATAAGTGAAATATAGGTAACTTTGGAGAACTGATATTTTTATTAAAGACTGCAGTTTGACACATTCAGATTTTTCTATCTGCCAACATCTGTTTTTGAGATTTGTTTGTTTTTTCTTAGCAACTGAAGTCACAAATGGGTAGACAGGATGAAGTAGCTTTTATTAAACACTAACTAAAATATATGATACTCTTTCAAATGCAAGAAATAATGACCATGTCTAAAACATTCACCTCCTGAAAAAGGGGCTAAAGCATAAGACCCTTTGCTGGTGTAAGTTGACTTGACTGAAGTAAATTCAATCAGTATCAGACAAGCTAGACCACAGTCTAAGGTAATCAGGAATACAATGAGCCATGCCAATTACACATGACAAGAAGTAATTTGTATATAGATCGCTTTTGTTAACTGGACCAATTTTGATTCCTGTAGTAGCTTTGAGACCTGATTTTGATCTCATGCCAGTGTTAGTTCCTTGCTTTTGATTTTTTTGACTGGCAAAACTACATCCAACATACACCTTATATCTAGAAACAACTGTGAGTCTCCTGATACCAAAACACACTGTAAAATGATATAGGGCAGCTTGTCTGCAGCCTTGCCATGTGTGGTCTGCTTCATGGAAAGTACTGTGGACTAATGTGTAGAAAAAAGTGTGCATATAAGACTAAGTATGTTCAGGGCTTTATCTGGAAAAAGCACTCCACTCATGCAAAGGCCTTTTCTACATCAAGTGAGAGAGACTGTTTTCCACCACCAGCTCAGAAGATAGAGCACATTTACCAACTCCTCATGCTGCAGGTAAATTATTTCCTCAGTGTGATATCCAGCCTGTCCTCAGGAGTAACTGAAACAATCAAAAACCTCCTTTGAATTAATAAAATATAGTAAGAACTGTGAAGCTCTGTGTAGCAGAGCAAAAATTTGTATCCTGGACTAGCAAGACAGAAATCTTTGGTTTTTTCATTATGACGAGAAGAGGTGCAGGCCATATCTTCTGCGTATCTTCAAGACCTGCAGATCAGGTGTGTAACTGGAATATAAATTGTCATTAGGTAGGTTGGCTAGCAGAGGTCTCATTTTTAGTAAAGGGTGACACAGGATAGGGTGACTCCTTAATAGGTTTCCCCTCTACCTTCACAGGAGTGTTAGTGTTTATTTTAACCCTCTGAATTTTGTGAGATAAGGGAAGAGTTAATTTGTCTGAAAGATATTATAACTGATAATGTGGATCTGAGACCTCAGGGAATATATAGTTGCATAAAGGTGGCAACTGCAAGTCAGAAACACACTGTTCACTTTAATTGATATTCCTGAGGGTAAATGCTGCCCAAAGCTCTGGAGGACCAGTTGTGCATGAAGTTAGCTAAGATTTTACTTAGCCTGTCAGAACATCAGTGATGCTCACATTTAGAGATGCTTTMTTTTATTAAGGAGTTTCATTCTGGTTTGTATATTTTGACTGCTTCTAAGCTATATTTATGGTTTACTATAAATGTTTTCACATAAATTTGTCAGCCAGCAACAGTAAAATCAATGAACTCTGGTGATTGCTATCAGCTCCCCATAAAAGCTGTTTTTTTTTTTCCTTTTGCTCTTAATTGCAATGATGTAGGCTTGAGTCTTCTTGAAAACCCTGGAATAACAGAATATTTATGTCACCTTTCACACAAAATTATTTATATGAATGAAGGCTTCTTTAGTAGAAACTTCTATGAAAAGCTCTAAGTCAAAACCCAAAGCCTAGAAATTACTTTAAAATACTTTCACATTTCAAATAGCTTCCTACTTGTCAGTAAATATAACCATACCATATTTCAAACATTACCAAACAACTTTAAAATTTTACCCTGCTTTCTTACTCAAATGAAGCTATGCTTATTTTAAATATATCTTTGATATATTTCACAGGCTTATTATAGAAAGGTTTAATTTTCTTTTGAGTATTTTTTTCAGGCACCTCATTTAAAAACTGAAACAGCATTTTAGTTATTTCATGTGGAGTTGTGGCCCTGATCAGTGCTTTTTTGCTGTAGTAATTAAACTGTGGATTTAATTAAACTGTGAATGGAGTTAAAGGAGAATTTATTACAGAAATTTGTGCCACAGTTGCTGGCTGCTTCTTGATGCAAGCAGTGGTCCTTTGCTCGCTTACTATTGAAGCTGGTCTTCCGCCAAGCCTGTTTTCAGGTATGGGTCTGACATCCACCTCCTTAATGGCATTCTCCTCTTCCAAAATGTAAGTAGCTTTGACCACTGATGCCACAATAAGTGATAACTAGCTGTGGAGCTGGTGCAGATAAATTGTTTTCATTGCCAATTTACTTGACTTGATCAGGCTATGTTGGAAGTTCTTAAGTAGCAAATTCAAGGTTTGAAGAATTATTTCCTAGCAGTTTTATTATAAAAGCATTTAGTAAGAGGGTGACAGGCCTTGATTTCTTTTCTGTCTTGTAACTGTGAAGGACTTGCTTTTTGTTAATGTTTGGTGTTCATTATTGTAAGGCACTTATTCTGAAGTGAAGAACTTAGCAGAAACAGCTAGCAGGTATTCAGGTGACTTTAAGTTTAGCTTTGGCTGTGGTGCATGGTGTAGCCTGTTGAGTTGGAGCTCTGAAGGCCTGGTCACTGGAAACACAGGGCATAATAATGCAAGAGGAATTTAGACTATCAGTGTCTAAGCTTTGTAAAATTCTTAGTTTATGAATTGGAGCTCAGGTTGCCTAGAATCACATTAGAATAAATGCAGTATGTGACAAGAGTGCCTATGAGTGTTGGATGAATACACCGTAACATCTGGAATGACTGTCCTGAAAGCAGTGAGATCTTATGTAATGTCAGTGACCAGCAGTTAGTCTAGTTCTCAAAGGCTTATGGTTGGGTAATCCTGTATATTTATTCACGGTGAATGGAGTTTTTTTGAGTTGGGGGTGGGGGGCTTGTTTGTTTGGACTTTTTTCCCCCAGTCGTTCTTGATCATAGTGAGAAGGTTCATGCAAGTGGCTCCCGCTTCTCATACGTATTGAGACCACAAAAGGAGAGATTTGACTTGTAATACATTATCCCACTCATTGACTAATGAACCAAATCCTTAATGGAATCGTTTGAAAGAGGAAAATGGGAGCTTAATCCTGCAGGCCCAGTGCTTGCCTGAGTACAGGTACAACGCATGACTGAAGGTGATTTATAAAGGAGTTAGAAGCGCGTCAGAGGGGACGGGGTCTGGAGAATTAAAGACTTGTTATAAATTCTGATTTACCTGCATTTCAGTAAACTTGACAAATAGCAGCAAAGTCTCTTCACTTCTCAGGGGGACTTCTTGGTTTGTTTCCCATCAGATTTGCAAGACCTAACCAGACTTGTAACAGATCAGCAAATACGATCTAACGTTTGAAGAGGAGACCTAGAGCAAAGTCCATTGAACTCTTCTGACAGAAAACTGCTATCTTGCAACGTGTAGATTGCAAGACTCTCTTTTGTAGTCATGCTTTTCTATGCTGTGTGGTCTACCCTTATTTCCTAATAAGCTATTACTGCATCATGTGTGTTCTTTCCACTCTGTCCAACAGGTGCCTCTGTGATGAGTGAAACCAGGGATAAAGCACTGAAAGTCGGCTGAACCAGGTGAGCTTGAACTGAAGAGCACGGTGTGCCTCAGCATAGACCTCACTTTCAGCTGAGAATTTGGGCCAACTGTAATGAGACAATTAAGCGACTAATTGTGAAGATTAAGGACCTACTGGGATTTTAAAAATCATTACGTTGTCTACTGCTAGCTTTAAGTACCTTTACAAATCAGGCCCTGGTCCTCAAATTTGCATTTAGGTGCCTAACTGCCATGGAAATCAATGGAGTCTGAATATGAGCATGAATAACAACGGAGGACCACTCCTGGATTCTGGGTTCGTTCTTTTTTTTTTTTTCCCCAGTTAAAACTACGTAGTTTAAAAATACAAATAGCTGTCTGAACGCTTGCAAGGTGTTGATGTGAGTTGTTTTAGGCTACATGAGACATCTAACTTGCGTGCTCTGAGTAGCCCATAAAAGTGTTAAGAGAAACTTAAATGCTTAGCTCCGGTCCATTGATTCGCACTGGTTATAAACAAAGTAGGCTAGTGAAGACAGTTGCCCTTTCTACCCCATTCCCCGGAGTGTTGACTCTTACTGTGGAAGACAGTAGGATTTCACCTCTGCTTTAATCTTCAGACAACGCAGAACTTTTGCTTCTTAAATCTGTATTTAGGTCCTTGCATTTAAGCAGTCTGATGCTAAGAAATGCTGAACGGTTTCACTTCCTAAGGCAGTCCTGGCTGAATTTTCAAAGATGCTGAGCATCTGCCACTTTTTTTTGGAAACCAACTGTAAACACGTAGTTTTCAAAAACTTTGGCCTGCCCATAGCGCAGTGTGGTACAGGGTAACATGAAGGAAAGGTGGATTTCTGCTTTGGCTAGGTGTTCTTTCATAACAGATGATTCTTATTTTGGGGGTTGTTGAAGTATTTTGCTTTGTGCAGCATAATGGGAGGGAAAAGTAGTTTTCAGGCTTTTTCTATTAGGTGAAAATAACCATTAGATATCTGACTGGCTTGATTAAAAGAAGTGAGACAATCTATAGTGCAAAAGAAACCAGGAGATTGCTTTGCAATGTTATTATAATACTGAGTGAAACATTTTGCTTACGATAGTGTCTAAGGAATTTTACATCATATTGATTTTACTTTGTTTTCTGTTTAAAATAAATGACGTTTAACCTTGTTTAATTAAAAAAATTTCTATATATTTGTTAAGATGCCACAATCTGTTTCATTTTAATTTGATTTGGTAATTAAAAACAATAGGGAGAAATAGGCAATGTATTGGAATATGAATATTTTTCTTTGATTAAAATTGTGGTGCTACAATGTATAATAGAAACAGATAGGGCAGATCTGTAACAACTGCTGGCTACGAGAACCTGTGGTGTAAATTGTTGCGGCTCTACTGATTTCATTGGTGCTAACTCAGATGGCATCAGCTGACAAGATAGTGAAAAATGGTCTGGAACTGTATTAGGTTTTGAAAAGGAAGTCATCCAAGAAAGCAAGCAGAAGATACTGGCGATGAATTCATGATTAGACAAGTGGTTTAGATGAAGGATTTGGGGTTGCAGAGGGTTTGGATTCTTTTTAATTCTGGAACTTTGAGGAGAGTGGGATCAATACTTTGGATCCTTYATTTCAATAGATGGCTAATTAATTTTTAAGGTAGAACTAGAGTGAAAAGACAACACATGGGAGCATTCCTTGTAAAATCAGCATGAGAGGTAGGAGAACAGCCTTGGCACCAAAGGACACGGGGAGAAAGATTCCTTGATTGGCAAAATGCTAACGGAGGGGTCTAGATGATAAGCAAGTGGAACTGGAAGTCCTTGTTTGTGAGCTTAACTGTGACGTTATTGGTATGACGGAGGCCTAGAAGAGACACGTGACTGCAGTGTTGAAATCCACGGTGTAGAAAAGCATCAGGTGGGAAGACAGTCAAACTGTTACTTTTTGTCATGTATGAGTCAGAAGCAAATGATCTTGAAAATTTAGAATTGAATCCCAACAAGTGAAATGTGGTGTAATAGTACATAGTGCTGGCAGCAAATCAGCAGGTAGTTGTTAAGGAAAGCGTTTATCTAAGATCTGTCCCTAGTATATAGGAAACTGTCCTCTACTAGCACTGGAGGTGTCTTGTGGAACACATTTTACCAGCACTAAAATATCTGTGTAGCTTAAGAAAATGATTGATGAAAGTTGCTTAACTCTAAAAAGGGTCAGTTCAACTGTGGGAAATTTTGTATTAAAATGTGTCTCTGACATGCATGGTTTTTTTTTTGTTTTGTTTTGTTTGTTTTTTTTTAAATAATCTTAGAACATTTGGGGAATTCCAGAGGCAGAAGTAATGCAAAGGTTTTGTCACAGGATAAATGGACTTACTGTCAGGTAAGTCTGGCATCCATACCAAGGGAATGGTTGATGTGAGACTTGATTGATAAAGAGTTTAAGGAGTGGAATATAATGAATGCTAACCTACATGGATTTGTGAGAAATAGACCTTAACAATTTAGACATCACTTTTTTGAGGTTACGTGTTTGGTTGATAAAGGTGTTGATGTAAAGTCTGTAATAGATGTTGTCAGAGTCCAATATTCTCAGACCAGGTTCTTTTAGATATTCCATGCATGGAGAGTGTAATGTTTAATGTCAGACTTACTTATTTTAAGATATTTGATGTTACATGTCATTTTTGATTTAGCAGAGTGATACAAAATATACTGAAAACACAATACAAATGTAAATTACACTTAGAAAAATACAACAATTGCAATAAACAGTTCACTCACAATACCAGTGTGATTCCCATTACCGGTCTTAATGATATGCTCACCATCAAGGTACTGGGCATCCTTAATTGCCAAGGATTACGTGGGTTGAAGCCAGCTCAAGCCTGTTGCTCTCTTTAGAAGTCTTTTGTTAGTTATTTTTTATACTCTGTCTGAGCCACATATTCATTCCCCCCATCCTGGTCTAGGTAACTCAGGGAGACATTTACACCACCAGTTGATCCGCTCAACCGTTGATAGCTGTTTATCTTAATCAAAGGCCACCCTCTGGTCCCCTTTGTGTTGAGATAAAGTCAGCTGCTTTGCCTTATTCTCTGAGCTTCACGGGCACATCACCCTTGCCCATCTCCTCAAAGTGTTCTTCCATTGCAGGGGTTCGTTCAGTGACTCACGTTTCACCCTTAGGGGTTTAGTCACTCACAGATGTCTGTAGGGGTTTGAACTCAATAGCCCATGGCATTTTGATTAAAAAATAGTGTTTCCATGACTCATGCTAAATGGAATAAAACAGGCTAATGCGTCTCAAAATACAATTGTAAACAGACAATAATTTTTACACATCTGTGTTTCTGGTGGAGTGCCTAGAGGGACTGCTTTTTAACCTTAAGCTATTTTACATTTTTTGTTTTAATCTGCAAGCAGAAATGCAAAATCATCACAAATTTAAGTTTGCAGACAACTCCAATTTGGGAGAAGTGGGTCAGTGGCAAAGAGAACAAGCTGACTGATTTGAGTAATGCTGAATCACTTGGTAAGCCAGGCACAAGGAGACAGCGTTCRTTATGGCCAAGTGTAAAATCAGGCCTGTAGCAAGGAACACTGAACACACTTAAGGCATGGGAATCTCTGTCCTGTGGAAAAATTTAAGGGTACAGACCAGCTGAAAAGGACTTAGAGTATGACCTTGAAGGCTAATGTAACAGTTGGATTTAAGAGCAGATGAATACAGGACTGAAGTGGAGAAAGTCACAGTGCTTGTCATGCTGCAGTCAGGGTAGTGAAATGCGGGAGCAACTCATCCCCTGGTGTGTTCTCCATTGCCAGAAATTTTCATAAAGAGTGGCTGTTTCTCTAAAAAAATACCTAGTTCAGATTAATTTGGGAAAACGTGTTTTTGCACACCAGCTGAGGCCTCACGCCTCTCATCAGTCAGACCTGCTGCATGAAGGAAAACTGTTTCTCTCACTCTTGGTTTGTGAAAGTGGTGGGCAAGGTAACCCTTACAGTGTGGTTGAATAGCTATTTTTGCTTACCAGGGCACTACAGAGCAAATAGTGTGTCCCACTACGTCTCCTAAGGGTGTGACTTTGCTATCAAAATTTACACGGTATGTCAGATTAACTCCATGTCTACAGTATGAAGATTTGATTAGGTTTTGCACATTATTGAAGGGAAGTCCTGGTTCTTGTGCTGTTTCTTGGGTGGATCATCTTTCCAGTGTTTACTTCTTTCTGCTGTGCTACCACATCAGTCTCTTTTTATAAGCTGTTAGATGCCATGCAGAAGTAATTTCTTATAGCTAGTAGAGAGCTGTGTCATACCTATCACAGACAGCTGATGCTCTGCTTTCCCTCCTTCTTTTTCTCTTCTTCAAACTGCTTCCATCTAATTGTCATCACTAAATTACGTTCAACCAAAATAACACTTTTATTTGCTACAAGTTCAGTTTGTTTTCAGTTCCTTGTTGGCCAACTTATTTGGCCAAATCTCTAGTGTTATATGAAAACCAATGCCTCCTGTTGGTAATATTTATAGCTTTAATATGAAGTGCTGCAAACATTTTAAGAATTTAGGATTATTACCTTTGAACCCTCTGCTCTGGTCAGATAATGTGTGAATACTGAAGTGCATTTTAGAGGGCTTTAAAACCTGCTAGGGTTTTTCATGTACAAAATTTGTGAGAATCTTTTTGTGTCACTGTGCCACAACTATGTTCAGAATGAGTGTGTGTGTATATATATATATGAATGAAGTTGATAATGCTTGGTAACTTCTAGGTGGGGATTTATATTCATGYAAGTATATAATCACAGAAGTATCTGCACATAAATATGCATCTATGAGAATGGAATTTGTTAAATAAAGCATGCAGCAATCTATAGCTGTAGGGAGATAGCACTGCTATCTGATGAGGCTAATGGCTTCAGCACCGTGTTTTGTTAACATCTTTTGGTTCCTTTCTGAGCTTCTTAAGAAAGAGAAAGCAAGCATCTGATTTCACATCTTTCATGGGAGGAGTGTATTGATTTCTTTTTCCTTAGACTCTTTCTTTTCACAGTTTTTGGGCAGTTGATCAAAATACTGGCCAAAGCAGAATCTTTCAACCTTCCTATGTGTCTCTTGGCACCTTATGTTAACCAAACCAAACCAACTGAGAAATTTGGCATCATGAGTAAATGTTCGTATATTATTTTACATTTTATATATATAAAATGTTGCTAACTTTTTGTGACTGTCATAAGTGAACAAGAAAAGTCAAGGTAAAGACCTTTTTATTAGTTGGTCTTTCCAGGTGAGGTTGTGTGGAAAGCTTATCTGCATGTATTCAGAGTGTGTGTTATCAAGAATTATTGAGTGGGCATCTTTCAAATTTCAGTRAAGATATATAATAAAATCAAAGTTCTTATTACGGTAAAGGCAATCATTGGTAAAGCTGTAATTGACAACAGGTTACATGAAGTACTCATTTAGAAATATGTTGCTGTTTTCTCATCAGTGATAATGGGAAAGTTGAGATAGGATTTGTCTGCACACTAGTTCACTACATTGGTTAAAGTAAAGCAATATAAATTGTTGTGGACAGACTTAGTAGGAAAGGCTGCTCCTAATTGAATTGAGCTATACTGAAAGTCTGGCTTTAATGAAATAAGAGGTTCCACATACTTGTTTGCAGCAATTTAGCTTATGTAGTTTAGAATTTTAACAGAAGCAAATTATAGGGTAGATGGCCTTTTATAGATTTGAACTATAAACATGGGAGTAGACTCTCAGCTGATGATATATGCCTGCTGAAGTTCTCACCATGTTCATAGTGGTATCTGCAAACTCTGCCTCCTTTCGCAGGTATTTTGTGCTGCTTTTACTGAATGCACGCAGTGGGGATAGATAATTCCCTGTGAACCCGAGGTTTGACTTGGTACCTAGGGAGACTTAATTGCCGTTCCAAAGCTGTGTTTCACATGTTGCAGCGTTGTGCCGCCTCCTGATGAGGACAGATTGTAAATCCTGTCCTTTTGCACTTGTGCCCGTTGTCCCTGGAACACCCCGTTGCGGTTCTGCAGGATGGAGTTTCATATGTTTAAATGATGGGCACCAGTATATTGCCTGGTGGATTGGGAACCCTTACATAATAACACTTTTTTGAGAGTAGCATTGGCAGTTACATGCATCTGCTCATATGAATAAGCAACCATGAAATTGGTTTGTTTAATTAAAAGCAACTCCCAGTCCTCCAGAACAACCACCCTTTTACAAATGCAGAAAGTCTTTAACAGAAAGGCAGATGCATGCGTTTATCAGATTTCCCTAATTCTGCAAGCCTTGTAAACGTATGAAAAAGAGTTTATGTGTATGTATTTACAGAGGTGCTAAGAAACTTAACTGCACGACTGTTGCAACTTTCCACAACAGCTATAAGAGTGATAGAAACTCGTATGTGTGCACTAAAATATTGATGCTGGTAACTTTTTGCATGTAAGAGGCATCCTGTGATGTCAGCAGAAGGTCCTGGCGATACAGGGGACTGTCAGAGCGAAGCAGGCTCTCAAGGTTAGCAGTGTGCATGTGTAAATGTGGAGAAAGTTACCATATAAGGGTGGTTTTTTTTTTTTAGTGTGTAGAGAACACAGAACATTAAATTAGAGTTGGACAGTGCTTGAATGTGCACAATATAAAATATAAATAATACAAAGTCAGTGGCATCATATACTTTATAGAATAATAGATCTTTATGCAGGCTCAGAATGACTGTTGAGGGCACCCACAACAGTGTACCTCCACATAGAGGGAGGAGATATCATGAAAGGAGCAGTTTAGGCGTCCGCTCAAATGTTTCTATCAGTTACTTAGTGAAGATTACAGCTGTCAGTTGTATAGTTTAAAAATACGTTACTGAAGCTGTAATGCCCTCCTTGTTTTTAATCATTTTCACCAAAGCAAATCCCACTCCAGAGGTTTGTCTGCTCTAACAATGCATTTGATACAAAATTCCCTAAGGCACAAAGCAAGATGGGCAACCAATTTGGAAATTATAATAATCCAGTGAAGGTTAAGATTGCCTTGTTCTGCTGGGATATTGTAAAATTTGAACCATGTACATACATCTAAAATAAATTAGCTGTGGGTGGTTGCTGGAGTTTTATCACTCAAGGGAACTCTTTCTTTAAATTTGAGATACATTGGACTCCTATTATCTGGTAATGCATTCATTTTTAGATGAATGTTGGCTCCAAAATTATTTGAGTATTTGGGATAAAACAGGGTCATAAGAAGACAGTTTGAAAGGCAAAGAATATAAGTAGTATTTTAGAGTCCATGACCACTGGCAATGAGATACTTGCATCTCCCCTCTGTTTAAAACATCTGCTATGCTGTGAAGGAGGTTACAAAAAAGCATCACTTAGCTGACCRATGCTGATGGTCTCTGCTTGCAATTTCTAAGTGATTTTAAATATATGCAATACATTATAAACTAGATACGTTCCCCCCCCCCCCCTCTAAAAATATGATTATTTAAAGCCCTGTATTCCCTAAGCTGGTGTATGTAGTTGTTTTCTTGTGTCTCTGCTAAGTTCCAGTGTGGGGCTGCAGAAGAGCCCACAAATCCTGGAGCAAGTTCAGGGCCTGAATCAATCAAATCAGACACAGCAAGGGAGCAGACAACAATCTGAAGGACTTGGCAGCCAGCTGTAATATTTCAGGAATGTTCTTTTTATTGTCTTATAGTTTGTGTTGTATGTACATACCGAGAGGTATGCCTGAAGGATTGGTTAATGTCATGGTGGTTATATTAATCTGAAAGAAACATGAAAGCTTTGATACACGCTCAGGCTACATCTAAACCAACCTGCAGGTACACACATTGGTGTGACCCAGGCTCATGTTCTCCTGATCAACTAGTGGTTCCCATCCATTCCGCAGGAAAGGAAGAAGTAGTGTCGGTTCACATGTGCCATAAATTCAGGATATGGCTGGGGCGTATCTAATTTAGGTACAACCTCTGGGACTAGTCCTAGTCCTAGTCCTGGGATCTGTGATGAAGATTTCTGATGACTGCTAGAAGAGAAGGCCATGGAAGTGAACTTGGTGTTCATTCTTGGAAAGTACTGACCCCTTTCTGTGTTCTATCAGGCACCTGTTGGATTGTAGGATAATTTCAGGCTATTTCAATATATTACAAGATCCAGACAGTGAATTAGGCAGAGATTATTAGTGACGCAGTTAAAAGGAAACAAAGGAGAAAGCTGGAGGGACATAGATCCAGGCAGCAAAATAAATAGCCTGCTTGGGAGCAAGCAGAAGGGAGTAAGATGGTGGTTAGGGAAGCGAGACTCAATAATTGTTGTCTTTTTGCTGGTTTGGTTCTGTTTAATATTGCACAGACCAAGTTATGGTTGAATATACTAACAAAGAATCTTTAAAGTGGGAGAGGGAAAAAAAAATGAGAGGAAGTCAGCGCAAACGTGGAGAAAAGGGTGCATCTGTGTATGAAAAGCAGATACCAAAAGAGAAAATTAAACCTCAAATAGAAGCAAAAAGTGTTGCTGGATATTTGTTTGCTTTTGAGGCAACTAATGAAGTGCTGTGGAGCGTGAGGAGGAGCTGATGATGGAGAGGGATAAAGTGTAGGCAGGAGTCAGTGGGGCTAATGACCTAAGAAACTGCAGAGAGAGGAAACAAAAGATATTTAGGAGTAGAAGAGACAGGATGAGATATGAGTTGGGGAGCTCTGAAAGAAGAAGTTGGTGCAGGCGTGGAGCTTCCCAGGAAGTGCACAGCAGCTGCGTGAGGAATGGAAGGCAACGGCAGCTGATGAGAAATGAAGTACGGCTTAAGTCCTAGGTGTGTGTTTAGGGTATGTGTGATAAATTGCCTTCATTTGTCCAACCATCCCGTCTTGCAAAGGGCAGCACAGTCATTTTCTCTTGCTCTTAACTCTGCATTTCTCACTGGAGTGTCTCAGAGGAAACGAGTCACTGTGGCTTCTGCAAGCTCCCCAAACAACCAACCGATCAAACGTAATCAGCATAATCCCCTTCCCGCTAAAAACAGTAACAGGTCTTTGTGACAAATTTTCAAGTAGCCCTGTTTTTCAAAACAGAAGTTTTCACAGAATGTAATGAGGATATTTTTGCATGTTTACTACAGTTATTCATTTTTTTCTTGGTGTTTTGTGATCTCTACAACAAGGTAATTTTAGATACACAGTATCTTCCCTGTAAATCTCTTCCCAGATTATCTGAGGTGTTACGCATAATATGATTTCTGACAATTCTTGAGGAAGTGTTATGTTTTCTGTTTCTTAATGATCTCAGTCTGCATATGAAGTTGATGTAATTAAACAAGCAAACCTGGCCCAGGTAGCTGGTTATCAGAAAGGTTTGTGCATCCTGGAATTGGTGTGTGTTTAAATTTTGTGTTTCTTACCTGGCTTCATACACTAATAAAGAGGTGAGTATCCCAGAGCCTCAGGCACTTGGACCAAAGTATATATATTCTTTTTTTTCCCACGTGCTCACTGAAGAGTCTGTGTAACACTGAGGAGCACCTTTCCACGAAGGTGCCTTTAATATAAAGTCTCAGTGCTCCGAGTTTAAATAAAGGCTTGCCCTTGGTGTGCACATCAACCCTCGCTGACAGGAGCACTCCATAATGTGCAGCCACTGTAGCAATGTGGTCAGATGGAAAACAACATAAAAGCCATAAAAACTGTTAATAAAGTTATTTAACCTTAAAGTATTTTTCACGGTGAAGTATATTAAAGAGACTAGATYCTTTATGTCCATTTGTGCAGAGAGAAGTTCTTTCCCAAGGGCCACCGAGTTAATTGGCTGCCAGGCAAGAGTGTGAGTGTACGCTGCAGCAAAGAGGAATAGATGCAAAGCATTCAGACTTCTGAGCCTGATAATATTTATTACCCCTTGTGAGATTAAAAGAGTTTGTCTTCATCCCATAGGAAATGGCACAGTGCAGCAGTATTTACACAATATGATCAGTATTCAGTGTATTGTAAGGCAAATACAATTCCACTTCATAAAGCTCTCACTGTGTGTTGCCATAATCAATAGGAATAGTACGTAATAGTAAATACTATAYAAAAGTAGTTTTGTGTCTCTGTCAAGTGGCAGTGGGTGTCCCGAATCTTGCTGATTCACTTCCTAGTGTAAATACTATAAGTTTTAACTATTTTTATGAACCAAAACCTCAGGTTCTCGGAGGGAGTTAAGCTGCCCGGTCAGCAGTTCCCACATATCAGTTTCAGCCCAAGTGTCCTACCATTTTCTAGAGAGCAAAATCAGCTCTGCTCAGAGACCAAGCTCAGGCTCAGCTCTCGCCTTCTGTGTAGAGAGCTTTCGTTCTGAGAATCATGTCTGTGCAGACTTGGGTTACCAAAGTGAACTAACATGTTTTTCCAAGATTAAATATGTGTTTTCAAGCTACAGACTGAGTAACAGTGACACCTATACACTGAAATTTTTTTTTTTTTCCTTTTTTAGAGGCATTTTAGAAGCATCAGCTGTCTATAATTTTATGTCCAAAAACTGGCCTGGTCTTTCATGGTGAAAGGGAAACCGATAAGAACAATTGTGTTTGTGGTGGTTATGAGCGCTAGGAGGAATCTGCTTGGAGACTATCACATTTTCTTTCACTGTGGAGAATTACACTGACACAATTTGTTGTGGAACGAACTTTGTGTGTGGTGTTAATCCCTGTTTATCCCACAGCAATAAAGTTATTGTGAGAGTCAAAACAGTTCACTAAAAGGAGAACATACACTAATTGTATTAGAGAAATACTCTACATGAACAGAAACTGAAGAAATTCTCTGTTTAGTTGAGAAATGAGGTTAAGTAGGGGGACAACAGAGAAGGCAATGACAATGGCAAGGTGTTCAGAGAGTAGCTAAGGTAAAGGTAAATCAGGTGCCCTTCTTTGTAAGGCAGAACCAAGATCAAAAAGTCTTAAAACTGTGGTCTGCGTAYGACCTCCAGTTTTAAAGAATGGATTGGATGTTTTCATACTTTAGGAGCTGAACTCTTCTTGCTTTCCAAGGAGAYGTTAGTATAAAAATGCCATTTGAACTTGAAGCTCTAGCTTATACATCATTAATTTGCTGCTGATTTCAGTGACAGCTGCATGAGATTGGTAGGGCGCTGCCTTTTCCCAGAAAAGTTGAGCACCAATCACTTCAAATGACATCAATGAAAATGATCAAGGACTGGTTTCCCTGAGAAGTTAATCCTTAATTTCTTTTGTAAATCACGGTTTTATACTCTGGAGCACAATTAATAAGTAAGAGAGTGGACCATTTAATTGATTTACCAAAAGGACTCTGATCATAAATTGTGATTCTCGATAAATTTGATGGAATTGAGGTACAGGCATGCCTTGCTACCTGCTGAAAATGTTTTGATTTTGAATATTCTGGTGTAGGCATACCCTTGTGATAGTGCATGTGATAACTGTAGCTGATTTCTGATCTTTTATAGTTTGGGTAAAAGGGTATTTCTGGCTGCAGCCTTTGCTGCCAGTAAACAAAGGTTTTGTTTGCTAATGTATCTTAGCTTACTGTTCCACTCTTTCAGTGCCAAAACACAGTGACAGAAGTATACTGATGTTCTCAATTCATGTGTACCATGAATCACTTCTCAATTATTTGACTTTGAAAGAGGAAAGCAGATTTCAGTAAAATAGACAGTATAGTGAGTTAGCTCTTCCTGGTTTTCAGGGGCCATTCTTCCCATTTTTTGTTTCTTTCTCCTTCTGACTTCTCTATGATTGGTGCTGAATGTTTGAGATGAACTTTTTTTGTTTTCTGTTGTGGTATAGGTACTGAGTATTTGAATTTTTCAGATTCCAGATTTTTGGACAAGATGTACCCCACTATATTTTTATTACATTTATATGTACTTTATTGTTATTTATTTTTTGGATAGGTAAGATTAAGAAAAGTGTTAAGGTAAAGGCTGAGGCTTAATGTTGCATTGCTAATGGCATAATTATTGAGCGTAGTTTAACATGATTTAAAGTTTAGCATAATTTTTTTGTGTTTAGTTATTTCAAAAACATCAGTCTTGCTGGCATGTTGTACGGTAGGGTTTCCTAGATTTTCCTTTTCCATCCACAGGTGTTGGTAGGGACAGCAGTGCCAAATTTTGTGCCAGGATATATATTTTGAAGAAGGTTGCATAGGGMTGGTTGTCTGTGTATTGGGGAAAGCAGTCCACGTGCTCAGACCGGTTCCTAGGAGGTGGCTGCCCTTGGTGGTGGTGGAGAGGAGGGTGTGCGAAGGCAGTRCTTGCTCCTCTAGTGCAGCGGGCAGGATCTGTCCCTCAATGCAGCCAGGCTCTGGGAGGCTCGAACTCGGTCCTTGGTGGCAGGGAGCAGCCTCCAACAAAAGCATGCGTGTGCTTTGAGGAGGATGTTGCTAGTCCTAGGCAAAGTCCTTGAGTGCGCTGTGCACCTCACTGCAAGAATATGGTCGCAAGAGCAGCTCCTGACCTTGTGCTGGGAGGGTGCAAGTTGTAGCTCTTAAAGCGAACAAAACTATCAGTATTTAGAGTTAGGAGAGCCACGCATGACGATTCCCTGGCTTGACTGAAATTATTGTCAAAAAACAGCGTTTAACTGAATAGTTGCACTTCTTTTTAATGACAATCAGAAAAAGGGGAAGGAAGAAGAAGCGGTAAATAGGTGGGCAAGATCATGCTTTCCTTCCCCATTTCAGCTACCAGCTGGAGCTGGAATGTTACTCTAGTCTGTGATAGATAATTTGCAGTTAGCGATAGACTTTTTTTAACAGCCATGCGTAGCTGGCTGTTTTCTTCGTGTTTTGAAGTGCTCTTAATGCATTGGAGCACACTGGCAATATTTGCACTCCACAGCACTGTGCTTTGCCAGCTGTGCAGTTCAGTGGTGCCTGTGTAGCTCTGTATCGCTTCTGAACCCACTGCCTTCAAGTGCTCCCCCCACCTTATTCTACTGTTCCCTTCTTGAGTTATAACATCATGCCTTTCAAGTGACCTACTGGTATATAAACTCTGTATTTCTTTACCCTTGTAAATCTTAAGTGCTCAGTTGCAAGTCTGTTTTGAAAATCTTATTTTTACAGTGGAGACTGAGTGTCTTTGGGGATAACTTTTGTGTTTTATTCCTGCTGCAATCTATGAGAGAAAACCCCATAACAGCAATGCAGTTGTAGCCAATCAATATTTTCTAAAGTCTGGCTGGTTTATCATTCAATATCTGTGGTATTTTTTGCTTATTTATATGCGCTTGTAATAGATTAAAAAAATGTATTAATAATAAAAAGGAAAGTATTTGGCCTTATGCTATGTTGTTACTTAAGATACAGAGAGGTCTTGAAATTTTCTCAAATACATGCAGAATATTTTTATCCAGCACATTTGCAGAATGTTTTTTCATCGCACTAGGCAGGGCAATGGGTTGAGAAGGGCTGAAAAGAAAACAAACAGCTCCCACACTTACCAAACTTTCCAGAAAACTGCAAGTCTGGTACCAGAGAAAGATAGAAATGTATGTGTAAGGATTTCTGTTGCACTGTGTATTGTGCTTAGTCACACTGTTCTGGCATGTCACATTACGTCATGTCTGATTTGATATAGCACACCCATACATAACCAAAGGAAAACAATATCATRTGGTTAGAAACCCTTGCAGTCTTTGAAAGTCGAGGATTTTTGATGTTATTTACTTGTTCTAGTTTTACTAAAAACAATGACTTTAATAACTCAGTTTTTGTCTTCTTTTAAACAGACATGGGGGATAATACAGCAGTCCAGAGTAGTTATTCCCCACCTTCTGTTATCAGAGAAAGCCTTGCAATATCTCCCAGACCCATGGTGGTTTCGTTTTGAATATAGCTTGCGACAGCACTTTTGAGACTTTGTGCCAGCTGGAACATAGTGACTGGCACAAGGGGCTCTGCAGACGGAGCGAACACCTAAATGGCAGGAAAAAAAAAAAAAGAGGCAAAAAAGAACAAACCTTCAGCCATTCTTTCCCCCCTTCTCTGAGGTCTTACTGCCCTGTTATTTTCTGATTTTTGTTCCTGGAAAGGGGCTGGTGCGTTTCTGGGCATTACGTCTGTACAGTTTAGCAACGCATCATCCATCTTTTGAGATTTTTATGTAGATACTGGAAAGTAGAGCCAGCTGCAAGCTGCACTCAAGGATGCACTTAGGACTATGTCTTGATCATGCACTTTGAAAAAACAGGTTTGCATTTCTGTAATCCTGTAATCTTATCTGCCCTTTTTTTTTTCCTTCCTTTTTGTTTCATGCTCCAGGTGAACTCAATCCATAAAGGGCTTTATCAATACCTAACTGGCGTTGTCATCAGCGTAGCAGTACTTGCATCTATAGGTGGAAGATGCATCTTACTGATGGAAACATGTTTGTGTATAATTAGAAAACAGGTGTTTTATTCTGGAGATTTTGTTAGTTGCCTTTAAGCTTTGTAAACACAAGAGGTGGAGGGAAAGGTTTAATTTCGTTTTGAGTTAGTTATTGATTGGCAGGTGTATTTCTAAAACCTCGTGATTGGAAGAAATTAAGTGAATTCATGATGTCAAATAGACACCAGAAAAAATACGAAAAAATATTGTGTCCCATAATCGCTGCTGAAATGATTTAAATTCACTTTGAGGGGCTTAAGAGATAAGTTGGTCTGTTGCTTTTTTCATGCTATCTGGCATGAACAGTAACTGGTTATTATTTCTATTGCATCTGCCATCCAGCAGCAACTTGAGCATTATTAGGTTAGACGCTGTATCTATACATTGTGAGGGGTTTCTGGACGTGAAGACTTTATATTCTAAAGTAACATGACAAGAAAGAAGATCTTTGGAGATTCTTGTTTGCAAGAAGAGGGAGTGATGCTCAGACTATCATATGATTTTCCCAGATGTCATTGTAATAGTGCTGTCAGAGCTGGGAACTGTGCCCAGATACCTCCAATCTGAGTGCCGCTGCCTGAGATGCAAAGCCCATCTTCCTCTCTAACGAAAAGGGTTTTTTTGTTGTTGTTGTTACAAAATTATTTATAGTATGATTTCAGGTGGGCACAGTTTAAGGGGAGTTTTATGCTTATATCCTGCTATTACTTTGAAAACTACCTGGTGGGCATCTTCCTGTTTTTAAGAGGAGCTCTGAGCTTGAGGAGCTCTAGCACTTCCAGGGCAACTTCAGACCTTGTCTTGGACTGACTATCTTTGTTATTGAAGGAAACAAATGGGATTTGTGTCATGACAGATTGACAGTATAAAAGGAACACATTCTCCAAGCATTTTTGCATAAAGTAATGCAGAATTGAGCTCTTGGCCTGACAAATGCGCTTGAGGTTCTAAAGAGATGTGCTTGATTTTATTCCTCACAATTTTTTTGGCCTGTATCTGATTTTCTGTAAGCTACATTTGACATATTTAAACAACTTCGTTCAGAAATTATTTCTCCTGTCCTGCTTCTTTGTATTGAAGTAGAAATCCAAGCACCCAGATACTAGGCAATGGAAGATATTTACCAGTGGCAATATTTTATTTCTTGGCAGAAACTGCAGGCAAATGAGGTAATTGTTGTGATGGCTTCTGGAGCTGCTTTTGGAGTGTGTCACACAGTTGATGTAATGATGAGCTGATTGGGCTGTCTTGTCCACCTGGACACACTTTGGCTTTGATTCTTCATTAATTCTGTAGGAAAACAAGCCGCTGTGCCAGTCCCATTCAGTGAGGGACTGTCGCCGATAACTGTTCATTATCAAAAGGAAATGGTATTTTCTCATGGCCATATGTTCTTTGTGATTCCCCTCTGCAACTCTCAAGAAACCTGTTTGTTGCCCTCAGAGATGGTGTGTATAGCAGTTGAACATTGGAATTTGGAAAGGGATTGAAAAACTAATAAAAGTGTGACAAAAGAAGTACTTATTCTAAAAGGAAAGGGACTTGCATATTGATAACCTTGAAATGAAATAATAAAAAATTCATGATGGTGTATTGTGGACTAAGTGCATGTCTTTGTGACTAAACCAAATATGAAACTGGAGCTTAGGATATTCTGTTTCCAACAGAAGTAGTTTTCTCCATTTGTTTTACTGGTAACAGAGACTTAATCAAGTGTCTGTACAGCACCTGAAATTATTTTAAAGTTATATTATTAATGTTTTATTATCAAAATGCTCAAATTAATAAAAAAAGAACACTRTGGCAGTAAACAACGCAAAAGAGAAAAATAATTTGTGACTGCAATGTAAAGGTCAATGTAAGTGACAAGATCTCTGCTAGGTATGAATCCCGCTTTCACTCTTGTATGTGCGAGGAAGTATTGAAATTTAGCCAATAGGCAAAGTGGCTGACATTATGTAGTTGAACGTTTTGTGGGATAAATCAGAAAGGTATAGTGAACATTTTTTTGCTGCCTAAAGCTTATCTAGTTGCATTAGGGTTCCCTGGTCTTTCAGGATTATGTATATCGGAGCTGCAGACTTCTAGGGGTATACCTGTAATTTTCACAGTTAATTGGGAAACATACTTTCCACAGCCAAAAGGGACAGACCACACAGGTCTATCAAAAGTAACTGATAGTTCCTTCCAGTTAGACCATTATTACTCTTTTCTCTTTCTTTTTAATTTCAAAGGGAGTTCCAGTGGAGTTGTGGTACTGACCTTGAGTGCTGTGCAGGTAATACTCCGAGAGGAAGAGGTGATGGAAATAGATGGTAAAATCAGAACAGCTGGCCAGGCATGGTAAGAATTTGATGCTTTACAACAGAAAGTTTTGACACATCCTGATTTCCCCCCCCACCCCCCGTGTTTGTGGCAGAGAAGAGAAAAATGCACAATTTGGTCATGTTCTTTAGAAGGCTTGAAGCAAGTACATGCTTTCGGGCTCATAAGACATCCCAATGATATCTCAGTGAAATACACTTAAGTATAACACATTTCATTTTGACTGTGATCCTGTTGGCTGAGGCCTGCAAGCCGGCAAAACACATGGGGACACACTAAAGTATGCATTCAAGGAATTCAGAATTAATTAAAACATACTGAGTGACCCAGTAACATTTAGCAAAATGCTTCTTGCATGCCAGTGTGCTCTACTGAAAATTCCAGTTATGTTTCATCATGTGCAGGCATTTTGTGAATTCTAGTCCAAGAAAACTGGAGATTTTGGCTCGCTGTGTAGTTCATTCATTGAAAGTAGTCACTTCTAGTGTTTAACAGTGCATGAGCAGCTTAGAGCAGGCTGAAGAGTATCTGACCTAAGGGAATTGCAAAGGGAATTTAGAGAGGCAGGAGGCAATTACCTGAACTGGAATTTGGCCAGGAGATAGGAACTAACGTTGCAGTGCTTATTAAACCCTGTGAGTAATGAAGAGCTATCTTTTACTGCCAGATAGTAATGGATGCTGTTGATCTTGGAATAACTTGATATGATTCAGTTTTTCTGGCAAGAGGTGAATGACTGACATTGTCAATAACTATGAAGTACTCACTGGATAAAGCATTTCTTTTGTCTAGCGTCTAGTGGGCTTCTCTCTGGCAAATTCATTTTCCTCTGTAAAAGCCATGGTTAGAGTACCAAGAAGCCTGTAAAGAGCATTCTGCTTGATTTGCTAGGTGAGCAGCCTCTTTCTTTGTTGCCAAGAACTTGTCGGGCATTGCGAAATATTTCTGAAAATTGGCAAAAAGGGAGTTTGCAGGTTTTCATTTTCTTTTCCAGGATATTTCAAATGATCATACTGAATCCTTGTATGTGATGATACAGTGTATTTATAAAAAGTTATTCCACAATTTCTATAAATATCCTATTACTATTCCTGTAATATATTATAATAATTTTTTCTTTGCAATATGAAATCATGATATGTGTCAATAATAGATTTTTAAATATTTAATCAAGATTCTGAATCCTGCATTTGAGCATATGTATTTAACTTACAGGTTTACATGATTTTTAGGTTCATCTGCCTCCTTTATTTGAAAATTCTTTCAAAAAAATGAAAAACTCTTGCCTAAGGCATAATGTAGAGCTACTGATTTTTTTGTTTGTTTTCAAGTACAGATGAAATAGAACTATTTCAAAGGCTTACATTTCTCAGAGGAGTGTCGGCACCCAACTGATTTCAAGGAATTCTTTAGGAGGCTCTGAGAAATCTAAATTAGCATTGTCTGTACATTGTGCCTACCCACAAACTGTTAGAATAACTAGTGAAGTTTGCCTGGGGAGGCAATATGGTTTTGTTGATAACCTAAAGATCAGAAATCTTGGTTTCTATTCCAGTTCAATTTCCCTCTCTATACCTCTTCTCTCTCTCATTTTTTGCTGCTTTTGTTTAATTAGACTGCCAGACCTTTGGTCAGGGACTGTTTTACTGTTTTTATACACTGTAGAGTGTAATTATAATCTTAACAGTATGTGAGATTCTCAGCATTGTATAGAATAAATTTCAAGTACTTTAAAACAATTTGAAATTACCAATTTCACCAAGACTCTCATTCAGCAGAGCACTTGACTGTGTAGTTCACTTTTAGCCTATGAATTCCACTCTTGATTATTATTGAGACCATTTTAAGGCTTGAATTTAAACACCTGCTGAAGTGCTTTATAGTGAAATACATGCTAGAGCAAAGCTGCTCCGAAATGTGTTTATAAATATGGTTTAATTCATGCTAGCTCTGTCCCTCTTCTGAGACAGACTGACATGCTTATGGGGAGGAGCTTAAAGCTCTGCTTCAAATCAGACTTGAGAAATCTAAATAAAAATGAATGAGATTTTTTCTTTTTTCCTTGAAAGATAATAAAGTTTTTTCATTTATATAAGCTCATGGCTATGAGGGATGTATTTAGTTGCAGTGAATTTTACTAGCCCAGGGAAGGACCTCTAAGGGGTATGATAATGCAGCATCTCCATGCTTTAGTCTACTAGACCGTCAGCCGTTTGCACCCAGTGTTTGAATGTTGAGGCTATCATTTAGGCTGGCGTTTGAAATCAAAGTTTTGCTGATTTTTTTTCACTTTTAAGTGCAGGTGGAAGAACTGGTTTGTAAGAAAAACAAGGAAATAAATGTGAAACCTGGAACATAGTGTTGTTTGTCAGCTGTTATGACTGGGGTCTTGATATATTTGAAGAAGGCACCTTGAAGCAAAAAAAACCCCTGAGAATTTCAGTGAAACAAAATAGGCAGGTCTTGCTTTGACAAAGACATTTTAATTTGAAGAACGCTTCAGTTTGTGGCTGTGCTCCATTCCTGCACAGCAAATTCCATCTCCCATGCCACACGGCTGTATGAGCAGTGAGTAGTACAGGCAGTGTATATGGCTTACTATAAACTCCCAAACAAATATCCCCACTTTGCATTTATGTATTTCCCTTCACTCAAGGATTTTGTTATACTTTACAGACCACAGGTAGATGTGGAAGGCCCCCTTGGAAGCCCTGAAGAAGGCAATAGCAAAGAAAGATGGGCCAGCTTTCCTTGCTGGTGAATGGCAGAGCTGGGAGCAGAATGTGGAGCTGTGACCTACGGCCACATGTTTTAAGCATTTTGAGCTTGATCTAAAACCTGTTAAAGCTAATGCTGTAGTTTCATTCTCCCACTGCTTTTAATAGTCTTTGACTGGTTAACTGAAGTCAGTGGGAAAGCACAAGCTGAATCTGAATACTTTGGATTTAGCCAGTCTTGCTTTCCCTTCAACACTGCTTACAGACTGCCAGTCTTTGACCACTTTCCCTGACCAGTCAGCCAGCTATGGCTTAAGGTCTTTTCAATTTAACGGCATTTTTGTTTGGTTTTTTCCCCTTCCTGCTATCAATTTTATCTTTATTTTAAGGTTCTTGATTTACCTGGAATAAAGCTTCATTCTTCACAACTTTCTTTAGATGCAGAATGCTATCAGGAAGATGCGTTAAATTTTATTGCAGTGTTTCATAAATGGATGCTGCTTATTCAAGAAAACCCATTTCGGCCAGCTAAGTGAAAATAAATAGAAAGATATGCATTATTTACGGGACATAATGTGAGTAAGTAGGCTGCATGCACAAATAGCAGATGAAAAACCAGTAGATGTAGCTAGGAAAATGGCTGTTAGGGAAAAAAGCTTGTCTTCAGGCACACATGCTATATACATATATACTTTGTTAAAAAACAGAGGTAAATCAGTTTTTCACAGTAATTGTCATCCCCAGACTTTACTCTGAGAAACTGGAGACACTGGCATTTGCTTCCTTCAGCAGTAAGACTACATCTTGATTGCCGTCTTCTTTCTTTATGTAAATGGGAGAAAGAGATTAACGTGTTTAATTAGGAGATCACTTTCCATGCTGGCTAATGCTTTTGCTTGATTTTCCTAGTTGGTATTTCCATCTGCCCCAGAAAATGATCAGCAGCCAGCATGGTGTGCATAATGCTGGCAAGTCGGATTCAGCCAGGCAAACTCTTCCTCACACCCATGTATTGTATACCTCAAATAATGTACAGTTTTCTTGCCTGGTTGCAGGGTTAATTCTGATCAAAGTGACATTTTTTTCTTCATGCGGAGTTAATGACTTCCAAAAATCTCCCCAATTATATCTACCTTGCTAGGCATAACCTGTCTTCTTGGATGTAGAGTGCGTTATGTCATTGTCAGCTGTCTCAAGTTAATTAGGATGGATAAGATAGGGCATGAGAAGCTACCAACATTTCTCAGAAGTCAAAGAGCAAGAGCTGGGGAGCAAAAGGACAGAGGTGTTCTGCAAGGGAAAGCAAGACGGGAGCAAGGGTGACAACTCTGCATGCAGGGAAAGGCTTCTCACAGATCTTTTCATAGCAGTCTGATCCCAGGTTATACACTATGCCATAGCAGAGCAGCCTTGAGGGCAGTCTTCAAGTATTCAGGTTTTCTGAAGCTTTTCTGACCTTACCAGAACTTTTTCCAYGAGTAGAAAGTGGCCAAGAACCTTGCAGACACAAGTCACAAGACAAGGGATGCGATTCTCATGACTCCTGCACGGTCCAAGATCACCTATTTTATGTTATTAGCTGGTTTAGGCTTTCTGTGATGAATTACAGAACTGAAAATTAAGAAGGTGAGATAAAAATATTAAAAATACTGAATGAAATATTAAGCTGAGTTTTATTCTACCAAGAACCATTTTACCCATGATCTGACAACGGGACAGATTTGTTTATATCTGTGCCCTGTGGGCCTGACCCAAAGCCAAAAGCTGCCATTGATCCTGCATCATGCCAGAGGGCTCAGAGAAGAGAGAAATCTGGCTATGCTTGGGAAGAAAAAAGAGTAGAATAGATCACATTTCTSTGCATATATCTGAATAAACTCAAGGTTTCTGTTGATAAATACATTGTAGGTGCTGTAAGGAACATTTATAATATTCCATAAATACAAATGAGTTCTGGGATGAAGAGACACTATCTTGGAAGATGAATCGTGAATGCATTTTTTTCATACACAGGGGAAAGCTACATAATTATGTCTTAGTTAATTCATAATAAGCAAATCCTTATAGTCTCCTTCCCTGAGTAAGCTACTAAAGAAGCTAGGACCTGGGGAAACAGTGCTTTACCTGATAAATTGGCTTCTTGTGACAAGAACGAGAACTGTTAACACAGTTCGCTGATTACATTGTGGGACAGTAAAATGATAGTTCATTAACAAAAACAGCCATACAGTAGTCTTAAAGCTTATACAAGAATCCTCCTGATTAAGATACGAGCTATTGATAGTTGCATGTTTTTCTTAGTAAATGATGATTTGTGAATGAACTACTTTTTGATAGGAAAGTTCAGAACAAGCACCTCAAACTCTTCAGGTTTAAAAACGCTGAACATTTCAAATAGAGATGGTTTGTTTTTAATCAGTATTGCAAAACAAAGCACTCTGCAAAGAGCTACAACAATTTAATTTAAGCATTTTTAGCTTAGTATGTCAGGCTTATCTATTATATTACAATGTATTATATATTGACTTGCCTCCTCTTTTGACATTGAAATTGGTGTTGAAGTGTCGGAGATTCCCCTGAGATTGAGATTCTGTTTTCTAGATAACTCTAAATGGATCTGCTTCTCTTCCTGTACTGGTTTGATTTCTTAGTTTTTAATGCAATTACTCTTGATTTATACCACTAAATGAGAAGGTGTTTTTTAAACCAACAAACATGAGCCACCTGGGTTTTCTTAATTGCCGAAATTAGTTGTTCACATATGCCTGCTTTATATGTGATGGAATTATTTTATTTAATGCCCAGGTTTCCATTCAAGAGGAGGAGGAGTGCGTATTCACAGTGCTGGTGCCAGCTGAAGTGATTTATCAGTGTACTGCTGTGCAGTGTTGTGTGGATTTTCTAACTCTGCTAATAAGCCATGCCTTTTACTGGCATCTTCAAAAGCCAGCATCTTTGTGCCTTCCTTTCCTCTGTTTCTGAACTGGCTTGAGTGGGTACCCCAGCACTGTCAATGTAGATATGTTATGGATAATTTTTTTTTTTACTTGGGTGCTTGAACTACACTTTAAATTTTAGGTTTGGGACGGATGCAATAGATCCTGCCACAGTGAAGGCACAAGTGACTAGAAGAAACCTCTTGAATGTTTTCCATTGCGAGGTCCAGTATGTTCGTGTTAATCCAGTGTGTCTGGGAGACAAGAGATTACAAACAGGACATCTTAAGAGAAAAATTGTTTTAATTTGTGCATCTTTCAAGGAGCATTGTACAAAGATTTGGAGTTGCTCTGTCTGGCAGATGAGGAGAAGTAAATCTGAGTCCTATAAGGACATTCTGTATGTTCATAACTATTTTATCCTCACTAAAAGAGGGCCTAATTAAAATAATATTTTAGGCTTATTTCACTGACTTCCACTGTCTTTAGTCTTGTATATACACCTAGAATGAATATAAAATTAGACAGGGGTTCTTTATCCCACTTGCTTTACATCTGGTGTAATAATTTATTCCTGAGCAACACCAAAGTAGAAAGAGCTTCCTTCTTGCTATTCCTAGCCTTTCTGGTCCCATTTCATTGCCATTAAGAACTTTTTGATGGCACCTAAATAATATCACCAGAAATATTTAAACTCACACTTGAAAAAGGGCATATTTTACACATAAACATCACACTGTACGCTTTCTGTATGGTTAAATTTAAGATTTAATAAGCACACTAATTGCACATTTATATCGATGCTGTTGACTGTCAGTGATTTAGTCGAAAGGGTGAGCTTGGCTTCTGTAGAGGACAGCTCTTGCTACTCAGCTAGGTGGAGGGCTGGCCATTGTGAAAGCAGTGATGTAGAAGGCTACAAATGCTGGCAAGTAAGAAATCAAAATCCTCTCTAAAACCATAAAGGCTGAATCTGTCTTCTAGTATAGACATAGACACCATCGCTGCTGAAGGCCAGGTTTTCCTGAGTCCATTATTTCTCTTAGTTGACTGTCACTTTCAGCTTTTGCTTTAATTGACCATAACTCGTAAATACTGCCTCTTCTTTCATACTTAGTTATGTTTCTATGTTTGAAAAATGGGGGGGCAACGTTTATTTTAGATCATGGGCCCTTACACTTGTTAATGCAGGCTTTATCTCTGAGGAATGCGCCCTCGCGTTTTGCTGTGACATTGCCTTGAGCCAAGCGGCCAGGCGACATCTGGGCCAAACCTCGTAGCAACCTGTGCTTCCTGCTACAAGGGATTCTTCTCTTGGCTGCCTGGGATTCAGCTGTGTGTCTCATCTGTTACCCCTTGTGCCCTATTCCTTTCAGGTAAGAGCACTCTGACAAGAAAGTTTACTCTGGCAGTGCTCCAAGCTAGTTTTTGTGATGTTCTCTTGTACRTTACACGTGTTACCAGTGCAGCTGTGGTGCCTTAGAGCATCCCGATGTGGTGCCTCTTTCAGACCAAACTTTGTGAAGGCTTTATTTTTGCCTTCCCAAGTCCTTGCCATTCCCATCTTTAACGCTAGGCTTCTTTCCTTGTTATTACAATGATGACATTGACTACTAAGGAAATAGTAGTGATATATTATTACTTTCCCTCTTCCTTTTGTATATAACTTGTCTGTTGGGACTTTCTAATATTCATGTTGGATACATCAATGAATAGCAATTTCTGGACAAATTAAATGTTAATAAGTCCTTGTTATAGGTGTCAAGAAAAGTAACACTGATTTAATAATACATGATGTTTCACTGATAAGAATCACTGATCCAGTCCATAAAGCCTAAAAAACTTGCATTCAGGTGCCTGCTCAGGACAAATTAGCATGGATTCCATGTTACAAAAACAGCCAGGCAGGTTTGCGAGATGCTGCTTTAGTAGCTTAAAGGATATCTTGCTGCAGTTTCTCTCTCATTTCACTTTAGAGTTTACTTTCTTTTAAAAAAGAAATACCTATTTTAAAAGGTGTTACCTATTAAATTCAATTTAGCTATTAAATTCCATTGAAATCAAGGGAGGATATTTCTATTAGCTTTAATGGAATGAGAAGGGGAATGTTAGAAGTGTGAAGAATTCTTGGTATAGATAGACATAGCAAAATGTTTGGGCACTGTTTCTACCACCAGTTGTCTGTGGTGAATGCTGGTTTTTTTTAAATGCAGCTGCAGTAGCATAACTTATCATCTGTCTTTATTACCTTCTTCTGCAGGACTCTCTGATTTGTGACTGCTTAATGGTTTGAGCTTGCAACAATATCCCATGAACTTGATAAAAATTATCTTTTGTAAGCAGGGCGACTGAGGAAGGGATGAAATAATATGACATATCAGAGTCCTAGGAAAAAATCAGGATGTGAAACATAAGTGTTTCATAATCCCTTCATTAATGAGGAGTATTGTCTTCGTTAAGCTTGGGAGAAAGGATTGGTTAAGATTGGTTTAGAGTTTTCTTTATAATGTTTGAGTCTAAGGACTATTCTTTTCCTCATACTGCTGGTTCTGAGATAAATGCATGGTCTGAGAATGAGTCTCCTCTCAGTAGTATGCTGATGTACTGCCAAAGAAGAGACAATGTGCCTGTCATATTTATATCTTGTTAAAAATATTTCATGAATCTGAGGGGAGAAGCATGCAGAGTATTTTTATTAGTTTGCATATATGTGACAAATAGCACAATTTTGGAAAGCCACTTAGCATGCCTTGTAAATTCTTATTTTATTAGCCGTACTTATAGTTTGATACTATCCTGAATTTTTTCCAAATTTCTTGCTGTAAAATATTTTTAGTGTATGAGTTACTAGTTTACATACATTTTTCTTGCCACTGCTGGGATTTTTAGAACACTTTCTTAATACCATATTATATTGTGTGATAGATCTAACTGGATAACTTTGCTGCTCATCCCTGCAAAATAACTACAGAAAGCTCAGAAGGATTTGTTCTCCAAATAATTCCACAGTTTATCTCAGTTTCTGTCGAAAGAAATGTGGTATATTTGGAATATGAAGGTGAAATCAATGCATATTTTACATATTATCTCTCAAATCTGTTGCGAATCCTTAAATAGAAGAATATAGCTCCAGAATTTAGCTTTGTAGGCAGACTTGTGACCCGTTTTGGCCTGTGTGTTTTTTGGTACTTCTTTTTGCATGGTCTACTGAAATGATTTGTCTGTACATTTCATTCTTTGCCTGCACCACATAGGTGTAAATTGTCATTCTTGGTATGTATGTAAATTGTCATTGGAGGTGAGGACAGTTGCAGTCATCTGTCTTGGCCTGGTGACGTACTCTGCTGCGTGGGTACCTGCTGAGGTGGCCTTATGCTCCTATTAATCGTAGGACAGCCATTTGGGAGACATGAAAATATCTTTATGGCAAATTCTGCCTCAGTGGGTTTAGAAGTCTTGACTGCAGAGGGAAGCTTGGCTTCTCCCAAATTTCTGCCTAAGCTAAGCAGGCCATTAACTTAGGGAAGGCTTTACAAAATCAGCTTTGCTGTATTTTCCCACCCCTCTAATCCCACCCTTTGTGCTTCCTTTCAGTGAAGGATCTCTGCATACTAAAATTCCCTTTTTTGGCATTCCTGTCAAACCCTAAGGTCATAATGAGATCAGTGGGAATTTAAGCTGAAAATAAATTATTTATCAACTAGCTCTCCAGATTTGAACAGCTGGATTGTTTTTTTAAGTAACATGCACGTAACTCTCAGCACCCTGGAAGTTAGTTTGACAGCAATATAATAATGACAGGTTTGATCCTACCGTAGCTAAATAGTGAGTACAGTGATTTTTGCATCCTTTTTTCATTGGCAATTTTATTGTTCTGCAGCTGTATGAAGAGTATAATAGAATTGTTCCATGAATGTTATAAAGCTTAACCCAAGTTTATTTTCCCATTTTATTTGTGTTAGAAATATAGAAGCTGACCTTGGCTACTGTGTCTCCTGAGACTACTTTAGTTGTGCTTGTCTTAAAGGCAGGAGCTAAGGACAGAGTCTGCTAAGGTCACTGAGCAGTGTAATATGTGTGAAACACCTGTGTTAGAAATTACAAGAAGAAAGGTAATAAACCAACTTAAAAATTGGTGCATTTTGTCAGAGTGAGAAATGTGAGCGAGTCTGGTGAAAAGGTAGTCAAACTACTTTATGCTGAAGAATTGTCTAGCTAAGTAGCTTGTGTGTATATGTGTATTATATACGTGTACATTCAGATTGCTTTAATCTGGTAGAATAAATACCCAAATTTGCCGATATCTAGCAGTCTACTCCATTTGAGCATATAATCCTAATTGGAGAGAAATGTGGGTTCAGAATGAAAGGAGTTTCTTCTGGCCTTCATTTATCTGTTTTCATCAGGGTGAGTGGGGAATAAAGAAGGGTAGGGACGAGTAATTTTTCCCCTCCTTGTCTCTTGGAATTTTACTTCTGTAAAATGATACGTAGTGGGGGAGACCAAGATAAAGAGCTCAGTTCACAGCTGAATGGTCAGGGGCTGAAACTTGTGGGAATTCAGCATACAGAAATGCCGGGAACAGTCAGTGTCCCTCCACAAGTGCCCAGTGTTTGCATGGAGGCTGGAGACCTCATCTGGAATCCACCAGATCAACTGTATTTAAAATTACGACATAAGTCTACTGACCTTAATCCTTGAGTACAGTTACTGAAGCAGAGACTGGACAATATTTTCTGTACTGAACATAGGAGAAATTGCCTAACAAAAGAAAGAAATGGAAGTTTGTGAAATAAGAAGTTCCCTCCCTCCAGTGTCTCTCTTGAAGTGGTGCTGCCTAGAATGGCCCCATATATCTGGCATGTACATGGTTACTTGGTTTACAGGACCTGTCAGCAGAATATAATCATTTTATGCATGTCTTCCCTGAAGACAGTGAACAAAAAGGTCTTTTCTTCTGGACTCCTGTTTGTGATGCTGATGTTATTTTGTTTTAATTGTGTGATAAGGAGCAAGTTAAATTGAATCTGTAGTTAAAAACAGTCAGGTTGAGAACAGATTTATTCAGAATGCACATAAAAAACATTCACAGGGGAGAAAGATAATATGATGAATAGAAAACTCTAAGTGGCCTTGAGATTTTCAGTGTTTCTGTTAGTGAGTGCTTGATGGACGACTGGTTAGCTGTTATTGATAAGCTTTTTCTTGCAGGTTGGATGAAAGTGTTTTTTCCCCCACATTGAATCCCTCATGCTAGTGGTGGCTTCCTTTCCCACCTGCACCACCCACATTTTTGTCATGTTGCCCCAGTTTTTCCTCCCGTGTTCCACTCCTCCATTCTGCACCTCCCAGCCTATAAATAATGTCCCTGTTTCTGTTAATGTGCTCTTGGCAGAGTATAGTGCTTGCTCAGTGCCAGGATATTTACTTACAGCCTTTACCATCCTCTACTAGTTCTGGGTGGGTCTTCCCCACCCCCACCCCCCCCACCCCCCTTCTACTCTTGACAAAATGAAGCACCTCAACTGCACTGATCTGTTTTGGAGCTTGTTTGAGCATCTAAATTTTCCATGCATCTTTGAGATTGCGGTACATTAGTGTAGACTACTTGGTTACTTTGAAAGTAATGGAGTGAAACCATCCAAATAGTTACCCTGAAATTGTTGAGTCTCCAGATAGAACAGAGCTGAATTGAAATATCTCTGTAGAACACAAGAAGCTTCCATAGTAGAAAATACCAAATTATGGCAACAAAAGGTTTTTGTTTTGTTTTGTTTTGTTTTTTGTTGTTGTTGTTTTTGGTTTTTTTGGGGTTTTTTTTTGTGTTTTGGTTTTTTGTTGTATTTTGTTTTTGTTTTTTTTTACCAAGGCTGGGAAAAACATTATTTGGGTAAGTGTAATTACAATGGAACATTTGTAGCATGAAACTCTTGGGGAACTTGCATGAAACTGGAGAAAAGCATGAAAGAATCTCTGGATACAATACAATTCTATGCAATATTATTGTCAACTCATTTTTTTAAATGAAGGTATACTCAGTAATCCTATGTGTCTCTGGTCTATGTGTCATAAAGATAAATGCTGGCTTTTTTTACCAGTAGAAGAAAAATCTAGAAGCATCACTGAATATTTCTGTGTGATTTGGAAAGTAAGAATTTCCTAAGCATTGTATCCACATCAATTTTTATACATTCAACTCTACTAAAATAAGGATAATATTGCAAGTGTGCCAACTTACTCAAGCGATTTCTGATAGCTAAGTCACCATAAGTAATACTTTAACCTGAGAATAGGTTAAGACAGCATCTGAAGAACCCTGGACTGATTTTGTAGGTCTATTGATCTTGCTTGCTGTCATGCCACTTTTCAGTAATCTGCAAACAAAAGGCTATATTGACTTTGTTTAGCCTCGGCTCTTGTAGCAACCTCTGTTCTGATCCTCTCCCACATCTTTTGAAAGATAGCATTCCTGGTACTACTATAGCAGTAATTTCCTTGTTATTTTTTCATCTGTAGTGTGCTTGTGTGAATGCTTTTTGCATAATCTCTTTCCACTGCATTTTGAATTCTTTCTTATACACCCCATGGGGGTAGTCTGTTAATTTTTCTTGGTACAGAAAAAAAGATCCTATTTGTGGCAAGCAGGGCAAGGCTTGGTAGGGAATGGTTGCGAAGTAGCGCTGAGTTACTACAGTGCTTGCTGCATTCTGGTTTTGCCTGCTTGGGAAAATGTTGGGAGGTAATTCAAAAATCTATTTAAAAGAAGCCCCAAACTTCAAGCCACTAGTTTGTAATTTTTATTCCTGTGCATTGATAGAGGGACTCAGGAACAAGCACTGTGCAAAGTTAAGACTAACCTCTTGTGGTGGGGTGGATAGAAGGGCAGACTGAAAGAAACCTAGGTAAAATCTTTAATTTGGTAAGTTGCTGATGCTGAAACATGGGAAAGGAAATACAAAAAATGCTTTCAGTTAAGGAAGTGTTTTACTGTTAGATTGTCACCCAGCACTGGTTGGGAAGCTGCTGGCCATCATACCTCCTCGCACAACCTTGAAGAAGAAAAACTACTAGTAACTCCAGACTATCAAATTCTGACCTTGCTGATAAAAAAGGGTCATTTTTCTGAGTGTCTGGTATGTGTCCTGAGTCTCTGAATAAGTCTGGACTACTTAAGGAGTACCATGCTAAAAGTCAAACTTCCGGTAAAGTATACTAGAAATTGTCCTTGCAGGCTGTTTTACCCTTCATAAATGTCCACATTATGCTCATAGTTAGAACTGACCAGAGTGGGGATTTTCCTGCCAGTAAAAAAAAAAAATTATACATTTTTGAAACCTTTCCTTCGTTAAAGGTAGAGCAAAAAAATTCCAAATGCATGTGAATGGCAGGGGGACAGGCTGCTGACAAGCAGGGTTTACTGGGGAAGCAAAATGAGAACCAGAAAACAAAAAAATCAGTTTTATTTGACTTGTGACAAATTTGGACTGAAACCAAAGATGGTACAAATAAGCTCTGAGTTATCTTACTGCCTTTCAGTCAAACTGTTCAATGGTATTGATATATTTCCATGGAAAATGTGGTTGCACTGAATCAGCGTTTTCTGAGACAGGCATTATTTTGTCAGTGGACCATTTCTATATTTTCTTCCCCTGCAAGACCCACAGCACAGAAATGAATGTTGCTCAAGAAACACACCCGTTCAGTGTTTTGTTCTGTCCTTGAAAGCCTCGCTTACTGAACTCTACTCTGACCCTGCTTTGGGTGCAGAATGAGTAACTGCTGACTTTTTCCTCTTTCTTAGAGAAACTTCYGTCAGATTAAAGAAAAATATGGTAAGTCAGGATGTTATTTCAAGAGAGAGAGGACTTGCTAGAACTCTGGGAGGTTATGGGCACTTTGACTGTGCCAAGGTACATTTTCCTGTAGTGAAGTAGTACAAAGGCTGTTCTGTCTCTCAGATGGTCATCGTGAGCTGTTCTGGGGGACGTCAACGTTTTCAAGCTCTTTGACTGCAGAATGCTTAGTTTCTCTTTCATCAGTGCCTTTAAATTGACTTTTTTTCTCCCCTGAATTGCACAGTATTTTATAATTAATGGGTAAAATACGYGAACAGGAACAACAAGGCCCACAAAGGGTCTTTTAAAATGCACTTCTTTAAGATTGTTATTTAAATACCACAGGGCTGGAATCGATTGAAAATACAGTCTTGACTTCCTCAGTGCACAAGCCGACGGAAATCTATAATAACCTCTGGGGAGAGAAAATCAAAGTTTGTGGGTTCAGTGACTGTGAGAAGACTCATCATCTCCAAAGCTGAGTATGCATGGTGTCAAAGCAGTTTTGTACTAAACAGAAGTATACTTTTTGAAATAATTTCTTTTGGCTTATTTCTGCAGTAACTGCACTGGCTAATCCTTATTAAACTGCAGAAAGGAAGAGAGTACGTTCCTGCCTGTAAATTAATATCAAACAGTAAAGAGCACCTGTAGGAGTGTAATGATGTATCGCTAATGGATAACTTTGCGGTGTTACGGACAAAGCAGAAAAATACAACGAAGTGGCTGGATAGTAGTAACTGGTGGTTACTCTCTAACATTTCACTAAGAAAAGGAATGACAGAAATTAAGGGAATTCAGATCCCTATCCAAGGAAAGGACAACGTAGACAATTAGAGGGACTGCCTTGAAATAGTTTTATACATAATTCTTTTATCACGTCATGTTTAACTTCAGCTGAAGAATCAAATGGATTGAAATTAGAAGATTGAAATAAACATGATTACATTAAAAAGGGAAATTCGGAACTGATAAAAGGAAATACTTTTCTGTATAACTTTTGATTAAACTGTAGAACTTTCAGGCACAGGAAGCCATTGAGGTCATGAACATAATATTTATGAGATGATAAAGTAGGTATTTATATTGGATATCCATAACTGCTCTAGTTAATGACAAGTACTTCTGGGAGGATTTCAAACATTGAGCTTCAAGGTTTAAACAAATATTAGTTGGAGACGAGGTTTGGGAGCACATTATTCTGCATCTTCTACCTTGTTCTGGAAGAAGAGATCCATTGAATTAACATGTTGGTATTGCACTGAAGAAGGCCAACTGCACACCAGCTAGCGTGTAGTCAGCAGGCTGAGGGAAGAGATTATTCCCCTCCATCCAGTGCGTGTGAAACCACACCGGGAGTGCCATGTCCAGTTCTGGGCTCCTCAGTACAAGAGAGGCATGGACATAGTAGAACAAGTGCGGTGGAGGCCACCAGGGTGATCTGGGGGCTGAAGCAGAAGGTGTGCGAGGAGAGGCTGAGAGCACTGGTTTGTTCAGGCTGGAGGAGACAAAGGGCAGATCTTACTGCTGTTTACAAATACCTAATTTGGAAGAATAGAGAAGATGGAGCCAGATCCTTCTCAGACATACTCAGTGATAGAACTGGAGGCAGCAGACACAAGTTGGAATGTGGGAAATTCTTTTTCAGTGAGTTTTGTTGGTTATTTCTTTAATTAACCACAAGTGTGGTCAAACGCCACCTGACATGTGAGGGTGCAATAGCTTGTTTGGAGAGGCTGTGGGATCTCCATTCTTAGAAGTACTGAAAATGTGATGGGATATGGCCATGAGCAAACTGGTGTAAGCTGACTGTAATTCATAGTTAAATAAGAATCATATAAAAAATACTTCGGAAAATACTTTGTTGTCAGAAATGAAACTATTTGTGACATTTATCTTCACACTTAGTATCTGTTGCTTACGGATAACTGGGCAAATGTCAAATGTTTCCAGTAGTCCCATATGTTTTCAGGGCTTTTTTTATCTGGCAAGGGTTTTTGGAGCTGTGATTTTTGTGTGGTTGTTTGCTTTTATTTTTGGTGTTTTGTGTTCGTTGACCACTCAGGACAAAGGAGTGGGGTGAGTCCTGGCTGATACATTATTTGCAATATGAATGTCTCTAAAGCTCAATGCCAACTGATTTGAAGAGGCTTGTATGTGACTCTTTTTAGGGTAAAGTTTCCTAAAGTGCTTCAAAGATTATATAGTGAAGTCAGTGTTGCTCTTGCACGTTATACTGTAATTTCTTAAATAATCTCTTTTAAAAAAATTGCTTCTGTATTAGAACTTGCATTCATGCAGTAACCAGTTGCAAGGTGTCTATATTAAGCACTGCCGAAACAGATCTTTTATAATTCTGAAATTGTGTGCAGATTATATTATATTCAGCTTTATAACACCTTCAGCTAATTTTTAAATGTAATCTTTCAATAATTCTGTCACTCAGTTGTCTAACAAGTTGCTCACAGCATAATGGAGTTTATTCTTAGACAGTGAAAGACAGAACAGCCACCTCCACTGGGCTTATACCTGCTTTTTTTTGAGAATAATTTTTGTTGGGAAAGAATGTACCTGAGGGTTGATGCCTTGGGAAGCTGATTCTGGAAGTAATATTCTGGAAACACAGTAGAGTGGTATATGAGAAAGAATTATGGATAATGGGATACTGTGGTAAGGAAGGTAAAGAACATTCAGTGCACTACTGAGCTAGTTAGCAGAGGGAAAGGAGTTGTTTTAGCAGCACTGGAAAGATGAAGCTAGAGCATTAATGAACTTGTGGATTTGATGCAGAAGAACAGGTGAAAAACAAAGATCACAGAATCATAGAATGGTTTGGGTTGGAAGGGACCATTCAAGGTCATCTAGTCCAAACCCCCCCTGCAATGAGCAGAGACATCTTCAACTAGATCCCCCTTTAAGTATTGAAAGGCCGCAAAAAGGTCTCCCTGGAGCCTTCTCTTCTCCAGCGTAAACAACCCCAACTCTCTCAGCCTTTCCTCATAGGAGAGGCATTCCATCCCTCTGATCATTTTTGTGGCCCTCTTCTGGACCTGCTCCAACATGTCCATGTCTGTCTTGTGCTGAGGGCTCCAGAGCTGGACACAGTACTCCAGGTGGGGTCTCATCAGAGAGGAGTAGAGGGGCAGAATCACCTCCCTCGATGTGCTGGCCAYGCTTCTTTTGATGCAGCCCAGGGTACAGTTGGCCTTCTGGGCTGCGAGCGCACATTGCCAGCTCATGTCCAGCTTTTCATCCACCAGTACCCCCAAGTCCTTCTCGGCAGGGCTGCTCTCAATCCCTTCATCGCCCAGCCTGTATTGATACCAGGGGTTGCCCCGACCCAGGTGCAGAACCTTGCACTTGGCCTTGTTGAACCTCATGAGGTTCACATGGGCCCACTTCTCAAGCTTGTCCAGGTCCCTCTGGATGGCATCCYRTCWCTCAGGCGTGTCGACCGCACCACTCAGCTTGGTGTCATCTGCAAACTTACTGAGGGTGCACTCGATCCCACTGTCTATGTCATTGATGAAGATTAAACAGTACTGGTCCCAATACGGACCCCTGCGGGACGCCACTCATCACCAATCTCCATCTGGACATTGAGCCGTTGACCACTACCCTCTGGATGCGACCATCCAACCAATTCCTYAYCCACYRRAYAGTCCACCCATCAAATCCATATCTCTCCAGTTTAGAGAGAAGGATGTTGTGGGGGACAGTGTCAAAGGCCTTATGGAAGTCCAGATAGACGACATCTGTAGCTCTTCCTTTGTCCACTGATGTAGTCACTCCAAGATGATTCTCCTGCCTTGGAGATGAGAAGAGTAACAGAGATAAGAGTTTGAAGGGAGATGAGTTAAACTGAGCGTGACTTTATGAATCATTCCCAGGGAGAGGGGAGCTGGACCTATTCAAGAAGATGAGGTTGTACGTCTTGTATCTGACTGTCTTACAATACAATAAGAACACCTTAAACAAAGCCATAAGCCCTGGTTCACATCAAGGCAGAGAAAGGATGAATAACCATTAGATACTGCAAAAGATATAAAGAAATGCCACATCGATAGCAGAGGAAGTCACTAGTGAGAACAGGACAGAACAACAGTCAGAAACAAGTATAGAAATAGACAGAGACTAAGTAGTATATGAAAAGAAATTTCAGTGATTCTTCCTTATATTACTGACATGTTGCCCTTGCRTTCACTTTGTAATTAATATCACAGTGAGAAATACTTAGAGAAAACACGCAAAAAAAAAAAGTAGGCTATTCAGTATAACAAACTTACATGCAAAACAGCTTCCAGACTTTGTAACCTTTAAGATACGTGTATTCAAATGGTTAAATTGAAGCAGCTCTGCAGCAGTACTGAATTGAAAGTAAGCAATCAGCAAAATCTGAAGACTTTTTTGTGGAATTAATTCAATTCCAAGACATAAACTGCTATGAAAACTCAATTCAGCTGTGTACAGAAATGTGAAACACTTGAAGCAGCGTGCAACTTGTAAGCACCAAATATTTTCCCTAAGCCTGTTTGCATTTCTAGCACATTTTTGTCTGCTTGTTCTACTTCCATTTGATAGGAATACCAAATGAGGCATTACTGTAGTTGCAACTATATGAAATGCACTGTGTTCATTTGTCATGCTGCGTTAAACTGTAAAGGCATTAATGACCAATACAGGGAATGGTGTCATTAAACAGAGGCTTAAATAGACAGAGCTGAGATCATTAATGAAGCCAGTAGATAGGAGATACAAACTTCGGGGACAAATTACCACCGTGCCCATTTGTTACTGTATAAAAGTCTACGAGATGTGGAAATAGCGTTGAAAATCAGTAGGGATGTAATGCTCATCTTGTTTGAAATTAAGGGGTATTTGTTAAACAGAGTAGCTCCATTACAGGTTTTAGGCATCGCTTTCCATTGCTAGTCCCGTGGGAGCTGGGCCATACGCAGCTTAACCCCTTAAAATGAAGTGCTGTAGCTGTGCTGAAGCAGCAGTATAGATGTACTGTCTCAGCGGATAACTGGATAACTGTGTACTGTACAACCACTGTACAGTCTCTTTTACAAGTGTAGCTGTTTATACTCTGTATAATCTCTTAGCTTATTGCAAATGCACAGTCTTTAAGTAAAGTGTGCTGTAAGGTTTTATGAGAAGACATGGATTACATTTTTCAAAACACTTCAGCTTTTTCCAAAGAAGGTGCTAGCAGCACTATGCATTGCACAGCTGCGTCTTGGGTGGTAAGTTTTAGGAATGCCAAACCAAGTTTGGCATCTTTGTGCCAAACAGATTTTACGGAGTGAATGGTGGGGAGAGGGTTGCCTGCTTAGAATGGAGTTTACAGTAAGTCCATGGCATGTGAGGAGAGGAAGGAGGGGAGGATGGTGGGGAGGCACCAATCCTAAGCCAGCAGAGAGTGAGGTGAACCTGAAATTTAGTTTCTGTCACAAACTTAGGTGACTTCCTGGCCCTCAGTCAGGGCCTGCTTAAGAGGTGGGATGGCTCTGTTGCCGCCATCACTATAGATAAGGATGGTTAGTGGCTCTGATCCATGTCTTATGAGGTACCACCATAGGTGGCAGAGCCACCACCCAGTTTTTCTGTAATGGCTGAACAGCAAGTGCAGTCGCACAGAAAGTAGGGAGCCTCAGATACGAGTCCTTCCTCAGTGTGAGAGGGATCTAATACACATCCCCCCAGAATAACCCCCTCATCTGCCTAGGAGCGAGGCTAAGGAGTCGCACTCCTTCCTCCCACCATATCTCCTGCTGAGCTGGAGTCGCTGGGCAGCCGTGGCACAAGTTCATGGAGCCAGGCAGCAGGAAGCCAAAGGGATTAGGTCCCTGTAGCTCAGTCATGAAGGTGGCAGGTCCCCCCTGTCTTGGCTGCTTGTGTAATTTAAGGAGCAGAGCCACTGCAAAAGTGGTGATGTGCCCTGGGCATCGCTATGGGAAAGAGGCAGAGAGACAGCTTTCAAGTCTTACCGGCTGCTGCCACTTCTGCCTCCTACTCCACCTTTTTTGTGTGACCATGGACAAAGCGGTGGTGGCCTCCTTGCTGCTTCTGTTGTGAGCAGCACCCAGAGGGACCTGGGAGGGATGGGTGTCATGGGTATGGAAGCCACCAACTGCAGATCTGTGGAAGAGTGATTGAATAAAACGCATGAGCAAAGCTGCTGCCAGATAACCTAGTTTGAGGACCAGAAATAGCACAACGCGTTAGCATTGCTTGGGCCGCAGTGGAAGTGGCCCGAGCACTTTTGACTTGCGATGAAGAATGTTACCGTATGACGTTGAGAACGTCTCTCCTGTCCTGTGCAATTTGGACATGCCCTTGGATCGTTCACTGCCCTTTGACTGCTGCTACCCAAGCAGTGAGCCAGGGTTTTTTGTGAATCCTGCTTTTGAATGTGAACTCCAAATTCCTCCCAAGGCACATCTTAAGATTTTCATTTCTGTCTCGGAATACGTTTTGCCTTGCTTCTGTTGCCTGGGCACGTGAATGCATCTCAACCTCAGACCATAATGAGACTCAGCAGGCAGGCTCCAGAGATGTGGGACAGTCAAGGCCCAATTCACTGATGTGAATAATAAGGGAATAAGGATCTTAAGACAGGGCTAAGAGCCAGCCCTGTGAGCAGAAAGACTTCTGAGGCTGGAGGAGCCATGAGGCTTTAGAAAATGTAGCTCCAGGGGACCAGGATGTTTAGCAAATCTTAGCTGGTGCATCAAGGGGTGTGTGCTCCATCCTGTGCTAGATGCTGAAGAGGATCTGTTTTGGAGATGTGAGGTAGTTACCTACTTACCAGTCAGCCTGCTGTTTCAGTCCCACTTCTGGCGCCAGTGTAATCCTTTAATGTGGTCAGAGCCAAATGCACTTGGCAAGGGAGCAGAGGACACTCACAACAGTGGCTTGTGATAACCCCAAAATTAAGAGACTGGAAAGGGATTGGCCTGAGGCCAGCACTCTCTAAGGGTGCAGAGCACCCTGCTGTCATGCTGTTACCTGGGGAGCAGGGTTTTGAAACCCAGGGTCGAGACCCATAGGCCAGAGGTTGGCTTGAGTGGTTTAACCACAGAACAGGCTAGGTCCTGACCTGGGCATAGCAAACACTGGGAACAGACTGGTGTTGAAGCAGATGTGCTTTGAATGCCTAATTCTCTTAAGCACTCTGGAAAGTGAGACTGTCTGGAAGGTGTACACAGATGTTGTGGAGAGTAAGGTGAAAACTTCCTTTTTGCTTTCTGAAACATTTTTGCTTGTGTGTAAATGTTCATTGTCCTTGTCATGATCCTTCCAGAAGGCAGGAGAAGTAAAATTAATACTACTTTTCCTACACGACGACTGCTTCTTCAGTACCTCTTCATGTATTCTCTGTTGGTATGGAAACATGATGCTGAAGCTTTGAGAGCTCATTCACAGAGGCCAGTGTTTCCAGCAAGACCCCCACCTCTCCTGACTGTCTCCAGCTGATTTGCCGTCTGCAGCTAAATCCTAATTGGAAACTGAGCACAAATTGGGGTGGTGTTCAGGGACGAAGAGAAGGAAGAGTCTGAGCTTCTTAATAATGAATACAACAGGTAGTATGGAAACAGCAGGGGGTAGTGGAGGAAAYAGTAATCTGAAAGGTGGAATACTATCTGATTTTCTCAGTTAAACTTACTTGGTTCCATCAGTGGCAGATTCTGCCCAGGTTCCATACTTTTATGGCAGTAGTACACATTGAGCAACATTTGCTTTCAGTCTGCTCATGTGACTATGGTTATAATAATGACCAGGCGAAGAATTAAATGTCTGCCTTTTTGACGAGAGTACATTGGCGTATTTATACTTTTTAAGACAAACAAGTTAGAAGTTATTAAGAATTATGTTAACATGCTCTTACTGTATTTATTAAGTCAATTTATTTCACTAAATATCACATCTCATTGTAGAAATTTTTGTGAATGCTAGTCTCTGCTACTAATAAAGCTACCCCCATACTTATGCATAAGTTAAACGAGGTACCTACTGCCCCTAAGCCCAGAAAAAGGAAATGATATAGAAATGGTTGAAACGTGTTAAAGATTTCTCTTCACTGTAATACTTTCACTTAGTTGCTCTTTGACCTCCTGCACTGTAATTTTTCTCCTGTGAAATAATAGCGAAGAACTGCTGGATAAAATCATTTTGTTTCGCTTTGCCTGGTGCCTTTTTCAATCATGTCATTAACATGAGATCTTTAGCACACTTGTGTGAAATTGTTGCCCAAATATTTTCAGCACGTCTTTGTTGAAGTACTTTGTCACAGGGGTTCATTTAATGGGAAAACTCGAAGGGGGTATCACTCATGTCTTTTAATGCACTGCACATTTGACACAAATCCACAAAATTGATGGTCATAGCTTCAAAGCGTCCCACAGTGGCACAAATAGCTTCTCATTCTGGTGGAATATTGTTTTAACATGTCAAAGTGTATTTGAGAAATAATATGATCACCCATGGATAATGCTCTTGGCCTCATTGTGGTGATTAAATAGATGCTCGGTTTGCAGTGAGTTCTGCAGCCTTCTGTTAAGCCTGACCTTTTCTCCTGGCTGCAATGCACCGTGGCGCATTAGCATGTGTTCTGCTCGTTACAGTGAGAGGCGATTGCCGCCCTGAAAAACATCAGATATCCCAGTTAGTACACAATCCTCTTTTCTTTTCCCTTGGCCTTAACCCACTGTCATTGAATATCCTGAACAAATGCTGAAGACAGTTGGCAATATCGTAGAAAAATTGATCCCGGCATCTGGCGCCATGTGTTTGGCATGAGCTAGCGCTTTAAGGGTGAGTGTTGTGCCTCTCTTTGTCCCTCTGTCTCCCTTTGTCTTGCATAAATATTTGTGTCTTTAATTCTGAATCTTCCATGTAGTTGGAGGAACATAATGCTAAGGTGCCATAACTGAGGTTCAGAATGAGTCTGGCATATAAAGCAGTAATAAAAGGACTATATGCGTTCAGAAAAAGGAAAGTCTAAAAGGCCAAATCTTGTTTTACAGCTTAAAGCACATTTCTTGAATGTTCTAGCAAGCCTTTTTGGTGCTCTTGCTCTTTGATGGCCTGGGGGTCAGTCATGACAGGGAATTGGTATGACCACACCACAAGTAATGATAGAGACTGAATCCTGATCTTGTAAAATATGAATTAACTTCATTGGTCACAGTGGAGATGTTTCAAACCATTGCTAATGTAATGAAATCAGAATCTCATTATAGAGAGATGTGGTGTTCAGCAACTTAAAAAGAAAATATTGTTGACATGGCTGGGGCAATAAGATCGGACTGTGCTACCTTAGCCCTTTGTGCTTTTGGTGATGTTCGTCATGCTATCTCATCCCATGCCTACAGGGCTATTGCTGTTGTTACTACACACTGCAAAGTGTTGGGTCTGCTGTCACATTCTGCATCCCCTTAGGTGAGAAACTGGAAACCACTGTAGATGCAGTGGAAGAGCTGGTACATGATAACAAGGGATATGTCTCTTAAGAAGGGAAAAGTGTGCAAGAGGTGGTTTTATGAGAACCAAAGCAGATTTCTCAAGTAAGTAGTGTTTTACCTCCAATTCCTACCACAAAAGCTCTTCTAGGAATGCCACTGAAGCGCGGCCAGCATATTAGTGAGGCGTTAGTTTGTCTCCCATGTAAATGCTGGCTGGCTGAGGTAGTGTAGTGACTGGGCAGCTCAGGCTTGAAATCCTAATGCTTTCAGATGCTGTGGAACCTTTTTGTGGAAGACTAGGGGTGCAGCGCAGTTGGCTTTCTGGACTGCTTCTCTGCAGTGTTCACTGCTGCTCTGTATTGTTAAGCATCCTTAGCAGAGCCTACCTTAAAGAGGAATATTTCAACTCTGCTTTTATTTTCTCCTCATGTGAAGTAAAAAACTGAGTTCACTGTCTACAGGGTGGGGTCCAATTCTGATTTTACATCAGCATTAAGTTAATCAAAAACTTTAATTAAGTTAATTAAAATTAATGTGGTTGATTTAAAATAGGCTTCTAGTAACGTAATAAACATGTAACTAGGGAAGGACTGGAATTATACATTAGAAAGAGCATGGGTTTTAGTCTGATCTTACATCGCTGCAAAGCTCCCTCTATCTGTCTATGTAAATAATTCTGCTGATTTCACTGTAAGATCAGAAATAGTTGGATAATTTGACCTTTTGAATCAGTTCTAAATGGCTTCCTGCTGCTAAGCAAACTATCCTCTCAGACACTGTGTTCTTTCATTTGGAGAGGCTTGTGTCACTTCACTGAAAATAGAGGTCACATCCTCAGTTTGTGTATATTATCCCGTTGCATTCAAGTTAATAATTATGTCTGTTTTCTGACCTGGGAGCATATCCCACATAGTCTCATAAACATGTTGCATATATGGAAATAGATAAAAGCAACTAAGTGGGAAGAGATGGTTTCAATATGTAATGAGGTAGATATGCTTGGTTTCTGTTAAAATCTCCAGCATGATCTCTAACACCACATTATTCACTCCAGTGTTTGTTCTCAGGCACCAGGGCTCCTGCTTTAGCGATGTGTTAATGCTTGATCAAGCCTTGAAGCTTAAAGGTTTTAAACATAACACTGAAAACAACTTCAGCTAAGAGGCGAATCAGAAACTTTGATACTCCAGTCTATCATCTATGCAGAAGAGGGAATCTTTCAAGATGCACTGTGCATACCAACATTCCTTATAATCCCTGCAAGTTGGGAGAAATTGGCATTCCTTGATAATAAATTAATCTTTTCTTAAAGAAATAAAAATAGGGTGAATACAGAGCTCAGAGATAAAAAGTGAATTACTCCATTTTTGCTGCAGTGCAGCTCTGAAGAATGAACTGTGTACTGAAGCAATGGATACCTGACAACAGTTAAGTTAATATTACCTCCTTTGGTTAATCTTACCTTTTAGCTGCAAGTCCTTCAATGTGTTTTCCATATTTTATTGTTTGAATAACATGCCTTTGCAACAAATGGCTGAAAACAAACTGATAAATGAAAGCACTCTGAGAACTGATAGTTACCCTAGTCCTGCAATAACCCCATTAGTTATTGTTTGGACAGCTAATACTATATTTTGTTGCATACTGATGTTCTTCCCTTCCACCTACATGAGCATCTCAAAGTGGGACTTTCAAAAGTACATCGGGAAATAAAGTTCTGCCTTGTTTTCAATTTGGTTATCAACGTCTCTTTCCTTTAAATGCTTTTTAAAATTCTATGGAGAGAAGGGGAGAAAAGAATATGCCTTCTCTGAAAGGTAGTGTGTCTTCTGCATTAATGGTTTTAACCTTTAGGTCTTCTAGCTGTCCATTTAGTTTAAAAGAAGAAATGATGGCTTAGGTTTGTATGCTACATCTCTGATAAGGGCATGTGCTGTTCCTACTGCAAAGCTATTAGCTCTTTCTCTGCAATTTAGTTTTGGTCTTTTTGGTGTTAGTTGGGCAATGATGTGACAATATGGAGATGCTTGCTGTTCATTTTTATCTGTGATATTTAGCTTGGGATGACAGATCCTTCTGCTGCCCCAGCTGATTTCCAGACATCAGAAAATCTGGTGTGATRTCTAGGAGGAATAGAGAGATCTGACTCCTGGCCCAGTTGTACTATTTACGAACTAGTTAATTTCTGCAGCTGGAACTCTTTAATTTATTTGCATCACCTCAGCAAGATCCGGGCGGTAAAGAGGAATGTTGTTGAAAACTTCTAGTGAACTTTTGGACTCTAGCAGTTTGCTATGTGCCAGACTGCAGCCTGGGAGTCAAATCAAGACTGTTTTTTGTGTCCCTGAGGAAGTCACTGAACCTCTCCTTGCTTCAGCTGGCGAGGATTAATTCATTCATGTTTCAAAAATACTTGGAGATTGTCATCTGGATGGAGTCGTAACAGTGCAAAGTGTAAACAGTGCCCCACAGTCTATGGCTCAGCAAACTAAAGAAGCACCGAGGAATATATACAGCTGAACACTATCCAGGTATTGCTAAATCATCTTTATGTCCCTAGGGATTGTAGTGCTGAAGTGTAAACGTGGTTTTTTTTATTTGAAATACATTGAAAAAAATGAATAAATTGTTTGCTTGCAAGATGACTGTCTCTTTGAAAGTCTTCATACCCACATTTTAAGTGTTGCAAGTGAAATGTGGTGTTACATTATCCACATATGACTTCTTACATTTCAGAAATACAGTAAAAATAAATTGTGCTTAACGTATTGTTTGCAAAGTAAGTTTCCACCTCCTGGGTTAAAATTCTGAGAAGGCATCTTGCTTGAATAGGAAAATATACAAATACAGTTGTGTATCATTCCTTCTTATGCCCCTTGCTATGCTTGTGTGAATAGCACAGATCTGTTGATTCCCACCATATGTGGTTGGTTTAAAAAAGTGACAGTCCAAATGTCCCCCCTTTTTAGATCTATATGTTCATTATTGTCTTCTAACTAGGCTTTTCTTTCATGATCTGAAAAGAAATACTAAATCCAGAACATTTCTGTAATTTACAGCAAGCTTTAAGCAACTTAAATATATAGTTGGAAAGGAATGAATAGTTTACAAAGAATAGCATTTAGAAGAATGTTCCTTTTAGCATTAGCAGTATATTTGTCAGCAGACTGTGGTTTACTCAGGTTTTTGAGTTTTTTCAGCAGATGTTTCTGAATGTTTACTCTATTGATTGACGGTGAATATTCAGCATTTGAGCTCTGTGCCTACGAGCTCTGTGCCCACAGGCTATTGATCAGAAGCATTTTATAATGGTTTTTCTGCTCCTTGATTAGACAAACATGCAAGCACTCTGGCACAAATAATTGTGTGGGTGAAGCTGAGGCTTGGTTGCCAGATCACTCTTTCTTGGGTTTTTAAAATTTCTCCAAAGCTTTCGGTCAGAAAAACAAGGTGACTCAAACATTTTCAGAGAACCAGCTCAAAGGGCTCAAGAAGGGCTGAAAAAGGACTTAAAATGTCCAAATAAATAGTTTTGGATATATTTCTTTTAGCATTTTCCTTGTTGTGTTTGGAACAGAGAAGAAGGTCACAGAGTATGTAGATCCAAATGATCACATCTGTAAATAGCAGTAGCATTAAAGATTACTGCTTAATCTGGGAGAAGCACTTCTGTTGATCCTCATCCTTCAGCTGTGAGCCACAGAAACCCCATTGGGTATGGTCCCTCCGATGCCAGTGGGGATATGGGCGGCACTGCCTCCTCCATGACCGAACCCTTAGCTGACTGATGTCTGGGGGCTCTAGGCAGCAAGCTAAGATGTATCTGTAAAAAGAAGGATATGGTCTCAGTTTCCAACAAAAACTCTGAGATCCCTGTYGTGCTGAGGGCTGGGAATAAGGAATACGGGAAAACTATTAACTAAGGTCTCCTTAGAGCAAGAAATGCTGCACCATTCCTTATGTTCTGTGAAAGCCCAGTAAAAAGTAAAGAACATTAGAGCTACTGAAAACACTGTTCAAACTCTGATCTGGCTTCTTTGAATTTGTCAGCTTTATCTCATAAGCTCACTTTGGTTCATGCAGGGGGTCAGGGAGAAGAGCAAAAGTTGTGCTCTTCAGCCATCGAGCCACTGGGAAATGTCAAGCTGTCAGGCTCTGACGGTGGGAGCCAGCGGAGCTTCTGAAGTCATGTAGCATAAGATGGCATCTCTTCTCTTCTCCATGGCACTGTTCTAAATACAACCTCAGCTACACGGTTAAGCTGAGGCTCAAGCCTCACGGAGAGTGTAAGGAGAGAAGGGTGGATGCCAATAAAACACTTCTCACATTCAACAGTGCGACAGTGTTTGAGAGTCAGAGGGAAGGTTAGTTCACTTCACCCTAGCCCAGGTTTTACCTACTAACTGTATCTGGGCACGTGCTCTCTGTGTATCTTTACCAGGGTTCATAAAGGGGTTTGTATTGGGAGTAATGCAAACTGAATTATTTATTTCGCTTAATGCAGATCTTCATAAATTGTTTGGGAACTGCRAGCGTATTTGTTCATACTTATTTGCCAAAGGCTGAGGTTTGCAAAATATGTGGTATTCTTTGAGGTCCTCCCTTTCACAATGAAGTGAAAACAAGGATCCGGTGAAACTAAATGAGAATTTTGCTCTTCAAATTTGTAGGCCTAGGAATCACGATGTATTGATTAATCACCCTGATTGGGCTACTGAAAAATTCTAAACAGGCAAGTAACAAATTAGTGAATTGCAAATAATACAGTTTTCATGCATAAATTCTTTATACATCCTTTATTTCTRGTGTGCTCAGCAGTCCAGCTGACTACTATGACGGTCCTTTTGTTGCTTTGGTTCCCCTAACTTTCAGCAGTGGTCAATCTGTCCGTAGTGGGTTTCTCTGTTGGGAGGGACCATCATTTTGAGGCTATTTTGAAAGTGCCTATCAATGTGGGCTCTGCTAAAAAAAAAAAGGTGAATAGTATACTCTCAGTCCCCTGTAGTCAATAGGGAGCAAGAAGGCTGATAAATCTGGACAAACTGAGCTGCATTGCAGAATAACAAGCAGATGGGTAGATTCCTTCTGCTACCCATGACTCACTGCTACAGTGGTTTCCCTTTCATTTATTTAGCTATGTTTGCTCTCAAGCACATCTGTGCTACAGCCATTTTTCACCTCTGTTTATTTGCCAATATAAGGCATATATATGATATTCTTCTTGCTCAGACTGAGAGTAGCACTGAAAACCTTTCTTTCAGGTAGCAGAATATACAGAGTGCTTTGAAAGTCCTTCAGTGAGACAGCTGTAGTCATCTAAGACTTCAAGGCACACAGGTTGAAATTCTGGTCTTGGCCGTGAGCTTTGCTTTTACGTGTTCTTGTGAGCTGCTTTTTTGCTGCCTTCCAGTTTTGAAGTTGCTGATACAAGATGATCATGCTTCCTACAGTCTCTCTGTAGTGCCAAAAATTGCCAGACTTACCACAGAGAAAGAAGTGCAGGCAAAACTAAAAAGACCAAAAAAACCCAACCAACTAACCAAACAAAACCCCAAAACTTTGAGATTCTGATGTCTCCTATAATGGCAGTTGTGGAGCTGGTTCAGTCTTTAARAAGATCTTTCGGGAGTCTTCCAGCTTTGCATAGTGATCCCTGTAGACCACTGCAGAAGCCAGAATCGTGGTTGCATGCGTTTGCCTTGATCACGGTATATGTTCATTTTGTTTGCATTGTTCATGCTCCAGTTTGGCTATTTGTTCTGCCACAGGGTACACCGTGTAGCTGTGCAGTCGTGACCAGTTTCGGTTTACTGGGAGGGAAGTGTGGCTTCTGCTAGCCTCTGGACCCTCTCTGCTGGCCCACCTGGGAGAAGAGTCACATGCGGAGGTGAATCAGCTCTGTGAAATTTGGGCTGAATTATTAAAATCTGGCAGCTGCATGCATCACCATATAGTTAATGGGAGGTTTGGAAAAGGCTTTTATGTGAATGTAAGGGTGATTATTTTTCCTTTGACTTGTAAATAAGCTTGCACATTGCTCTGACTTACAACACAACTATTCCTGGTTTATTTGTTACATCTCATTATATCTTGTACTTTATTTTACATTTCTTGAACTTTTAACTTTTTCAAGAATGTAATTGATGTGCTTCTGGCAAGCATTTGTGTACCATTATTGACATATTTCAAAGTAAGCTCATTTCTCATCTTCTCATTGCTTCTTTGAATCTTTTTTTCTATGGAAAGAGAACATTAAGCCCAATTCCTAAAGGATGTAATGTAGATACTGAGGGCACACATTTATCTGCTGTTTGTCTATGCAAAACTCTAATCCTAAATATAAATACTCATCTGTTAGTTATTTGCACGGACGAAAGATGGTGGATGCATCCACACAAAGCTCCTTTTTTTTTCTTTTTTTTTCTTTTTTATCTCCCCACTCCTTTTTTTTTCTTTTTTTTTTTCCTTTTTTTATCTCCCCACTTGCGTTGGGGAAGAGCTCTGTGATGCTGTTACCACGGAGTGGAAAAGGAATAAAATAATCCACGCTTTTTTGTCAGCAAGAACAGTAACAGCTGGAAAAATCTTAATTCATTTATACCAATTATACACTGATTTTATATACTGATTATATTACTGATTTGTACTGTTTTATTTCTTCAGTTTGGGATTGTTTTTTTTGCCTGGAGAGTACACATTTTTGTGGGTTTCACTTTCTTATGGCACAATTCCATTGTTTTGTGGGGCTAGGACAACCACACCACCAGGACTTGAAAAGGTCAAAAATTGCCACAAATTAAAGCATTCTCACTTTTTTAAGGCTCAGCTTTTCTAAGAGAAAATTATTTCTTGAAAAGATTCTTGACAGATACTTCAGTGGTATGTAGGTTGTGATGTAAAGCACCAATTTAATTAACTTGTAGATATACCTGAAAGCTAAGCTGTTGCTTGAGATGCTTGTTCTGACAAACCTCAGCCTCATAGTCTAGATTCATATTGGTTACAGACAGAAGTTGAAAGAATGATCTTTTGACTCTGATGTGCTGGAGGCCTAAGAACCAGTTAAATGCCTTGTGAACTTGATAGTAAAGCTTCTTTAGGATATACGTTTGGTCTTGTATCAACATGACTAAGCCTGTGCGAGCCATGATGCAGGGGATAGATTTCTGTGAGAGAGCATGATGACTGTCAAATTCTAAATGGATAAATTATAGCAGTACTTTATAACAGTTAAGCCACAAAATAAGAGAACAAGGCTACCATGTAAGATAACTGTAGTGTATGATACAGGTAATGAAGCACGAAAGCCACAGTAGAGTTTCATTACTTAAAGGAAATCAATTAAACAATTTGCAAGGATTGCTAATGCCATCTTGCTTTTGGGAAAGCAATCAAAGCGCAGTCCCAGTACTAGATGAACAGCAGTCAGTTAGTTGTAGACAGTGAGCAAGAAAAAGGTCTAAATCGTCTCTGTAGATTATTTACCCAGCTTTTGTACAATATGAAAATGACAAGTTTTAAAAGTGTTTTGTGGATTAGCTCAGAACACCCTGGCATTCTCCAGTCTTGTCCCTTTTGGGCTGGAAAAAGAGAACTCTCTTCTGCTGCTATTTGTGATTGCTCTTTTGGCATGGACAATTTCTTAAAAAGTTTTCAACTCTGTAGTGTGGGGAAGAATCAAAATCAAAGTGGGATTTACGAAGTACCTGTTATGTTGAAGCCAGTTATTACCTTTGTTTCAATGTCTTAGCTTCTAAAAGAGGTGACCTTTGCAAATGAAGAAATAAGGCATATATACAAGAGAAGAGGCAGTAAAGGATTTATGGAGATGCATGCATTTTCAAAGTTTTAAAGGTTTCTTCATTCATTATCTTCTTCAGTTTCTCCTTTCAAGGGACAGAGTTTAAGTGGGGCTTGTTTTTCTTTTTAGATTTAATGAAAGCTAGAGACTGCATAGTGAAATACATGCTTGCAATAATGAGGTAACAATATCAAGGCACTGTAAAGTGCTAAAAGAGAACCTTGTGCCATTTATTTAGTATATCACACATGCTTGAATTTGTCTGGGCTTTCCTGAGTATCATTGCACCAACACATTCAGATGTCAGTGGAAGAGTCACTGCAAGGAGGCAGCGGGGCTCTCCAGGACATCTCAGGCCTGAAGCTGTCCCTTCCCGAGACACAGCTAGGGCAGGGTAGATGTTCCACTACTAAATCTTGCACACACAGAACAATTGATTTTCCTCCCAGAACCTTTCTTCATCCCCCACAATACAAAATGGCTACTACTCTTGTCACCCAGAATGGCAACGCAGTAGTGCTAATAATTGCTTTTTTTCTTCCCACCTSTGTCAGGCTCCAATCTTGATGATTCTTCTTTTGCTGTCCATTGAAGAACTAGCTCTCTGTCTCTATCAGCCAGGAACCAGAGCCCAGATAACTCCCCCCAGCCCCTTTTAATTGCTGCAGGCTCCCATCTTTTGACTTTCTTGATACCTTCACCCATGCTGTAGTAGTCCACTGACAACGTGGAAGAAGTTTTTTCCCCCCTTCTGTTACCATGCTGTAGAGTTTCAGATCTTGTCCTTTTCCTTAAGGCCCTGTGAAAGTCCATGTTTGCCCACATCTCCAGCCTGATTACTTACAATTCTGTCTTTACTCCAGTTTTTCGCACTCATCCATAAACGTGGTCTGTGCCGCCTTCTATATTGTCTGATGTTTGGAGACTATCTTTTCAGGTTGAGCTTGATAAGTCATTGTGCTTTTGTCATTAATATTCCTTCTTAACACTTGCCGCTTCCATGAAGCCAACAAGAGGTGAGTCTCTACAAATGAAACCCTCATTTCTGGTTGAACCTCCATGTGCTTGCTTGACAGCAGAAGCCAAATKATCTTGTTCATTCTTGTCCTGCCTTCTCTTTCTCACTCGCACTAACTACATCCCTTTGAAAAGCTGGCAGTGAGCTCTTCGAGGCAATGCTTGTGACACATGTGAAAACCATAACATAAGATTTTGTGTACTAAGCATAAGAGTGTTTATTTTAAAACAAAATAAATTAAGTGGAAAAGAAAGCAGCTGAGTGTATTGTGTAACTGAGAGATTCTTGGGGAGTACTGAATCTGCATGACACCATTTGCACAATAACCATATGGCTGTTTTCTGTGTGAGGAAGGCCTTGCTTACCTGGATGATGTTTTTCCTTTAGCCACCTGATTTGTTATCCACGCTCCCAAACAATCCTATTTCTGAATGTCCTGGATTCAACAGGATGTTTCTCACTTAGTGCTATTGTCGTTACACTCATTAGACTCAGCACTGAGAGTCAGCCTGGGATGGGGATAGAACATGGTTTAGAGGAAATTCAAACAGAGATGTTTGTGGGATGCCTTAAAAAACAAATAAAAATATTCTAAAACAGAAACAACACAATATCATATTCCAGCTGTGAATGCTTGTGGTGTTTGTGTGATTCGGTACAGATTAGAGGCTATGTGGTAATGGGCTGGGAAGTAGGCAGTGGCATTTTTAACAAGAGGTTAGTCCTAAAACTCTCTGCGTGCATTACTGGAAAGAAGTGGTATCATGCTGGTGAGATTTGCTGATGGTTTTTCATTTCATTAAGCCTTGATTCACATCCATGGAACTTAATAAATACATGTTAATTTCTGCTTGACCCCACGTGTGGGTGGCTAGGGGAATACAGGAAACTCTCTTTGCTTATTCCCTTTCTTCCCCTTCTTTTCTCCCCCCACAGAACCACATAACGCTGTCTAGCATTTCTACTCCAGAAGAGGACAGGTCCTCTCCTCTCACCTGTAGTTTCTTGGCCAGTTGATGAGATGTATGAGAGTACCCCAAGCTATTCACTATTTGCATTTCCTCCATCTGCCAGGAATGTTTTCTGCCCATCTTGGATATCATTTGTCTCAGCATAGGCCTGTATGAACTCTCTACAGTCTTTCTGTGCAATGATGATATATACTAATTTCTCCACAATGGTGTGCTTTTATAGTGTGATAATTAATTCAGATAGCTGCTTTGTGGCAAAATCTTAGCTGGAGTCAAGTGGTCCTTACCTTGGCATAGCTAGGTGAAATTAATATATTGTCCTCTCAACTACAGTTGACCTCAGCCAGCTATGTTAGGATGATTATCTATATAGCTGGTTTTCTCACAGTATGTTCTAGCTAAATCAGGTTAGTTGTCTTGCTGTCAAATAGCCAACTATTTTCTGGCAATGAAAATGTAAATTCAGTGTACTGACAGTAGAAGAATTCCATCAGATGGAGTGAGGGTGGTGAAGGTAAAAGCTCATGTTCTTAAGAAGGAGTAGAAAGCATCCCATTTGATTCTGTGTTGAAGGGTAGGTTTGGATTTTTTTTTCTTTTTTCTATTTTTTTTTTCCTTTCCTTTTTTTTCCCTGAGCTGATTCTGGTTTCATTAATGTTTTCTTGTGATTTCTGTTTCTGTAGATAATTTGTTGGGAAATCCTGACAAGTGCTATGCGCAGAGACAGAGCCGACCTGGATGGTTTGATTCATGATTCTGGAGAKGTTACATGCCAAGAATTTATTTGTAGACGTTTGCTTGTCATCTTTATTATCTCCTGAAAAGAGTCTAAAAAAGTCTCCTCTGTGTCTGTATATGTTTAAATTTCTTATACTAAATTTTATCCTATTTGTGGAAGAAATTCCTTTTTTTGTTCTGCATTTGTCCAATACCTACTATGGCAACCTGCTGATCTCTGGTTAGGACAGTAAGATACTGTGGCAGTACTCCTTATGCTTATAAAAATAATAGTGAGTTGTAAGGAGACCTTTTCTTTTAAAGAAAGATTTTTTTTTTTTAATTTCCTGTGTTGTAGCATACTAAACAGAAGCAGAAGTCCATTTGACTGAACCTTATAACTCTTATTAGCATGTGATAAATCATTCTTTTCTTGGATCAACTTCTCACTGGGTTGTTGGTTTTTTGTTTTTTGTTTTTTTTTTTGAGATTATGCCTTAAATTCAGTAGCAATAAGCAACTGTGATCTTAGGTCTCATGATGCTTGGCAAATTTAACAACAGCAGGATTACTGGTATGGTCAAGATTGTCATGTTCCCTATGTATCTTACAGTGATAGAAGTGACTTATGCTAAAACTAAGGCACTGATGGCATGAGTGCTGTGTACATGTAAAGTAAGATGTGGTGGGAATTCTCATAATGTGCGTTCTTAGCAGGCAAACAAACAAAGGCTGAGATTAAGAATGATTGATGTGGCTTTAAGGTGGGATTTTTGTTTGTTTTTTTTTGTTTGTTTGTTTGTTTTTTTGTTTGTTTGTTTTGTTTTTTGTTTTGTTTTTTCCAGAAAAGACCTGAAACAAGGAGAGATTAAATGATGTGCACAAGGTCGTTCAGGAACAGGAACCTGTTACAGAGTCAGGAACTGAGTGCAGCTCTTCAAGCCTTAGGTATCTATTTGAATAAAAGACAGTTTTTATTTGTTTATAAGAGAGATCCTCTTTTGATCATCTGTACTATGTCATTTCAGTCATATCAGAAAGTTGTGTGCTGGCCAGTGAATTGAATGTGTTTCACTTTTTCAGTTGATGCTCACTGTTTATTTGGGAATGATCTTTCTTAATTCTTCCTCTCCTTTCAGTGTTGTTTCCCATACCAAAAATGTAACCAACTGTGCAGTAAAATTATACATTGTAGAGCAGTTGAGTTATTAAAAAAGAAAGGAGGAAAAATTTTGCAAAACAACTGCTTCCCAAGAAGTAATAATGTTGTGCACCTGCATTAAAAAAAACACCAAACCAACTAAACAAGAAAACCCCAACCCAACAAAACTTTTCCATATTAAGCAGGTATGAAGTACAAAGATGGGGGTTAAGGGAACATAAAATAAATTGTTTGCATAATGTAATTGCTAATGGTACTTTATTTTTAACACRTGAATTCCGTGCTGTTTCTGCTCAAGGATCACATAAAAGACATAGAAAAAAAGTAGCATAAAGCACCTATGGAAATTCTTGCCTAATACCTGAACGCAATATCAAAAACATGACTTCGAATGTGACATTTTTAAACAATTTAAATAATTCATTTGGAATTCACTTGACTTCAGTTATATGTTAAGAAGCCATTTTTAGAAAGTCATTCCCATTTAACTGCTTTTGCGTATTGCAGATTGTTACCTAAGGAAAACATGTATAAGATTTCTTGCTGATGATCTAAAGAATGTGAGTAAGATAGCTGGCAGATGGCTTACAGATATCATTCTGAAATATCTTATACTGACAAATAACAACGGTGTGTATAATTAGCACTCTGCAGATGGTATGCAAAATGATCTGCACTTAGTACAGAAATTCTTTTTCTTTTCTTTTTTTTGATAGACTATTTTTGAGAGTCAATTTTGAAAACTTGGCTTGTAATGCTGCTCAGGATAGACCCAGATGTATCTGAGAATGTATTCCCCATCTGGTTCTGTGTGAGAACAGCCCTGTGGCTTTGGGGTCCTGGTCCACGTGCAGAGTTTGCTGCCATTATTATAAGAAATAATGACACATAGGGGAATCATTCTGCTTTTATTCCTCTGAATTTAGTGAATTGTCAGATATTTACAAGCATGCAATGCATTTGCAGTCGAAATGTTCCTTCCAGCACAAATGATTGTACTTGCACTTTCATACTGGACCTAATGCTGATCTCTGCTGGTGTTTTTTCACCCAGATGTTGGCAAAAGCAATGGCAAAGAATAGACTTCAATGCCCTCTTACTGTAATGATGTTGCTACTACCATTTATTTGTATTATTGTACCAGTTAGGAGCCTTCGTCTGTGATCAGTTCCCATTGTGTTTGGAATTATAGAAACACAAAAACCCTAATGTATTGCTTTAAGGAATTTTCTACTTAGTGTAGACTAGAGGCTACAGGTGAGCATATGCAGCTACCTGAGATACTGTAAGGAAACAGGAAAATGATATTTTTGACATCTTAGTGTATGACTTTTTTTGGTTATATTGCTGCTGAAGAGAATACGCAGTTTAGAGGGAAGATGGCATAAGGAACAGTGGGAAGACAAGTGGAAAGATATTAATTCAAAAAACCACAGCAAATAAATGATGGCAGGAGAGGTCATAAGCCAAAGAGGGACTGGAAGTAGTCTTTCAATAGGTAATGAGAGATTTTGAGGAAGAGGTAATGAAATATCTTAAAAGTGAAGGAGGAAAATGAGCTTATGACTTTTGTGATAGAGGAAGGAGTCCATAGAGGGATACAAAGTGAAAAAGCTGGTGTAGTTGAAGTGGGTGGCTAGGAATATGATCCCTCCTGCAGTGTTTGGGATGCCTACGAACAGGTACAGGCTTTATTTTTCAAAGCCAGAATAAATGATATTACAGTAAGCAAGATGGAAGTGAGAGTGTGAAAGTGAATTTTAGTAGCATGACAGTAGCCAGGCAGGAAAGATTATAACTCAAAAATGATACGCAAGATAGCTCTACAGAATTTGGGTGTGTACTCAGAATTGAAGATGAGACAGGGTTTTATCATCCTGAACAACAAGCGAAATGGTGAGTTGTAATGATCAAAAAAAGAGAAAGGGCCTGTGGAAAGGAGGGCTCAGGAACTTTTTTTAGGTTTTCTTTGCACTTCAGTTCATGGCTAAGAATCACTGAGAAGTTGGCCAAGATAATGAATTTGCCTAGGATACAAATATGAAGTATACACAGGTCCTTGAGGTGATGGCAAGGTGAAGATACCTGCATTTCTGATCTCATGTTACCCTGGGATGTGCTGTAGAAGAACTGACTCCTTGCAAAAATGAGGGGCGTTAGATGGATGCGCTCAGGGATAATATGAGAGTAAGGAGAAAGAGAAAATAAAATCACAGAAACCAGAAAAGCTGATACCATGTCAAAGCACATGAAAATAGAGTTCTCATTATAAAATCAAATTATGAAGCAGCCATTAAAGCCTGGTAAGTGCTGAGCAGAGCAGGAGGGCAAGAAAAGCAGCAGCCAGGTAAGAAGGGGTTGAGGCTGAACTGTAGAAAAGGGATTCTTGATAGCCAGTATCAACAGTGTATTTAAGGATCTCAGGAGTGAAAGGTCAAAGAGGAATGTGACAAAAGGAAAGAGGCAATGAGGTCATGGGTATGGAAAGAGCAAACATGCTTGCAATTTAAGGGGAAAAGCCAATGGGGTAGAGAGGTTACAAAGGGAGAAAAACAATAAGACTGGGTCACTGGGACATACGAAGGGATTAGAGAAGAAAAGAAAATGCTAAATTCTGCATCCGTTGGAGGAAGGAGAGGAAAAGAGGAAAGGAAGCAAATGAGGAAGAGAGAGATGGTAATGTATCGTGTCAGTGCTCCCTTGAAGTCACTCACTGAGCTTCTGTGCAGAAACAGGAGTTGGAGTGGGAAGGTGAGTCAGTCTGAGGAGCCAGAGGTGGTGGTAAGTTTGCAAGGATTATAGAAATGTGCAACAGGATCCCAAAGTGACCTTCTCCTTACAGTGAACACATTGGAAGAGACCAAAATGGCTTGTAAATTCAATAGGCATGTTTTATTAGAACATAAACTAGAAGGAGATCTTTGAAAATAGAGAAAACTTCAGCTGAGACAGATAAAAAGGGTTTGTAAACAAAACTGCCCCTTTCTGCTCTGCTGTTGCAGGACGGTAGCCTTCTTTCATGCTTGCTTCTTAACAACTCAGAGGCCTTCCTCGGAGAGAGCTCTGCAGGTTGCTCGGTGTCTTTCTCTTCTCATTACATCTGAGGTACAGCTGTGTGGCTGTTTCAGGTAATGTCAGTCTTTGCTGGCTTCTGTGGCTCTGTCTCTCCTGGGCTATGGGATCTCCGTGCTGACCTCTTGCACTCCCTTGCTGCATCTCTCAGCCTACGCCACCCAAGCAGGCTGGGTGCTTTGCTCCCCCCAGACTTCACACTTGCTCCCAGAAGGTCCACCTGRCCTGTTTGTACTCTGATTAATCATAAATATTTACATGCAAAAACAGCAAAGCAGTCCTCACCCATGACAAGATGGGATTTAGTTCAAGTGAAAGAAGAGATCTGCTTAATGAACTAAATGCTGAGAGGACAAATCTGTAGTAGACACCTAATCTTGTTATTTCCTCCAGAAATACTGAGGAGGCAGGCAGGGAATCATGCTGATGAGCTGGGATTGCCAGATTAGCCAGTGAAGGAAAGGAGGAGAGAAGTGATAGTCAGGCCAATGTCAGTAGGTGAGACTAGAAAGGAGAGAGTCATCAGGGTGGAGGAGAAGTTTGTGGTGCTAAAGCACGGGAATTAGTGGTACTGAGGGTGAGAGAGCCCAGGGGAGGGGTAGGCAGAGATACCAGGAGTGGGGAATCACTGCTGTAAAAGAGAGATGAGAGGCAGCAAGAACAGTGTGTCTTGACATGCTGCAATTACTGGAGCAGAAGGACTGAACCAGTGAGATGAGGAACTGTTCAGCTGTGGGTTGTGTGGGTCCCAAGTGTGAGAGCTGAAGGCACCAGGAATTGCTGGGAGAGGTGTGTGTGTGTGGAGGAACAGTACAATGGAGCAGAGAGAAAGTCTGTGCTGCTCAGGAGAGGAAGAGGAAAGTGTTTAAGCAGTAGGCAGTGGCAGAGAGGAAGCCGGACAGGCTGTGATATATATGTGTATGTGATCTGAGATGAAAGCAGGTAGCTCTGTAAGGGAGAGGTGCTTCATGGGAACTTTGCTGCATATTCAGGTAAGAAGACCAGTGTTGGGTGAAGCTGAAATGTCTGTCAAGTGTTGGCCATCTGCTGTCAAGCAGCACAAGCCTGCAGCCATGTTTCCTTGTTGTTATCCTTCTCCACACCAGCCTTATTTTCTGTCATCTGTATCTGTCTTGTCAGGGAGAGCAAGTAGCTGGTGGGATGAATTTCAGCAGTAATGAAATCGATTTTGGAAACAAAGCTAGACCAAGGTGGATGATGTGGCTCTGTTCAACTTGTGCTTACACAGGCATCCAGTGCCTGAGCGTTACTGGTGTCAAAACACCTGAGGGAAGAGCTAGCAGCTAACAAAGAGCAGGCCACCCATTTTGGGAGACTAGGAGAACCTTATGAAGAACCACCTGAAAAGCTGTTTTGGGACAGCATGCGTCTGGAGAGGAAAGACAGTTCTTTAGGAAACAGTGTGTTGGATTCAAATTACAGCAGTCTGTTTTCGACAGCAGGTTCAATAAACCAGATTGATCTACCTCCACCCAGCCCAGCATGCAGTCAGAGCACTATATTTTAATACTCTTTTGTAGCTTCCTGCTGCTACAGTTATAACCACCTCCAAGATACGAGGTCAGCTGGATTTATTGCTTACTGAGAGTGAAATGAACACTTGGAGATTGAATAATTTTTTCTTTTTCAATGTTTAGGTCTATTGTGCACACCTTTTCTGCTATTATTCCTAGTGAGGGTGAATACACCTGGGTTGACTTTGGCATTTAGTGGCGCTTTCAGAGAGCTGTCAGAACAGCACACCCAGGGAGACATTCTCTCTCAGCTCTTCTCTTATACTCAGGTCTTCTGTAATACCTTGTGCCATTCTTGTTAATAAATATCAGCACCTCTTCAGCCCGGTGGTACCTGTTCGTCAGCCTCTCCTTGAATTCAGATGGTCAGCTTTGGTTATTTCTGGTCTGATTTCAGGACCACATTTAAATGTGATCTGCACCACTGTTTACAATGGATTTACTTTGCGCAGGGAGTAGAATTAATGAGAGACCTGAAAACTGCCTTTGGGTCCAAAGATCCACAGGAAAGACTTAAATGAATTTGAATAACATGGGATTCTTAAATACACTCTTGAGATTTACACAGTGATATTTTCCCCAGAGTTTGTGGTGCATAACTTTATAGGGTGATAAACCGTACATCTCTAAATGTTCCTTGAGTTATATTAAATATATCGGGCTACTACAGCTCAATAGAGGGTGATCATCTAGTTCTACAATTCTTGTCTCTGCTCGCAGATGATCCATTTAAAGCTTCCAGGGGGCTGTCAATGAACTGAAGTCATGATGTGGCTGGTTAAACTGGTTGTGTGCACATTTTATATTGACCTGATATTCTTGATTCAGTACCAACCGCCATAATAGCATGAGTTTACCTTTGTGGACTGCAAAAGAAATGTAGGGGTTAAAATACCTCAAAGCCACACACATCAAAACAAAAATAGCTGGCATTTTAAAAAAGTATATGAATATAGTGGAGCACAGTAGAAGCCAAACTGACGACTTAATTTCATTATATGGAGACTCAGTCTAAAGAATTAACATTTAAAAAGACAGGAGAGAAGAAGGTAATGTTCGATGTTGGTACATTAAACCTCTTGTTTACGTTTCACTTACTGGTTCTCAGTTTTTGCTGATCTGTATTCAGATCTCGAGGACTTCCTCCTTAGCAGGGAAGAAAATGATAGAAACACTTTTTGTCTGGGGAGTGTCACAGGTGAAAAATAGCTTAAGTTGTGTGTGTGTGGAGTGAATGTCCAAAGTTGCGCTCAAGCAGAAGCCTGCTACTTGCCAGCTGCAACAGGTATGGGCTGGGTTTAAATTTTGATAATCTGGACTAAACTGAAGTGGCACGGCCTGAATCCTCCAGTTAATACAGAGACATGAGAGAGAACCACCGATATGGATGGTGGTCACTTGTTGAGCTTCTGCGCATAGACTATTTAGATTGGGAAAAATGTCATTTTGGGGGCCTGGGAAGAAGAGGGCCTGGAGGCCAAAAGAAGGGTTCCTGAAAGGAAGAAGTGGTTTCAGGAAGAAGGAGCAGCTCTGGAAATAAGAATGTGAAGGTCCTGGCTGGAGGAAAGAACTTGAAAGTGGGGGAAGACCTGGAGATCAGAGATGCGTGGAGATGAATGCTGGGGGATGCCCAGGGACTTTGGCACATAACAGCTGAGATAGTTTACTGCGAGCARTGGAGCAGCATGAATCAATGTGACTTTCTGCCTGACATTTCCAGACCAGCATTGACCAGGGAAGGGAAATCAAGATCTAGTGGATGTAATGCTGTGGTGGGGAGTAAGCAAGAGAGTGTGTAAAATAATCAAGTAGAGTAAAAGCACTAACCACGTTGCTTCGTAAATAAACCCCAGTATCCAGAGCCACTACAGGTTGTTGTTTTCTCTGTCTTGCCAGGGACATGGAGAAACTGTGAAAAAATGAGATCAACTAATACATGGGTTCTTAACCTTAGTTTTCTCAGGGAAAGAGGAGTGCAAGTACTGAGGGGCTCATGTATGTAACCACTTTCAAACTTCCCAACGGACCATCTTTCCGCCACCTTCCTTACCACCCAAGTACCAAAAGGATGTACCGTGAAGTGCAAGAGCACCTGCAAGTCTCAAAGCTCCATCCTTGACGGCAACAGCAGGAGCGCTGTCTGCTCCGGATTTTCTTCTCTGTATTGGGTGGCAGCAGCAGCTGATGTAGGCAATGTTGAGTGTTTGCATAGTGTCTGTTGGGAGCCTTGGACTGCCTTGATTTTGTGCAGATGGCCCTAACAGTGTTTGAGCACTTCACATTGATTTTTGAAAGGCTCACACCTGGGCCATACAAAAAGTATTACAGAAAGTCTGGGATTGCAATGCTGGCAAATTCACATTCCTGACATAGGGTTTGACTGCATGCAGGCTTTAGGATTTGCTTTCTGCTTCTCTGTAGAAGAGCATAATATATGAGAGTGAGTAAGAATTGCTTAAGATCAAATATAGAAAGAAATCTTAAAGCTATTTACTTTCCTTTCAGTGGTCTTAACTCCCATCTGTATTACTCCATAGTTAATGGAAAGTAATTCCTTTGACTTCAGTGGAGCTTTTCCTGATCTGAATGTCTGAGTGAGGGAAGTCTCACGTACATAAACTGTATTATATACCTGACAGCCTTGGGATTTCTTTTGCATTGTTATATCTGTCAGTCTTCAAGGTTTCTTCTTTTCAGTTGGCATAAGTCACTCCACATAACCCTTTTGTGTCTTCTGGTGTCATGCCACAAATGTGTAGGTTTCATTATTTCTTAGTGCTTGGTTATAATGCCCAAGAACCCCAGTTAGGATTTAAACTCCAAAGAACGAAAGCACAGATTTGAGGACAGTCCCTAAACAGAAAAAGGGAGAAAATTCTTGCCAAAAGCCAGATTAGACAAGAAGTCAAGAGATACAGGAATAAAATGACAATTTCCACAAGCCAGACTGAGATAGACCTTGGAAGAAATATTAATAGGAAATGGCAAAAGATTCTTCAGCCTTAAAAACCAAAAAGAGCAATGACTGAAGGGTGGTTTGCTGTGCAATGAGGGAGCGAGGAACGTAATCCAGGCATAGCTAAGAGTTGAACTGAATGGTTTGTGCTGGAATTTAGCAGGCCTAGGATGTTGACCATTAGAGCAAAGGCAAGATGGCTAGCAGCAGCGAGGTTATGGAAATAGAAATTACCACTTTCTAGATGAGAACCCAAAGAGCTGTCATGGTTTAACCCCAGCTGGTAACTAAGCACCACACAGCCACTTGCTCACTCCCCCCAGGTGGGATGGGGGAGAGAATCAGAAGAGTAGAACTGAGAAAACTCGTGGGTTGAGATAAAGACAGTTTAATAGGTAAAGCAAAAGCCACCACACGCAAGCAAAGCAAAACAAGGAATTCATTCACTACCTCCCCTTGGCAGGCAGGTGTTCAGCCATCTCCAGGAAAGCAGGGCTCCATCACGCGTAATGGTTACTTGGGAAGACAAACGCCATCACTCCCAACATCCCTCCTTCCTTCTTCTTCCCCCAGCTTTATATACTGAGCATGATGTCATATGGTRTGGRATATCCCTTTGGTCAGTTGGGGTCAGCTGTCCCAGCTGTGTCCCCTCCCAGCTTCTTGTGCACCCCCAGCCTGCTCGCTGGTGGGGTGGGGTGAGAAGCAGAAAAGGCCTTGGCTCTGTGTAAGCCCTGCTCAGCAGTAACTAAAACATCCCTGTGTTATCAACACTGTTTTCAGCACAAATCCAAAACATAGCCCCATACTAGTTTCTATGAAGAAAATTAACTCTATCCCAGCCAAAACCAGCACAGAGCTTAATCCTTTCAAGTCAGGAGACCAACTAATTTCCATCCCACAATGCTGAAAGAGCTGGCACATGAAATTGCAGGACTGCCAGTGAATATTTTTCATAAACCTCGGGGGAGAATGGATATGACTACAGAATAGCATATGAAGTACCTTTATTTAAGAAGGGGCAGAAGAAGTGATGTGGGAAAGGACAGGCTATTAATCTCACCTCAGCTGCATGCATGGCTTAGAACAAAGTTTGAAGGAAGGACTAATCAAGACACATGAGAAAATGGGCAATGGGATAAAGAGCAACGTGGCTTTACCACAAGCAAGCTAAAGAAAAGGCAGGCACCCGGCTTTTTTTGTCTTAAAGAGAAGTGCTCAAAAATTTGAAAGAGTGCTTCTAAGCACCTACTCTCTGGAGAAGATTCTTAATTATCACTCCTTAGCTGCTCAGACTTTACAGTGGTTGTGCTCAGCATTTCCCTTCAGGCTTCCCTAAAGTTTCCTGCTGAATAAACTCATCTTCAGCAGTCATTTAAAACATAGCTGTGGTCTCCTCTCTGCATACCAGACACCAAAAGCTAGATGCAAAGCTGAGGCTTACTATGATATTACAATATTTTACATGATTGTTTCTGCAGTATTTTTTTTTTTAATGTTGATTATTGCTTTGTGTGTCTGCAGTTAAGTGTCCTTGTTTTGAAACAAGGACAGTGTGTACTGAACCAGCCAGAACATTAAAAAGAAATTTCAGTGGGGTTTAATTTTGCTTCAAAACAAAACCACAACATTCAAGATTTTTCAAATGCTTTTTAGGAGCAGCCTTCAATCTACGTTATTATGAACAATCAGTTGGTCAAGTAAGCAAAGTGGAGAGAGCATTTTTCTGTGGACGTTATGCAATTGAATTGTAGTATCTTAGAATTACTTAGAATATGTTCACACTAGGGCTATTTTTATGATTCATGTGTAGTGTAGAGAGATATCAGGGAGGGGAAAATAGCAGTGGTGACCTTCATCTGCTGTCTACCTCATGAAGCAGCAAGACTTCCTGAGAGGCTTTCAGAAGGATTTGCATGCTCATATGTGTTAGGTAGGCCTGGCTTTTACATCTAACTCCTGCTCTCTGGAGATGAAGTACATCAGAAAATGCTAGACATCAAGGAACAGGACCTATGCTAATGCTTTCTGTCATTACATCCAATACTTAGGATGATTGGCAGCAAAATTTAAAACATACCATTACGTACTAGTTATGCAACCTACATACTGATAATCTGGATATTGCCAGGTGGCTTCTAAATTCATCCTGACTTTAGAGATATTACTGATTTCAGCAATATGTAAAGAGCAATATGTAAAGTATTTAAGGTGGAAAAAGGGATGAAGATACCTTCTGCGGTAGGTTGACCCTGGCCAGCAGCTACGCACCCACAGGGTGCTTGCTCACTTCACTCCCCCTCCCACCCCTGCAGGATGTGGGAGAGAATAGGAAGAGCAAAAGTGAGCAAACTCATTGGTCAAGATAAAGACAGTTTAATAGGTGAAGAAAAGAGGAAAAAAACCCAAGAAGTGATGCAAGGGCAAGCACTCAACACCTACTGGGCACCTATTGTCAAGGGCAACCTTAAGAAGCAGATATTTATGTAGTACCAATCACTAACTTTTTTGCCTCTTCAAGAATCCTCCTATTGTGTCAGGAAAACACATAGTAGATTTCTAATCCCAGTGAGTAGTAAAATCGCCCTCATATGCTTTGGTTTGAGATTGTGACTTGTCTGTCTTTGTACCTCTTTACTTTGTGCATCTTTGCAACTTACTTTAGAGAGGATTTCAGATGTGCCCCTTTAGAACATTCAGTCCCCCTGAACAAATCATGCCCTGATTCACTTCATGAGGAACTTTTAATTACCATTTCAGTTTGAAATGGTAACTCTCTTTCTGCTCTGCTGAGAGATAGCTGGAAGAAAGATCGAGGCCTTTAGATTCAAATCAGTCCAAACCTCCATGAAACCCTGTTTAAGATATGTGCGTATGTATCACACAAACATATGTATTTAATGTTCTGGGTTTGTAATTGGGCATTAGCTTAATATCCAGCATGACTTTAAAGAAGACCATCATCTGAAAAATAATGGGACATTGAAATAATCCACATAGTTAGTTTACAATTCAGTACGAGATTGATTTTTATTGAATTACAGCTTTGCATACAGTCTACAAACTAAACAAGTTTATCTAAATGGAAAAGAGTAAGTATAAATTAAAACATGGAAAATTAGAGATGGATAATGAGTGCAGCATTTTCATGGTTTTGTTTTGTAAAGCTGATAAATTATTGCTATAAAGGTATGAAAAATGCAGAGGTTTTCACACAATAACTGAACTTATGTATTCTGGTTTTGCTGTGAACACTTAGGCATTTAAGTTTTTTCCTTTAGCTATTCACAAGAAAAAACAAAAGAAATACTAGAAATCTCATTTCCTCGTTTCATGAACACTGGGAATGAAAAGTAGCTTCTACTGTATGACAAGTAAAGTGTCCTTGCTATCAATTGAAAGAAAGATTCCTACTAAATTACTAATTTCTCTTCAGACCTGTGCGTTGACTTAGTTGTAAAGTTTCACTTAAAATAATCCTTGGCATAATATGGCCCATGCTAAGAAGTGTGTGGAAGACAATGCACCCAAACAAATGTTTGTTTGAACTATTTCCAGTGGATGTAAGAAAGGAATGGTATAGATTCAGTTTGGGCTATGAGCAAACATGATTAAAATTGATGAGGTTAGAACTGGGATTAATATATCTAATTACTGGTAAAATATTTTCTTAAAAAAAGAAGGATCATGCTGTGGCAAAAGCTATCGAATTTACGCTATAAGGGGGATACAAGGATGAAACTCAAGTTTGTCCTATAGCTGTAATTGTGCTGTAGCTGGGTATCAGGGCTGTACCTGTGTGCACACCTAGTGCACTTAACTTATTAATTCCCTGGGTGGTCCAGGATCTTACTGATGTGTCTGCCTAGGTGTGACAATCAACTGGTTTGAGACAATGGATCGACCTGAGAGAAGGTGATTTCTGAATCGTAACCACCTTCTCAACAAAGTATTTGACTATTTGTTAAAACAGCTTTTCAGGCAGGAATTTCAGAAAGTCCTGGAGGTTCCCCCAGGCAGCTCCTGCTGTGTCTAGATCAATTGGCGTGTCACAGTATGCTGATGTTAACATCAGAGCTGAGTGGAGAACTTGGCCATACTAGAGAGTCTAGGTGGTTTCTACTGCAGAACTGACCAAACTGGACATAGATAAGACACTTGTAAATAGTCAGTAGAATTGTTGTTGCAACTGCAGAAATGGTCATGTAGGACAGTCTTTTGTACATAGCTAAGACAGATAGGAGAAGCTTTGTGTATAGGATAGGATAGTAAATAGTGACATATCTTGCATCGGCTGGAGCAGTCAAGTACGACCAGGCCAGATGGATATAAGAAATCAGCCAAAGAGAAGTTCGGGGAGTTTCCCCCAGTTCATCTGAAGTCACTGTTGGAAGGACATTTGTGAATAAGTCTCATTGTCAGTCGGAGAGCAACTGACCCTTCCTATTCAAGAGATATGATTGCTCATGTAAGCGTTGCCCTATGCAAAATTCTCAATAAAGTAGGGTTTATTTTAAACACTCTGTCTGTGATTGCCTATGTGACAATACTGATACGTATTGCATCATAATACATCACAATGAAATGAGGGTTTTTTGCTAAGATACTGAATGCTATATGGCTGTAGAAATATTTACCCATGATAGCACTGAGTAACTGCATGCCTAGCATCAGTGGAAGAACAATCAATATTTGCTGAGTCCCCAGGGTCCCAATGGCTATTCTGAAACCAAATCACCTAATAGAATTTGCTGAATACAAGTTACATGATTTCATTCTGAAAATCTTATTCTACCATCCTTCAGGTTTTCTAGTGAGTAACGGGGTTTGTTATTAGCAGCTAAAGCCCTCGGAGAATGGTGATTAGTGTTTGAATGCTAACCCCCTTCAAAACATGGGTGATGGGTAGCTGGTGAAACTGTGACAAGGACGCCTGTTCGTTACTGGAGTCGTTCYGCAAACAAAGCCAAAAAGGCATTAAAAGATGTTAAACAACAACAGAAAGTGGAAAGTGGGTGGTAGAGCCAACGTAGTACAAATCCAGAACAGACCCCTGCATTTATAAAACTAATCAAAGAAGTTGAACTAAATTCTTTTGTATGCTGTAATGCAGGCTTCATGGGTAACAAAATAGAGAATGATTGCTTATTCATAGACATTAATTTGATTGAGTTACTATTAATGACAGCTGAGGGGGAGGTTTTTACTACTGGAGTAAAAATGATAATCAGGAAGTATCGAGTCAGGAAAATTGGAGAGGAAGTGTAAAATTGCACTAAAAATGGCATATCCTGTTGCTAAATGACTGGTACCTCAGAGACAAATCATGTTCAGCGCTTGCCGGTTTCTCAAAGCTGAAACTGTTATTAGGCATAAGAACTGAATTTGTGCAGAAAAATAGGAATGATAATTGGGAACTAGTTAGGAATATTTCAGTAAGTATCTACAAATTGATGATGTAATCCATGATCAAGATACTGAGCATGAGAAGTGGTTGTGTTAAAGAAAAATGATGTGGCTAGACAGCAAATGAAAGCAAGCTTAATATCTTGTTTCCCTGGCCAATGGACAGATATTAGCCATTTTAAACCAATCTGTACTTCGCTTAGTTCACTGCTTGCTTACGTAATTTAAGGCGTCCAGTTAAACATAACTAGCTTCATGAGCACACTGCTAATACATTAGCACTCTTTAAGGGACAGCAGGGGCCTAAAAGAATATAATAAAAACTTGAGTCACACCCCCTCAGTCCAGTTTTTCATGGGCTTACACAGCATTATGTGCATGGACCCCTGTGCTTTATTGAGTCTGTGTCCAAATGGATACTGGAGTCCTGTCTCTTACAGGGAGGAGAAGGGGACGAGCAAGTCAGAAGGTTCTTCAACAGCAACTGTTAAAAGGAAAATATTCTGTATCTACAGATCTAAATAATTTGCAAAGAGCCTTCCTGGGTCATTGATGTTGATTTTTCAGGAAGTTTTCAAAATCACGACAAACTTCCCTGAAATGAAATGGAACAAGTTTGCAATATTTAAATACACTGAAAGAGACCATTCTTGGTAGTTCTTGGCCTATCAGTCTGGCATCAGTCCTGGACAAAATAGTGCTATACAGTATACCTTTATAGAAATGTCTGTTACTATTGTTACTATTGAATTTAAAGCATTGATAATTTAATGGCAATGTAATTAAACTTTGATAAGACATTGCATTAATACTACACAACTTTCTCATTAGGAATAAAAATGACACAAAATCAAATTGTTGTACAGTACATAGATGAAAAATAGCTAAGTGGTGTGTCTCAAACCTGAACTGTAAACAGGAAGAAATGACTCCTGTCTGAAATCTTTCCTATTTCTTTGTCTCTTTCTAGAATTGGCTTAACAAGAAGACGTGTAGCACTGGTGAAGTTTAAAGTGATGCAGGTATTGGGAATATGGCAGTTGCTGGAAGAGAGAAGACAGCTGATGTGGAGTGACTGAATTGGTTTGGCATACTGAAAAGGGCAAAGAAAACTGCCTTTTACTGTGAAATTCTTCCTGTGGAGGTAATGACAGTAAGGATGGAGAATTCTCTTCTGGCAAGTGATGTTGGAAAAGTCTTGAAACTCCTGTGGATTATCACCCAGGTGTGAAATGAGTATAATGTTGTGACCGTAAGACTTTAGCTGTATACCTGGGGAATTATCAAACATTTGGGGTACAGAAGGTATCTCATCTGTACATTTGGTACATATGGTCACTAATGGACTAGAGTGTAGATCTGTAAATGAATACTGACCCAGCCAAGTCCAGACCTGAAAGCCGCTTGGCTGACTCACTGCATTTGGCTGTACCACCACGGTGCCTTTAGAAGGTCTCTACATTGTCCTCCTCTGGGAGGTATAGATGCACAATACAACAAATGATATATGAATAAAGAGTCCACGCTATATGGCTGTTTAGTCAGGCAGGTATGAGAATAATAAAGCCAGGAGGCAGAGTGTTGAAGGTCACAAATTCAGAGGTGAAATAAAACATATGAACAGGGAGGATAATTATCTTTTCCCTTAGCATGACAAGCATGGTGGTTGTCTGTCCACCTTAGGGGACTTCAAAAATGAAGAATGGGTTTCCTCCTGAGAGTGCACATGCTAGTCCAAACAGGAACATTTCAACAGAGCCCCATGACTTACCTTATGCATGAAGCCAGTCATAGACCACAGCAGTCCTTCTTGGAATCATGATCTGGGTTAGCAACCTTGCAAGTAAAAAACTTAAAAAAAAAAGTCATTGTACTGTTGTATTGACTCATACAACAACAGAGTTGGGATCGAATACACCTTTGTGAGTCTCCCAGTAAGCAAAGTAAGCTGTAGCATATCAGAAAACAGTTCAAAATTCTCTACATGTGAAAAAGAAAACTTCTGGCTCTTCATTAGCCCGAGAAATTTCATTGGTGGCAAATTATCAAAAGGTAAATGTACAGCAAGGGAACTTGTATAATTTACATTCTTTGAATGGGTTCAGTTTAGAAGGTTAATATACAATACATGGAGACCCCACGGGCATAGTGTCCTATCACAGAACAGTATCAAATGCCACATGTGAGATGAAGGTCAAGAATTTATCATCCTTTCATTAAATAATCAAAGTGGAAGTCAAAGAACAATAAAAAGGGAGAAAATCAGCAGCTATAATGGCAGCAAGATTAAAACTAGCTCTTTCAGAAGGATTACTGTTAAAGTCCTCTAGATTTTAACAGTAAATGGCAAGGTTGTGTGTTTTGTTGGGGTTGAAAACCCCGAGCTACTTTCTCCAGTGTGATGACCTTTCCATTGTAATTTTCCTTTGAGCAAATTGATAATAGGAAAATAAGAAGAAAGATAATCTCGCCCTGATGTGCTCTGCCCATTCACTGTCTTGCTAGATGCTCAAGATTCTGTTTTCAAATGAGAAAAAAGCCCTTCTTTTTCATTTGAAAACTTCATGAGCTATTTAGCTTTAAATCACAGGAGATACAGCAACTTCAATGATTTCAGTAGTTTGCATTGTGTGAATAATTATGTTTTTCCTATGAGACAATGAAATTATTACTTGGTTTAATATGTTGCTTCTTAATTCAAGGAGAGGTTTGCCTTTTTAAGCTTTATTGCCAAGAATGAATTTTTCATTTACTCTTCCTTTTCCCCTTTCCCCCCCATCCTTCTCTCCTTCCTTTTTATTATGTCATTAACAGAGCTAGATATATTGTGGCTGCTATTGACTCAGACACTGTGATACAAAGAAAAGAGGAGGTATCTTCATCTTTGAATTATATGGTGAGCAAAATAAAGACATGAATTTCATCTGCCTGTAGACTTTCAATGATGCTTACAGATGAAATAAATACTAAATCCTTTTCCTTACTGCAGAAGTCAGGAAGTGTCCATTTTCCATATAAGCTGCCCTATGTTTGAATATATATATTGATTATGGCATTAAATTGGTAGTGCAACTGTGTCTAAAATAAAGGCAGAGTCCTAGCAATTCTGGCAACAAATCCAGTCTCATCATAATGTAATTATTTTATATATTCTTCTTTTGCTAGGCTTTGGTTCTATTTAAAGGAAAATAATACATTCCTCTCTTCTTCTGCACAGCAACAGAGGAAGTTGGGAGTAACAGAATGTTCTATTAACTGAACTAATGGAGCAGCTCTTTCTGCTAAACTTGTATAACTCTCTGGAAACACCATGTGCTGCTTGTTCACTTTCAGTCTCTTTCCTAATCATTTTAGCAAGTCAAGTAAGGTCCCTTCCTTCTTTAAGGATGTTTCCCTACATCACAGTCTTGAAGCCTCACTTGCTGCTAATTGCAGTGATTGCAAATATGTTGACACTAAAGCCTGGTGAGTGCTGAAAAGAAATCTGCAAATATTTATTTGACTTAGTAAGCACATTTGCTTTGGCAGTGTTCACACCCCTTAGAGATTTTCTTTCACTAGCAAGCTCTTAATGGCATGAATGGTTGCAAAGCAATGTATTTTAAATAAATACTGCAAATTTCTGGAAAGCAAATTTCAAAATCCAAATGGTAAATATTATTGCTGTAAAACTGGTTCTTAAGCAGACTGTTGGACCTACTGAAGTTGGTGTGCTATCCTGTAGATGAAATAGCTTTTGAGTTTTCAGCAAAGCATATGAGAGATCAGTGAAACTGCCAGTTTACACCAGCAAAAAGCTTGACTGCTAAGCCATATCCATAGAGCCATCTGGGCATCATTACTTGAGATGTGCACAGTTTGTCCTTGGGGAAATGAGGGATTTAAATGCCAAAATAAATGTACTGTGCTACAGTTTAAAATATACACTGAACTGTTTTACCATTCTCATCTATCTTTCCTTTTGGAAGCTGCAGAGCCCTGCAGTGATCGGTTTATTAGTGAACCTTTGTGAAAAATAGTGCTCAAAGGATTCCTGTCGCTTTGTGTCTTCCAAAGCTCCTCCRATGTTTCCTTTGCAGGATTTTTGTTGTCAGCCCTACATATGTGAGAACATAACAGTAAGATAACATGCTAATGGGGTTGAAAGGGCAGAAGGATACAGGCGAGGAGATAACAGGAAAGAAAGGAAATAATCCTTATTTCTAAAGAACTTTTGTTTTAAAGAGGAAGGGCAATAATAGATGGATTTGTAATTTTTGACTGGTAAATTTCAGACTTGTACATACATATCATGAAAGGCTAGTAAATTAAGTTAGAATATTATAAAACTGTGAAGCCTACTTTTTTAACTGCCCTTCCACCCCTGGTCTCCATTATTTTAAATTTAAAACATCATCAGGAATATTACTCATCAAGGTTAAGCATGGGAACAAGGCTAAGCATGGGAAAAAAATGACTTTTTTCTTCCAATTCATCTTTAATATATATATATTGCAGTGTTAGGGGAAAACCAGAATATTAGTTTTCTGCAGCATTTCATCTTGCACTGCTCTTTAGGCTCAATTTACTGAATCCTACTTTGATGAAGTTACGTAAAAATAATCAAATGATAAAAATGTGCTGATACTCAACCTTACAGAAATTGTATTTCAAGCTTAAAGAAAGCAGTTTTCTYTTTTATATGGGTGCAAAATGTAAGATGTTGACAAAGCTCTGGAAAGAATTTAAGGCAGAAGAAGGAGTTACATTCCTTTGGAAAATAGAATGGTTGCCACATAATTTTTCGTTAGATGCTTCCCTTTCCTTTGTCTCAGTCCCTGCTGTTTAAAGTTTCCATGTATTGTTAGACAAAAATCTTAGATCAGTTTATTGTCAGTGTATACAGCTTTCCCCAAAGCTGTATTATAATAAGAATCCCCTATTATAATAAGAAACCAAATCACCTGCAATGTTTGCAAGCAATTTAGTGTTGCTGTGTGTGTATTCAGTGTCTTACAAAATGCAGTTAATTGTTTTAATCGTTTATTTAGCAGTATCTGATTAAACGTGCAGACATATCACCATAATTAAGCTAGTTCTGCTCTGAACTTGATACATATCAGCTCAGATGCTGAGGTCTAATCACTGGTAGTTGTAAGCACTAGTTGCACCTGGTGAAAGAAATGGCTGAATATCTTACAGAGCTTGAAGCTTGGGAGGGGGAATTTTTACCAGGCTTGTAGAAAACTATCACCCCTGGCATTAAATGGTGTGAACAATAGCATGTACTTCCTCTACAGAACTCTCAAACTAAGAATGTTTCTTCTTTTTTTTCTTCTTTAAGTGACTAATTTTAGTGAGAGACCCTTTGTCCTGAAGATCTTACCTTTGAAGTATACAAGACAGGCAAAGTGTGGCAGGGGGGAAGAACTGTTATAACTAATTTACAGGAAACTGAAGCTCAAAAATGTTAACTTTTTCCAAGATCAGACAGGAGGCTGGAACTGTGAATCAAGGTATGGACCTTAAGGGCAGGATGCTCCTTCTGGATTTGTTTGCTTAAATATTGGAAAGAAAATGTTTGTGATCTCCAGATTGGACATAGCAGGGATAGTTCTCCCTTTGCAAATCTCCATGGAAACTCACAGGTTGTAATGGAGACTGCAAAGCAAAAGTAGTGCAGCTCTGGGCTGTTTAACTGTAGCAAAGAATTTTCTGTGTGGTAACATCTCCTTAAAAGCGGATTAGGAACTGTGAATAAAGGAAGTGTCTTTGTCAAGGACTGAAGCCAGAACTTTCATTATTAGTGAAATGTTGTAGCAGCATGGCATCTCTGTTGTAGGTTTATCAGATTATAAAGGCTGAAAAGTACGACAAATCCAGAAGAAAAATCACTGTCAGAGTAAACCAAATTTGCTTACTGCACCTGTAGGGTAGAACTGCAATTGCATATGCATAATTTATTCTGTATTTTTCTGGATGCCCAGCAACCAGAAAAAACAGAGGAAGTCTTGACTGATAGACTTTTCAAATGGGTACAGCATTTGTCTATATGAATGAAGGTTTTGAGTTATAAGAGTTGTCTGGCAAACCTTCTTCAACTTTCTTCTGGAGTTCTGGGGCATAAAGGACAGACTGAACCTATTCTGGGTGCAATGCCACAGAGGAGAAATTTTGTAGTTTTCTTATGTCTAAGATTTCAAGGTGGCATTAGGCATTGTGGTCCTTTTTATGCAAAAGTAAATACTTCAGAGACTGATGTTGCTTCTGTCTGCCCATACATGTCTTAATTTAAATCATAATTTTTAGGTCCTAAGAAATATAGAATTGGGCCTTATCTGTTCTAAACTGGAAATTTAATTTGTTTTGAGTTGATGGTGCTGCTTCGTCAGTTCTACCAAGACTCAAACATATATATATATATATAGTTTACACATAAAGGCTACATTATTTATCTTCATTGTTATGCTATTACCCTTACATTCTGACCATGAAATAATGGCTAATGAAGTTTTCCTTTAATTAGTACATTTTGATTTAATGTTTTGTAGCTCATTTAAGACATGCAGATTTGTTATTTGCTTATGTTTATTTTCTTTCTATAAACTTACAGTTATGTTCCTTTACTGAGAAATGTTAACTGTAAATGCCAGTGTGCTGGTTTTGGCTGGGATAGGGTTAGTTTTCTTCATAGAATCTAGTATGGGGCTATGTTTTGGATTTGTGCTGAAAACAGTGTTGATAACACAGGGATGTTTTAGTTACTGCTGAGCAGGGCTTACACAGAGCCAAGGCCTTTTCTGCTTCTCACCCCACCCCACCAGCGAGCAGGCTGGGGGTGCACAAGAAGCTGGGAGGGGACACAGCTGGGACAGCTGACCCCAACTGACCAAAGGGATATCCCATACCATATGACATCATGCTCAGTATATAAAGCTGGGGGAAGAAGAAGGAAGGGGGGACGTTCAGAGTGATGGCGTTTGTCTTCCCAAGTAACCGTTAAGCGTGATGGAGCCCTGCTTTCCTGGAGATGGCTGAACACCTGCCTGCCGATGGGAGGTAGTGAATGAATTCCTTGTTTTGCTTTGCTTGCGTGTGGTGGCTTTTGCTTTACCTATTAAACTGTCTTTATCTCAACCCACGAGTTTTCTCAGTTCTACTCTTCTGATTCTCTCCCCCATCCCACCTGGGGGGAGTGAGCAAGTGGCTGTGTGGTGCTTAGTTGCTGGCTGGGGTTAAACCACAACGGCCAGTTTGCTTTCTGACTTGCTCTTTTGTGTTTTAAGTTATGCCTAAGAGTGCTCAGAGTAGCTCTGAATTTCCCCTCAAAGACACAGTTGGTATTTGTGCAGTGGTCCTGATTCTGCAGTTATCTGTGCGTTAAGTGCTTAATATTCCTGCATTTAAAATTCATACCTTCAGGTGTTGTTTTTTGAAGGAATAGGGTCTTTGTACATGCCAAAGCGTGCACAAAGTGAGAATGAACATACAATCACTCTAGGAAGCTTAGAAATCACTCTTATTGCAGGAAACTACTTAAAAACATTTTAAGTCCTATATAAATTACCCTGAATTAACGAGACTTTCACTGAAGTAGAACTGACATCCTTACTAATGCTAAATGGAATCACGATTGTTAGCCTAATACATTGAATAAGAAATCTGCCCATTATAGTTTAAGAATATGGGACAGGCAAGTTTCCTGATAATACATTCACAAGCAGAGGAGCTGTGTAAAAACTTATTAGTTGACTGACCCACTGGGAGAGTGCCCTGTGTAGTGATGACATTGTGTCCAGGCACAGGCACAGTGCCACTATGCCCAGCTAGCACACCAGTTAGACTTAAATGGGGCATCAGTCCCTGCAAGCTTTGAGGCTTGATCTACTGAGGGAAGCTCCTTTGAATTTTAAAGGAGTAGACGATAGTCTTACTTTCTTGTTTTAGGCACACAGACTGTGCAGTCATGGAAAGGACCCTCCTACAGAGAGCAAGTGAGAGCAGGAGCTAAATGCAAGTGGACTGAAATTCCTGTTTGGAAAAACTCATCTCTCTCCGTCAGCTATATGGTAAGCCCAGGAAGAGCAGGTCCCAAGTTGGGCAGCTGAAGTGGGGTGGTGAAATACTCTGCTGCATCCCTTGGCTAAAGCTAGAATTGCCATTGAAACATCCCAGTGAGAGAACAAAATCTTTCAAGCAGCTTTACTAGTTCATAGTTGTGTTACAGCAGGAAGCTACCAGGCTTCTGGCTCTGGACAAGAAACTGCTCCAAGCTGCTGTGTTCCTGTTAGGGTCCTCCCGGACTACGAGGGAGACAGAACCCGCAAGCCCTGCTGAGCATGCCTGACCCAGCAGTTGCAGGACTTGCAGTCTCTCATTTGGTCTGCTGTCAGTTAGGAAATGACTGAGTTATTCTGTGCTTGCCTTTGCACAGAACAGCTTGAAATTTGACCTCTTATACAGGAAAGGTTTATTTAAGAAGTCAAGAAATGTGAAATTTTAAGGTGGAAATTGTGATTCTGCTTTTCTTGGGAATGCTTTTGGGAACACAGCATTACTAAGTCAGAAATACTTTCAGGAAAAAGCAGCATCTTGACTCTTCTGAATGGCCAAACCTGTGGGCATTTGCCAGAAAAATTGCTTTCCAGCCTGTACATAAACTTTCTCCTGTCTCCTCTCACTGGTCTTGCTATCTCTTGAGACCTGTTATTCTACGGTTACTCATTTCCAACAGAGAAGACTCCATCAAGAGCAGCTTTTTCTTTTACTCCATGGGCTTCACAACCCCCTCGTCTTTTTTTTTCCTTTTTTCTTTACAGATGGGTTAGGTTGTTTTTGTCTAGCATTGCAGCTGTTGATATTTCTCTTTATGGGAAATTTCTTTGGCTTTTTTTCAGTCTCATGTTGTTTTTGTGGTAACTTGCCCAGAGTGGGAGTTGGAACAAATTCATTTCCTGAAATGTAGTTATGGGAGGGCTGCACCAGAAGATGAGAGAGAATATGAGAGGATCTCCATTACTGTGTTTATAGCTACCTGTCGCTATTGATCATTAACTAATCTTGCTAGAAGTATGGCTTCAATTTTCTTTTTTCAATGTGGATTAAGCAGTGTTGCCAACACACATTTTTCTCTGTCAGACATTACAGTAAGTATGTGGCACGCAAAAGTTTGAAAGCCATCTCCTCAGATTGCTGTTTAAAAAGGACTTTTGAATGACTCAATTGAAGATTTCATGCTTACTGGCGTTGAAAAATTAGACCTTAACACTTTCAGCTGACTTAAAAGGCTGCAAAAAGGATATAAAATGGACAAAAGAATTCAGCTGTTTGAAAGTAAAAAAAAAAAAAGAGTAGGGAGTGGTGGGGAAAGGGAGATGCTTGCTTTTGAAAAGGCTTGAATTGCAGCTCACATTTAGCATACAATGCTTTGTTAAAAAAAACACCCCCACCACCCCCCAACTGAAAAAGAAACCACCTTGTCTCTACCTGGGTCAGGGTAGCACTGAAGGCAAGGCAGCTGGATGTCTTCTGAGGTCAGCAGTACCCCAGGCTTTTCTACCAACCTGCACTAAGCACCTACACATACTGAAGGAAAAGAGGTGAAAATTAATTCAGAAGAAACAGGCAAGTGCCTGGAGAGACTGAGATTTGGAAGTGGAGCTTGAGCAATCTATATAAAATGTCTAAAAGCAAAGGGCAACATCTTAAAATCAGTGGGAGGAATAGYGTGTGTTCATGCTTTGCCAGGGATGGCTGTGGGACTTTCTGTACTCTGAATGTCTCTTCTGGTTTGGATCCGCGGGACACTTATTTCTGATGTTTCTAAGGCCAGAGCCTAGTGCTCAATGTAGGAAAAATAGGCAGTGAATGACCAGAGGTGGCAAAATGTCTGTGATCTTGTGGCTTAGCCAGATGCTGGTCCCCAGCACAGCAAGGCGGGTGTCTGGCTGCCTCACCATGGGGAGGGAGAGCTGGGCTGTGGACAGGTGGCTGGCTCGCAGGAGGGGTGCCAGCTGGTGTCCCCTTTCTGCACACCCCTTTGGCTGGCTGCGTCTCTGTCCCACTCTGCCTCTTTCCCCCTGTGCCTCCCCGTGCCGTGAGAGTAGTCTCTTGGTGTAAGGCAAGTTCCTCATCTGTCTTCTGCAGCTACAAGGCCTTGAGCTGATGCTGGCTGGGCACATTAGAAGTTACTTGGTCCCCTTTGAACATTCCCCAGATGCACCAAAGAACTGCTACAGGGAAATACTGTGTGAGCATAATTTGTGGAATTTCAGTGGCCTCCTTTGTAGGACCGTCCACCACAACCCACGTGGGAACTGGAGGGTGTTATTAGGTCATGATTCATCACCAGGAGGGAGAGCTGAGCTCTCAAGTGCTGGGGCGTTTGCAGGCAGTTGTTTTGCGTTGATTTATCAAGATTTTAGCAAGTCAGTTACTCTGGTTTTATGGTATTATGAAGCTGAGTTACGACATATAAAATTCTGTAACAAACATGGGAATGAAAAGGTACTTCATCCAAGGGGAAGCAGCGTGGGAGGGACTTCCATCTCTAAGAGCTGTGGGAGCAAGAGGTTGCAGTGCTGACACCTCTTGCCATCAGATGTCTGTCTTGCAGCAGGCTCCAGACGGTGCAGCTGTCTCTGTTTTTATGGTGCCACAGTTCATGTGTGAAAATCACAGTAAATCCTTGGCCCTTCCTCATTTTCCCCCTGCAGTTAGGGTTTTCTATGACCGGTTTCTGTGGGATCACTGACTTGTGGAGTTGTGAGGCTCTGCGGGGAGAGCCTTACGGCATCAGGTATGTGTGCAGGAGGCATACCTACCCTTCAGGGGTTCCTGGAGAAAGAGCTGCCCTGTCTGCTCTGCTCTCTCTGTAAATAAAATAAAATGAAATCAGGAACTTTGGTGACACGTGAAAGGATTAATTCCCTTGGCTGAAGCAGAGGTGGATGCTGTCTGCAAACAGGTAGCCTCCCAGTAGTGAAATGAGAATTATTTAGTAAATAATACTAAATGCTACTTCAGTAGTAGCATTTCAAGAGGATGATGCATGTTCTCTACTCAAAGTAAAAACAGCTGGTTAACTCAGATGTCTGTCACTCCTGCATGTTCCTCAGCTGGTATTTAGGTGTGACATGCATATGCAGCACCTGTGATCCAGCTGAGAGATGCCAGGTTCCAAACCAAACTCCCCAAACAGCTGAAAACTATCCTGAGTTTAAGAGGCATGCTTCTTCTAGGTCTTTCAGGTTTCTTTTAGTTTTTTAGGGTTTTTTTTTTTAGGTTTTGGGTTTGGTTGATTTTGCTGAACAGCAATAAAGGAATGCTCCAACTGCCTTTCAATAAATGAGAATTAATGTATAGAGTACAATGAAGTGTTAGCAATCATTCCAGAGCTATCTCAGTGCAGGGCAGCATATGTAAGAAAAATGCAAGTCAAAGATTAGAGAATATACAAAGGAAGATGAAACCTGTCCTCACAAAAGAAATAATGTTACAAGTGAAAGAAAATATGAGAAGTTATGCAACTTGCCAGTAAAAAACTAAAGCTTGTAGAGACAAAACAAGTAACGTCAAACCATTGAAAGTTACAGTAAATGCACAGGTATTTCAAAAGGAGAGGTCCACCTGTAAATTTGGAATAGGCAGTTTCTTTCATATTGCAAGAATGAATGAGGGAGGCAAGAGTGGCATGAGATCAAAGGGCACTTACAGGATGTACTGAACCAACGAGGGAGAGACAGGCAAGACAGAAAGCTGGATCAAAGGACACTAATGATAAAGAAGCTCTGCTTGCCATCTCCTATAAAGAAACACAGTGAGTCAGCAGAAGTTCAGAGAATATTAAAAGAAAAAATCTAAAAGGAGATCACATTAGAAGCAAGCTACATGTATTTCCTGACCATCAGGGGATGAAATAATAATGGGATGTGGGCGACATTCATGCACAAGTTTGCTGAGTGCAGGTGCGTTTAGCTTTCAAACTATGGATTAAAAAGCCTTTAAGGCTGAAAGAAGCTAAAGCAGCCGGCGCATTAAATGATGGGCTCATTACGGGGCTTGGTGGAGCCTTGTCTAGAGTGCTTTGAGTTCAGATCTGTTCCTAGCTAATGCCCTACTGTCAGTAAATAGAAATGGTGCATGTGTTTATTTTCTGTTCGTTTGTTTTCCTCTGGGGCAATGACAGAAATATTATTACTCTTGTCTACTTCTGGAAAGTAAAGCCAATTCTGACAAGTCTATTGATTAGCTAGGGGATGTGCCATTGAACGAGTGACACATGAAAAGAAGCTTCAAACCGTACTCTGGAAACGCACTTAATTGAGGATATCAAACACTCAGTTAGAATAATTAGGAAGTTGCTCAGTATAATATTTAGCACTTAAGTAATATTTGTTATCCATCAGTCTCAGAGGACTTCATGCATAGTATATGTAGTATTCTTACCGCACCCTTACTGCTGTTTTTCAGAGGCCTGTTTGTGCCTGAGTCGGTGAGTCACGTGTGTAGGGCTATGCCACAAATCCAGCGGAAAGCTGGGAATATAACTCACACCTGAGACTTGAAAGAAAGGAGGGAAATGAGCCATTTCAGACAATTCACATTAGTACATTATATGTAGTCTGGAAGGAGCATTGTTGTAGGGGAGCATTACTGACTACCTCTAGAATGGGGAAAGGAAAAAAACCAACATGACAATTCTTCCCTGAAACACAGATTTCAGTATCTTTATGCCTCTCTCCGTCACAGGCCCTACTAGCAGTGTAGTACATGGTCAGTGTGGCACAGCGGGAGAGAGGAAACTTCTCAGGAAATTAATTGTACTGTTCCTTGAAATAAAATGTGTGTTTTCCATAGCCTTGGGAGACTGATGGGAGAGGTGCTCCTGCAACTAGCCTCCATATGTAGAAAACCCTGGACAGGGTTTTCTCTTTCCAGTATGTGTATACCAGAAATTGGCACGGAGCAGTCAGTAACAGCAAGCTGAGGGACTTGCTTGCAAGGTGCTGGGTCAGCTCCTCAGCTGGTGTCAATCCGTGAAGCTGAGGATCTTCTGGTCTCTCTTGTACTAAATTCCACTATATCTTAAGATCTGCTGAAATGAGTGAAGCTTACTCCTTGTCAAGCTGTTTGTTGAATAGGTGCAGTTAATCAATGAGTGCTTTCTTCAGAGTCCCATTCCTTTGTGCTGCCATTTCCCTGTGTATGCCTCGAGGAATTTTTCCAGTATGATGAATATAATCACTAAACCTTATGTCTTCATTGCTTTCTGCTCAATTTGTTGTAGCTGGCTTGCTTTTTGGTACTACCCCAGATTTTTTCTTGCTCTTTTTTTTTCTTGTTGAATACAGCATGGAATGAAAACAGTTTGAACTAGGCCTAGAAATACAGAACTTCCTTAGCAGTTATTCTGCTGTTTTACCTCTCTCAATTTTAATGCAATTGGGCTCCCTCCTTTTTATCCCTGATCAATGTTCTAGTGCTCTTACATCTTATTTTCCTTATCTGCTTAAATGAAGTAGTTCCTGATTTCCTGATTTTACTGTGTTTTTACCCTAGAAATTTCTGCAACTATTTTAGTGAACACTTTTCTGTTGAAGTAGTTAGAAGAGTATATTCCATTTTACTACATCTTTCCATAGTCTTAAGAGAAATCTCCTCTTCTCATGTGTTTCCTATGTCAAGCTTAAGATTGTACCTGTATCATCCACAGTTTCCTATACTTAGGATTTTTGGCAGAAGGTTGAAAGTGCCAAAACTGCCAGATTACACAGAACCATTTTTATTTAATGATTCAGATTTACAAAAGCACATGCCAAAACTAAGCAATGTTTAGTCCATTTAAAATTTAATTTATTTTTCTGTTTCTGTTGAATGATGTCCTCCAGTTTGTTGATCAAGTTGTGTGGTGATTCTTGAAAGATGGTGATCTGCCTAATGCACCTTGCTTGTTTATGGTTCTACCTTTTTAAGTGAAATGAAACTCACTGAATTAAAAGTTGTAGTTTGGATGGAAATTTAAATTTAAGATCTCGGAATTTTAGCTCACTCTTAGCACTGTCAGACATGGCAGTAATGAGAATCAAGACTTAAAGATTTGGGAATTTTTTTAGTCACTGGASACCTGACAAAGGATATTCAATTTTATATATTTCATATAGTATATGCATTTAATATATATAGTAATGCTATAACATGTATAAAACTTTTTGAAGATGAAAGGAAGGAGTTATATCCCCTTTTACATGCAAGTGCCATATGGTGCCGTCTCATATATTGCTATGCCAAAATGATTGCTTTCCAGAAATTATATTATGAACCTGCAATAAAAGTAGTCCTTGCCAAGCCATGTGTGGTGGCATTAAAGGAGGATAAATGAGCTTCAGTAGAAGAAGTTAAACAACTCATTCCAGTTGTGTGTGAATAATTGCAATTAAATTTATAATATACCCTAAACCCATGGCAGTTTTAAAGTTTTGCTGATGTAAGGGGTGTTTGTAATTCATCTGCAGTCTCCTGTGTGTCCATCAGCGCTGGTCGGCAGACTTAGGTTGTGCCTGCTTGTGGCCTGCTACTCAAGCTCTCACGGTGCTACGTGTCTACGCATCCTGGACAGAAACAGCTGAAGGTTAGGAGGTATGTTCCACGTCATAGAGCAYGAATAGAGGAAAGGATATTTGGACTTTTCATGTTCAGATCATCAGACAATATACACCTTCCTTCTTAAATTACAGCCTTCCATGCTTTCTGATGCTTTCATTTTCTGTGTGACCCTATCTCTGTCATCCTGGAGCACTGAAAGCAGCGTGACCATTTGGATCCCATGACTTATTCTGACATGGTCAATTTAGTACTCCCCAAATTGGTGGTTCTTCACCTGTGTTGTTTTGGATTATGGGCTTCAGACCTTCTGCCTTAAATGACAAGGAACAGGGCATAGTTGCCAAAAGTTCTGGCTATTGCTATGCGGAGAGAAATGGAAATGGAATGGAGAGAAATGGAAAAAGAGGCTTGTGATACCTCCATATTCTTTAAAGCAGTAGTTACTGTGACTGAGACGGTTTTATGAAGGGCACTACAGAGTTTGTTCTGAGGAGCAGAAAGGGGAAAGGCTACTGACATATTGTTTGAAAAGACCTGTGTTCAGGTTCATCAGGATTTTAACTGTGGTATTGTAAGAATTGTGTGAAATCTATGCATAAAACCAACATCACACTGTTGAGTCCTAAATCCTGTTTCTTGCGGCTTCTGAGCATTGCAGAGAGCTTTTGGAGCTTCTGACTCAAAGAACGTAAACCAAATTCCCTTCCCTTCCCTCGCTAGCTGAGAAAAGCATTGATCCTAATGGCGAGAAGGGCTCTGAGGTAGGGTGTCAGGGTTTTCATATGGAGCATAAGGACTTGTATATTTCTACTTTACACTAGACATACCTAAATGCTATTCCCTGAAAGAGATTAATGTGTCCAGTATAATCACTGAGGATGCACTCATTCCATTTCTGCTGGTCAGAACCATATGTGGAGTAAAAATCAGTCAAGTAATAGAAAATCACTTCAGATGTTTTAACAGAGAAATATTTATTGCTACTATGAAATGAATAGAACATGACACGCGATCTGGTGAAATCAGAAAAATACATTTTGGCCAGGTTCTGTGCTTGAAGGCAGAAAGCAAATGGAGATAGGCCAGCTGACTTTGCCTGAGGATCTGGCCTTTGGATGAGGCAAAATAAAGAAAAAAATGTACATACTACAGCTAAACTAGCTTTTGTTAAAGTGAGTACAGAGGGGAAGTAATAGTGCTAGAACTACAAAAGAGATTTAATAGGGGATTGAAATGGAACTGTACAGACTTATTGATAGTACATTATCAGCCCAGGGTACTTTTTCATCATGGCCTAGCTGGTTAAAGTAAAGAGCATTAAGAGATTGAGGAAGGCATTTTGAGCAATGACCAGTGAAAAATAAGACTAATGTAACATTCCCTAAACAAACAATGGCTTTCAAGATAGAAAGAAATGAATCAGCAGGGAAGAAAGTCCACCCCAAAGCCTGTTAAGATGCAGTTAAAAACAAAACAAAACAAACCCTGAGAAATACTTATAATAAGCCACACATTTTGATGACATGCAACACATGTTCTCACTCTGCTTCTCAACTTTCTCCTCATTACTACCGCAGATTAAAGATGAGGAAGTGGACCTAACAAAACACTGCCTTCAGCTGAATTGCTCCTCATTTCCTGCGTCTTTACAAGGTCTGTCTTCATTTTGTCCTCCTAAGTTGTAAATTCCTGTTTATTTGTGCATCCACACCTGAAATCCACTCTGCTTTTGGTAGCAAACTTCAAACATTGTTGATTGGAAGCAACAACTAATAAATAGAAGCCATACTATCAGCATGAAACCAGTGTAAAATGTATAAAGGTCAGAATAGCAACACCCTCCTCCCAGCAGTGCTATCTTGCCACCTCTTTTTTGGCGATTCCTGATGGCTGAGAATTCACAGCCCCAGCTCTGAACTTTAAGCTCTGTTTTTTCACCAGTCTTTGGAATTAGGGATGTTTTCTGAGTGCTGGGAGACCTTCATTTCTGTGAGAGATCAGCAGTCTAATTTCTGGATTATGGATAGCCCCTTCACTCCCTCTGATACATCCCCATCTTTGTTAGTGACACTACAGCTTGTACCACAAGGAGCTGGTGTTGAAATCCTCATCAGTTTTAAAAATGGGCAGGATTAATTATGAACATGTTTCCCCTGAAAAGACAAAAATCTTACCCCGACTGCTCAAGGACAACTGGGAGCACTGGAGAAGAAGTCTTGAAATCTGTTCTCAGTGCCTTGTTATGAAACACCATAGACACAAAACAGGCTCTGTAAGGAATGCCTAGGATAAGTATAATTTGTCTTTTATGCACGCAACTTTACCAGTGTAAGCTGATATGTTAAGTAATGGATTTGGTTAATTTGACTGTCAAAATGCTAAATGACATCACATTTATAATCCTATAATTAAATTGTAATCGAGAAGGGTTTGAATCAACTAGCTAGCTGCTAATATGCAGCAGAGGCTTGAGAGTTAAGAGTTGTATGAGAAGAACTATAATTTCAGTGTATTCATTTCTTCTCCTTTATGCAGTCTGTTTGTGTAGCTTGATTATTAACTGTTTCAGAGTCAAACTGACTGGTTGTGACTCTAACACCACTGTGTCATGACACCATGCCATGATTTGCAATCAAACTCCTGGATAGGGGGGCAGTAATTTTTTGAAAAAATGATTGGATCTGCAATCAGATGGAAGTCATTAGAATAAAGCAAAACAGAATAACTCTAGTAAAATTAAACAAAAGTAAATTAAGAGCTTAAGGAAGATAAAAATGTGAAAAAGGTAAGGATGAAGAGCTCATTGGAAGTTTTATGGAATATTTTCTAATGATGGCAATATGTCTTACTGATAAGCACTGTGAGATAACTTTGCTTTGTTGTATGTATATAATATTATTAACATAACAGAAATAGGTATAAGCGGTAATTATACAGCAATATTCTTGTATAATAATCATCCTGGCATTAGGTGTGTTTATTCATCTAGATCTTTGCTTTCATGAGTTTCTGTGACAATAATGCCAAGTACACCTTCCTTTGTAGGAAAAGGGGCTTATAAATCTTCTGCCCAAAACAGTACAACAGGAACGTTCTCCACAATCCATTGTTTATATATGGCCTTCTTTACTACCCTTTTTAGGTAGATGTATTAAAAAAAATTGTCCTAACATTTTTAATGGTTTGATTCTGCTACAGATTATTTTTAAATAGTTATAAGAAATTAAGTTAGTTCCACCTGCCCTGTTCTCGAAGGCATAATTTATGTTAAGTATGTTTGAAAAGCCTTCAGATGAACTTGAAAAACTTGTACTGAAGTATTAAAAAGAAGCAAATATTCCCCACATGGACACTGCAGAAGAGGCAAGTGAGAAATATATACCCAAGGTATAAATTTATACCTTTTGGGACCATTTTGTTCCTTTCCTGTTATGTTTTATTTCCCCCTTTTTTCTTTACCCCCACGTTTTTATTTAGATCGCAAACAGACAGTTGAGAAAAGGTATACGTGAGTATTTTTAGAAACAACCAAGGTCATAAAAATTATTTAAAATTTAGGAAAAAAAMCCCAATCACAGGTGCCTTGAAATTGGAAAAATGTTGACATCCTAGCCAGCTGCTTGTGAAAACTCAGCTGCAATGTTCTTTTGTATTTGTAAGAGCTAATAAACCATGTGACTCCCAGAGCAGAAATAATAAATGGGTTTATCTCAGTGGAAACCTAAAAAATTGGTATTTTAGAGCTCTAGCGAATGAGCACAGGGGTGTCCATTTAGAGTATCAATGCTTTCCACCTTTTTCTTCAAAGGGCTTGTCCTGCAGCACCTAACCTCTTCTTAGCAATGAACAGACTTGCACCCTTTTTGAATCATGGGGCAGGAGGAGATTTCTCCCTTCTTGGTTTTAGTCTTAAAGTTAATGCTTTAAGAGTACTTAATCTACTTCATCTTTCCGCACTGAATGAAGAATAAAACTCTACTACCCAGTAAAGCCTTAAAATCAAAAAGTAAACTTCAGGACATGGATTTTTAACCTGAGTTTACCAAGAATTCCAATAGTTGAATATATTTTACATAATTTATAAGTGAAATACTTGATAATTTGGGCAATACTTGGGAAAAATCTCTATCAGCAGAGGTAAAAAAAATACTGATTAAATACAGCTGGTTCAAATATCAGTGCGAAGAGCGCAAGACCTTTTCTGAGAAGGGAGTACAATGGGTAGTTAGGAAATCTGCCTTTTAAATCTGAGGTATAGTTGTGGCATGACTGGATTAGGTCTCGACTGGCACTGATCAGTGCCTGTTGCCTGAGAGTTAGTCCATAAAAAACAGTGACAGAAGTGACTGGATCATTCTGAACCCATGAACTCAGATATGTCTGAATTACACCACTTTGAGACCCCTCTGATCGAAAACCTAAGAATCCTGGTTTATATTCCATAAAACCTGGCCTTTTGGAGAACAAAAAGCCTTTTGGGCATCTTTCAGGAGCTCACTGGAGGAGAAGGGCTGGGCACATCAACCTCAGAGCTCTGGCTGTCACTTACATGAAGAGATAAAATGAAATTATAACTCACTGATGGCATAAGTGAAGGCAGCTGAACATTCCATGTGCTGGTTGGGTAGTGTGAAAAGCAATGGGTATTTGGGAGACACAGCAGTAAGAACATTTTGGTTTAATAGGCCCTAGTGTTTCCAATCAGAAACACATCCTAAGAGGAACAACTGTATATTAATACTTTGGTGCAGCATTTAGCTCCCTAGGTCCCTTGGGGGATACCCCTTCAAAGAAAGACGCATAAGATATGAAGGAAATAATGATAATAAACCTATAACTGTATGTGCCACCGGTGGAATGAATTTTCCATTCCCCTGTTAAAAATGTCTTAGGCCTGTCCTTTCATGTCATGAAGATATTTCTTCTTTCTTCTTTTTGCATGAATCCTTTCTGCTGCTTTCTTGTCATCTTTATTTACAAGAAGTGTTTTTAACTCTGTCATCATCCTAGCATAAATAACACAATATGTTCATCGATTGTTGAATTAAAAAATAAATATATTTCAGTAAAGGAGGTTTGAAATATTTGGAAATATTAGTGAGGCTATCCAGAAATGGAAAGAGAGCAGTGGGCTTKCTCCTCAGTTATAGGATTTATTCTGTTTTTGTCAATAGGCTGGTGAACTTAAGAACTGCTTTTTGGAGAACTTGGACTCATTGAAGATAATAGACAGGCTGGGGCTTTAAAGGAATAGGGTCTACTAGGTCACACCCAGGTCACAGCTTTAGGAAGTGATTTTGCAAACCGAATTGGGTTTTTTAAATTCTTGGAGCTGGATGATATCAAAGACTACTAATATCCACCAGATGACCTCCACCTGGTAACCGAGTTTGAATGGAATTTGTTAGGCCCCAGATTTCATCTTAGAGCAGCACAGGTACTGTAATTAAATCTGCACAAGTTAGCTTGGGTACCAGAAGCAGTGTAGCTGCAGCAGTGAGAAGCATCTTTTCTTCATGGTTTCCAAGATGCTGATTGGTTTACAGCCGATTCTGGTACTTTAATATAATACTGCAGTTGTAAGGTAGGTTAACCGTAGAGAAATCAAGCAGAACTGTTTGCATTTGTACCATTATTTGAATAAGAAGTTCCAGACTATTACGCTGCTTCCTCAGAAACTTTTCAGTATTGCATCTTTATAGTAAGGAAAGTAGAATTGCCAAAGCATAAAAAAAAAAAAAAATCCAAAACCAAACCACCCCAAAAGTAATCAGCCAGAATTCAGTTTAAAGGCCACTTATTAAGTATTTATGGAGCAAAAGCAAACAGGATTATGTAGGAAATTTCAAGAGACCTGTATGCTAAGCCGGTAGGAAATTTCATTGCTAAAGCTCTACTCTTTTGGAGAAAAACAGGAACGTATGCCTCATTTTCAGATTATTTGGATGCAACCCTAACTCTGGAGTATCTGTGAGTTGTTAATAAGACATGTCTACTATGTCTGTTTGCAGAAAGTAGAGGTTTGCATGTCCAGCTATTTGTTGTTACACAGTAAGGAAAGAACGCTGATCATCTCTGTACAGTTTGTAGTAACTGGAATGGTTGTAATTATACTAAAAACACACCCAAAGATATAAAATAAGCTGTCTGATGTTCTGCCTTTTCACTGTATTTAGTGTAAAAAGGAACGTGAAATGACCTTCTCATAATTAGAGTGACAATTGCTCTTAAACCCCATTATGCACCCAATGTATCACGTATACTTTGTGGTTGCATATGTTTTGGAATTGGATGAAAATAGTACAAAGCAATATGAAAAGGTACTATGTTTTAAATCAGATGAGACGAAATAATAAAAGGAAAGAGAAAAGGCTGGCATTTTGTAGCTGCCTGGGTTTGGAGTGTATGATTGCCTGTTATTCTTAACACTGAATCATCTCATCACCGAATGACCTATCTCAGGTCACAGCAAAATACACACATTACAGTATCTAATATTGGTTTTGTCCATGTAGTGTATAATTTACAAGTTAGAAACATAATTTCAGTGAAAACTGGACAAGTCCTCTTTTGCTTTTGGGATRCAGGTTAAATAATCTGCATGGCACCTATAACAATGTCTGATTCAATGACAAGGTTTGCTCTGACCTGAGTAACTCCTGGGGACAGTTGTCTTCTAATTAACACTGGCTGTCTTAAATTACGTTGTCTGTAAGTGGATGTTTTTGACTTGTCATATTCTTCTGTTGGGCTATTTGTTGTAAATACATATCTCCCTCTTTTTGACAAGGGACTGGTAATTATTCAGGGCTGTATGAAATTCAGTTCTTTTTACTGCAACATCTATAAAGCTGATTTCGTAATAGCTATTGATGCCAATAAACATTTAAATATTTTACAGCAGTTATGTCAATAGTGTATTAATTGTGAATGCCATTTACTAGAACATAGTCATTTGTTGTTCTGCAGATGACTCCACTCATTGAAGCGCTAGAATATACTGATTTTTCCATTTTCTCTCCAGCCCAGGCAGAATGAGGTTCTTGAGATAAAAGGAAACTTTAATGAGGGAATTTTAACAAGATGCTGCTGTAAGAAGCTACAAAGGTTTAGCAGAAATATATTTGAGCTAAGTTACAGAAATTGACTGAGGGGCAATTAGATCATTTCACAGATAAGAGACTTTGTTGTTGTTTTTTCCCCAAGGGAAAATTAGTACATCCCAGAGTGTGGAACTAGCCTGGGAGATCCCTCGAATTCCTGACTGCATTGTCTGGGATGATAAACTCAAGGCAGAAGGAAGATTTGAGCTATTCCCAATGTATCCCATGGCAGAATACTCCAGAGTCTGCAAATTCCTTTGTCACCTTCCTGTTTTGCAGAGTGGTTGGAAAGGGCTCAGTTTGGCCTCACAAGACCCTCTGACATGATGGAGCCCTTGGATATTTTGCAGAACAGAGGTGCTGTTCTTTGCTCAACCCTGGTAACAAGTTCCCGGTGTGGTGTTTAGCATTTTGTGTTGACTGCACTGTGACTGGAGGCAAAGCATCAATGGAGAGGCTTGGAACAAGTGATGGGAAGTGATTTAAGCACAACATAGTGGAGGAGCTGGAATGCTGTGTGGTGTCTACTGTTGCTGGCAGCACAACAGTGGAACGCTGAGGTAGAATGGAAGGGAATGAGGACGGAGGAAATGAGAGGGTCTAAGTGGGGATTAAAAAACTGTTAATGAAACAGCTGTAACACCTTAGGTAAATTTTGTCTTTTCCTTGGTTGCCACTGATGTCTGTTGTCCTTGTTAATCTCTAGTGCATGACAGCAGCGTGCTTTTATTTCTTTATTTTTCTTTCCATCTTTCATTTTACATTATAACAATTAACTTGTAATAATTAATATAATTAATGAAAGAATAGTATATATTGCCAAGAATTCCTTTTTTCTTGACTATTGCTGCTACCCTGCAATGTGGGCCCATCTGTCCTGTACTTCACCCACTCAAATTGCTGGTAGATCTATTGTTAAAGCCACTGCATGTGCTGTAGGTCCAGCGGGGCTTAAGGTCTTTCTCCATATACCCAGGCAGGTGTTCCTGCCACCCAAAGAGTTCCGATGACCCTGGGGATGGCTGAAATTTGTTAAGTACTACATGTCTTGCACTTACCTTGGGTGAAACCCCTCACGTTTTATATTTGCATGCAATTTTCTGAGGCCTTAGGGCCTCAGGATTACACATTTTGGTGGATTAGTTTATAGGAAAACTTTCTGCAGTTTCTTTTCTCACTCTCTTTACTCTTTTACCTGTTATAGGCTCTTCTTCTGACACCATCTCTATTCTTGCAATCATAGATTTAGATGTCACATTCCCTTCTTCTGAGGTCCGTGGAGAGGAGAAATGACTTTCAGAAGACAAGCCAGCTGACAAGCAGTGTGATTTTAAAAGAGTCACAGACAAGACTGTTGGAAAGAAAAGTGCCTTTGGTGAGTGCAGAGGGAATGATGACTGATCTTTCTGGTAATCCAACACACTTTGTAGCAGTTCCTGATTAGAGCAGCCAAAACCTTAGTGGTTCTTATGACCGGTATTAACTGTTTTGCATATAGATCAACTGAACTGCAAATCAGCTTTTTTCTCTAAAGTAATGCCAATAATGACAAGTAATGACAGTGCAGCAGAACCAAAATTTGATGCTTGTTCAGTTTGCCTGAATCTGTGGCCTGCTGCTCTTCATATGGTATGGATGCTCTTCCCTTCTGCTCTGCACATCCACATTTGCAGATGGGCAGCTTCTCCCTTCAGGGACATGCAGAGAAGGGCTGGCAAGTCTCTTCTGTCTCTTCTGACTCTTCTGTCACCCAGCAAGGCCTCTGTTCTTCTGAACCCCCATGCAGTTTGACAGGAAGAAGAAAGAGGCAACCTCTTTTCATTAAGAGAGAACAAAAGTCATGCTGTGTTTCAGTTGTCTTGTTTCTTCCCCCCAGGGATTATAGAAAGAATACTTTCCACAAACCTTTCATGTTTTGGGATTTTAGGATCAATGAGCCTTTGGCTATTTCTAGTAAAGATTTAAGAAGACCAGACTCATGAATTCACCATGAAATAGAGGTAGGTGTGACTGGCTGTAGTTTGGAAGAGATTGTTGGGATTCAGAGAAGAGCTAGGAATGTGAACAGACAAGAGGAGTAAGAAAAGACTTTTTGTTTTTGTTTTTGTTAGAAGGGAGGTTATAGAAAGGATTCATGATACAACTGCAGCTGCATTCATACAGAAGTTACATGAGTCCACTGACTGACAATCCAGCAAGTTCCATTAAGTTGCCAGGAAATGAATGGTTTTACTGGATTTGCACATGGATTTGTCAGATGCTTTGGGAAAGGGGTATTTAGCATTGGAGTGCGAACCAGCAAAACGTGTTGGTGATGCCTCCTTTTCTGAGTGGTAAAGCCAAGGATATACTATCTGTATACTAGTATAGTTTGTGTGCTGAACTTCTTGACACAAAGTTCACATACAGAAAACACTCAGTTGATCATGGAATTAGAACCTAAATTTGAAAGTTTCTGGCTCAATGTACTGTGCAACTGTTCTTTCCTGAAGTTAAATCCTTGCTTGGTCCTTTTCCTCCTGCTAGTATTCATGGTAGTGACTTTCAGTTCTCTGGCTGCATCTAGGGGAAGAGTTGAACTGCCAATTTTAAAATATTTAAATTAATTTTTCTTCCTTTTGCTTCCTTGCTACAATATTTGGTTTGTATGGTAGGTGGAAAAGATGGTATTTTCTGGCTGGTTCTGCAGGCTCCCAGACATCTGGTTCCTCAGAGGTGTGCACAGTATCGGTGCATTTTTCTGTTTTGAATCTTTCAACTCTTATTCTTTCCTCCCTCTCTTCAGCCTCTCTCAGCTTCTTTCTTATGTTACCTCTTTATTTGTGCAGGGCCTTTCTAACCACAACACTTTCCAGTTTCCACTCTTTGTTTCACCCATTCTCAACTTCTGTCATTTCTTTCTTGCTTCAGGAAGTACCTGCTCCACCTGTCTTTCACAACCTATTGCCTGTACCCTTATCTACTGATTTTGCACAGTGTTTTTCACTGCACCAATCAGCTGTTTTTAATTTTGTTCCCAAAATGTTTTTGCCATGTTCTTCCAGCAACATTTTAATCTGTTATCCTACTTATATATTATTGTGTACTTTTACCTTCACCTTTTATCAGGCCATAGTCTGCAGCCTGCAAAATTCCCTGTGTAAGACAAAATTTCCAAGCTGAGCAAATTAATTTTTTTAAAGTTGTRTTAATTTCACTTTATGAAAAAAAGCATAAATTTAGAGAGTTTATAGAAAAATGCTTTTCATTCAGAAATATTATAACATCCCAGCAGGATTGTGTATTTGCATCCTGTATTTTGTGTCTTCCTCCTGTCTTTGGATCTTGGAAGGCTGAAATGCATTTGCTTTCTGGGGGGAAAATCACACCATAGGACCCCGTAGTACTAAGATTGCTATCTTAAGCTATATCAGAACTAGGAATCTGAAAACTGTTTCCCCTGTCAAAGGTAAGTGTACAGCATGTAACGTGTCATTTGCACAACCTCACTTGATCACTGATCATTTTCTTATTAAAAGTCTCCGGATTTCTTCTCCTGTAGGGCAATATGAAAAGGACAGTGTGATTGTGCCAGTTGGCACCTGTCTGTGAGCAATTTTGAGGTTTGAGGTGGATGGAGTAGAGTAGGAGCACAGGATTGGAGAGGTCGCCCGTATTACAGCCGGCTGAATATGAGCCGACAATGTGCCCAGGTGGCCAAGAAGGCCAGCGGCATCCTGGCCTGTATCAGAAATAGTGTGGCCAGCAGGAGTAGGGAAGTGATTGTCCCCCTGTACTCGGCACTGGTGAGGCCCCACCTCGAATACTGTGTTCAGTTTTGGGCCCCTCACTACAAGAAGGACATTGAGGTGCTGGAGCGTGTCCAGAGAAGGGCAAYGAAGCTGGTGAAGGGTCTGGAGAACAAGTCTTATGAGGATCGGCTGAGGGAACTGGGACTGTTTAGTCTGGAGAGGAGGAGGCTGAGGGGAGACCTTATGGCTCTCTACAACTACCTGAAAGGAGGTTGGAGTGAGGTGGGTGTCGGTCTCTTCTCCCAAGTAACTAGTGATAGGACGAGAGGAAATGGCCTCAAGTTGCACCAGGGGAGGTTTAGATTGGAYATTAGGAAAAATTTCTTTACTGAAAGAGTGGTTAAGCATTGGAACAGGCTGCCCAGGGAAGTGGTGGAGTCACCATCCCTGGAGGTATTTAAAAGACGTGTAGATGAGGCTTAGGGACATGGTTTAGTGGGCATGGTGGTGTTGGGTTGACAGTTGGACTTGATGATCTTAGAGGTCTTTTCCAACCTTAATGATTCTATGATTCTATTCCCCAGCTACCTGAATTGGTGCTTTCCTATCCCAGGTCTTGAATTAGAGAACCCTTTACAGAAATGGATCAAACCACATTGTAAAAACCATAAGGTTTTGCTGGCATTTCTCCTACTGATGGGTTTTATCCAGAGCTATGCTGTTCTGGCAAGTACTTTCTAGCTGTGGCCACCCTGGAACTATTTGCCTTTGTCCTTTAGCTCACATTGCTTATTTCCCTCCCCAGTGCTTATCTCTTCTGTTGCCTTGCTTTCTTGGTCTGTGGTTAGCAATCTTACTCCCTCTCAGCCTTCATTTTATTAGGCTAAGAAAACCAGCCTTTTTTAGTCTGCCCTTGTAATAGGTTTGCCATTTCCCCTGTGCTCCTAGTAATTCTCCTCTCTGCCTGCTAAAGCTTCTGCAATTCCAGTTCAGCTGGAGCTGCAGGTCGTGCCCCAAAACCAAGCCTGACTGAAGGTTAGCTCAGTTCATTTTTTAAAAGGTGATGCTTCTAATCACAGAATTTGCGTGGTATTAGCATGGATGCTACAGAGAGATAATGCTAGTGCTGCCACAGAGACCCAGCGCCGTCCTGTCCTTGCTCTCTGTTCCCTAGGCATGTGCCTAGTGCTGGTGTCACAAAGGTGGCCTATCTTTTATGTATTCCTTCATGCGAGCAGCTGTTAAAATAAGACCAGCAGGCATTATAAAATAATAATGAATAATAATGATCCCAGGAGTAGCCTGCCCCTCCATTAGCTCAGCTGGAGGGTAGGATAAATTGTAGTACATTCTAGTTAAGAGTTTAAAGTCAGTGGGGGATATGAGACAACCCCACTCTATGCAGATGCTTCACACATGGATGTCTGCAAAGCTGTGTGCTGACTCGCCTGTTTAACAGGCAACTTGGATGCCATGAGCACTCCCTGTTAAGCTGGTTTTGTGCTCCATTATCAAGGTGAGGGAAGAAAGCAAGCACACGCTCTCATTTATGTGATCCATGCTGCTAATGGATGCCTCATGGAAAATCTTTTCATAAAGCACACGCTCTTGTTTCTGTGATCCGTGCTGCTAATGGATGCCTCATGGAAAATCTTTTCATAGAAAGAAATTGATGTAATCAGAGAAGCTCTCACAGACACCTCTCGGGGTGATTACTGGCCTTACTCATCATTATCCCAGGATATCTGCAAGTAGAAAGAGCTGTTACAAATTACGTGTTGAGGCAGCAGCTTCACAGGAAATAAAAATATTTGAGAATCAGGATGAATGAGTGTACAAAGCCATTCCCCCAAGTGTCTTCCACCAAAACAGTCTGTTTTACTTAATGTCCACTGATGGGGACTGTGTGCAGCATTTTACTCTATTACTGAGTATGTATAAGGTGTTGTGAAGCCTTACAGTGTTACTTGGATCAGACAAATATTGTATGCATTTATTCTGTGCTGTCAGTGGTAGCGAGACAGCCAGACCCCACCCATAAGTCAACTGGCTATGGATTTTGTTTTGGTTTTGGCTGCTAGGATCATGCATAGTACTCCCATTGGCAGCATAGCAAAGCAGCTTCCAAATTAAAAAGAATTTCACATGCTCCTGAAGGCAATATCAAGAAGTAACATCTCTGATAATCCAATAAATAGCTTTTCCCCTGCTGATACTCCTCATTTCTCACATGGGAGAAGTATGAAAGAAGAGCGTTTTTCTTGTTTTAGGAATTTGCCAATCATTGTGGAATCATAGAAAAGAGGTGTGGAAGAGACTGGTGAAATCTAATGAGGAATGAAAAACATGCYTCAACTGGGCAGCATCATGTGTGAGGCCAATAATGAATCATACGAGCACTTCAGTTAGCTTGTGCATGCCGGTGAAATGTAGTTATTGTTTTTTCTATCATTTATTTCAGTTTTGCCTATCTCCTCAGTTGTAATTATCATTCTATCGGGGTTCTGTCTAAGAAAGCAGAACCATCTGGGGAAATCAGCATTGCTTCACTCAGTCTCAGCTGGAATTAAAATGATCTGCTGTGAAGATGAAGGAGGAGAAAAAAAATCCAAAATATCTTGTCACGGGAATTAACCAGGGCTGTTGACCAGCATCTACAGTTCAGTATGAGAAAGAAATTTTATTTAATTAGATACTGGAATGTACACTAACATTACAAAAAAAGGAAGGAGAAAGTTTGCTCCTATTTTTATATAGCAGATATGCTGTCTTGAAATTGTGGTGCATGTGTACTTTAATGAAAGCCAATGAATCGTTCCTACTTATAAAGATGACAGGATGAGGCCAGCATATGTTAAAAGCAGTGAAATATATTAATTCTCATTCCTAAAATATGACCTCATATTCCCAGGACTGCAGAAATGGAGGATGTGCAGTAAATTAGTCCAACAGCCTTTTACCTCTAGGTCTGAACCCTGCTTAGATCACTGGTTGAAATGAATCTCTGTCTTCATCTGAAGCAAGTCTCCTCTGAATATTTATTGACATCACAAAACTGCTTTGGCATCTGGCACAATTTGACATGATTAATTGTCACTGTTCAAAGAGAGCAGGGGAACAGTTAGAGCAGAGTGCTATTCTAGTGTCTGGGAGTCTGCACAGTGACTGCTAAACTCCTGTTGTTGCTGTCAGGCCTACACTTTCCAAAACATGCAGGAAGCTAATATTAACAAAAAAAGTTTGTGTGTATGTGGGTGAGGGAGAAGGATAATCAACAAACATGTTAGCAAGACACTCATTCATTCAAAATGACCATCTATCAAACACGATTCAGCACCGATGTCTTAAGTGATGCTTGCTGCTTATCATTTGAATTTGGCTCATAAAATTATCAGTGCAAAAAACACATTGGCTAAATTATCGAATAATATGAGAATTAAAGTCACATCAGGAAATAGTGTTAAATGAATAATTCTCTGAGCGCTGGAGCAAATTAAGCCTGATGTTATATGGATTTGTATCCAGTGTTTTGACAGGATAGGATTTATTAAAGTGTGAGTTTTTCCTGTTAGGATGTTTCTGTCATTTCTCTGCTGTGCAGATCCTACGGTACCTGGTAATGACTTATTTTGTAGCCTGTCCCTTGCTGAGGACTACACAGTGTCTCTCCTCTATCCAGCCTCAGTCATCAAACATCTAGCAGTGTATTATTGACTCTACCTGCGCAGCTGGGATAAGCTGGAATCAGATCCTTTCCTCAGTCCTGCATTTTTTTTATAATCTGCATTGCCCACGTGATTCTCGCTCTGGCTGCAGTGAGTCTGCAGTGAGGCAGACAAGTAAAGACCTGGGTGGGAGAAAAGCCCAAGCTCTCAGTCATACAGGCAGCGTGGGTACAATTTGCCCAGACCATTTAGCTCTGAGAACTTGAGCACAGCCTTTCTGTCAAATTTAGGTGAACCTGCTCAAAATATGGGGACTGACAGATTTTGTCAGTACATAAGCCTTGTTTCCAATAAAAGCAGGTCAACCATTGTGCAGGAGCTGGGAGGAGCTCATATATTCCTGCTATTGCTCTTTTTAATGAATTGGGGGATAGCAAATGATGACATTTGTCAGTTTCTGGAAGACGAATATAAGGCTCAGTCTCATTAAAGCCTACATCATGGCTGCTATCCAGTGTTAGCAAGGAAAATGTTTTAACTGATAAAAAAGCAAAGTAATGAAGGCAGTATCACCACCACAATAAGGTTAGAGTTTTTATTTGTTTCGTTCTTGACTGTTACTTGATTTAGAGCTGGAAGGAGACTGTGGTGTTTCACTGCACAAGAAGGTCAGAAAAAATGTCTGAAATCGTCAGGAAAAGTATGGATGTGGAAATAGTGTTTTCACCCATCAAATTTTACAGCAGCTGAGCAGAACTCTTGAGAGATTGTAGGCTTCAAGTTTTGCAGAGTAGCTTTCCTCTACAAAAAACACAGTAGCTACCTGACTGCCCTCAGTGGGTGTTCCTGGCAGATGAAAACAAGAGGGGAAAAAAAACTCCACAGAAAATGATATTCCTAAAATTTGACAGCAATACAAGAATATTAATAGGCAGGGCTGTTTGTTAGGGACATTCACTTTTCTGCCTTTGTTTCCACTTGGTATTGTTTATAGTGGAAGCACTTAAAAGCTGCTTCTGTTTCTGTGGATGAATCTTCCTATCTTGCTGTTGATTCAATAGCACTACATGAAGCATAATAGAAAGAAGTGGGGGAAAAGAGCTTGTTCCTTCTTCTGCAGTTTCATACTGCTGCTTCAGTTGGCTGCACTGTCTCCACTGATATGTACGCGGCCATATCTCTCAATGCATGCAGGCGTTTTTCCTTTTCAGGGTGAATGCCATGCTCACTGTCTTACTGTTTTGATGTGATTTGGTTTAAGTTTCAGAGTTATTTTATATTTTATGAAAGTATGCATTTATAAAAATACATGCCTTTATTCATAATTGAAGAGGGTTTTATTACATTTATTATCTGAAATGAGTTAGCATATAGCAGCAAATTCATTGAGCACAGCACCTGTATCCTAGGGGCTCAGATGTTTAGGAAAGATGCTCCATCCCCTGAGCAGCTCAAAATCTAGGTAAGTGCCCCACATCAGATATGGCCTGGGGTGAGGGGAGGAAGGGCAGTGTATAGAAGTCAGACAGGGGTGTTACAACTATGGATCAATGATGAAACGTGAAGAGCTATGATTAAGAAGCTGAAGAATGAATGAATGTTTGTCATTAGATCTTGTGTTTGCAGCTGTCCTGATCTGGCTTTGCCAGTCACTCAGATAATCTCCTTCCTATTCTGTGTTCAGCTCGTTTCATTGTAGATCACACCTGATTTCTCTGGCCRCCCATCAGACCACCTGAGCCAGTGTGGACTGATTCTGACGTGAACTGATTCTGTTGTGTTTTGAATGAGGCCACAGTGATCATTCCCAGGTAGGATTTGTTCTTCCTGTTTTTTTTCTTGATCTCTTCAAACAAGCGGCGCCAAGCAGCAGTGGTCTGCAAAACCACTGGCAAGTGAGCATGTTTGAAGTGGAGGGTGCACTCTTTTGAGCTTTGCTTTATGTTCTGTGATGCAAGCTGCCCTCCTGTTAAACAGAGTGATGGTGTACTTGATGGGTACTTTCTTTCCATGGTGGCTGGGCTTTACTTCAGGTGCAGTGCAATCATCAGAATGGGATAGTGTAGTTTGAGAGGGAAAGATGAATGCTTTTAGATAGGTGGTTCAGTCTATTCTGAGATATTGTATGAGGAGGTTTAAAACAGGATGTAAGAATATGGAAGGGGTAAACAAGTTATCTTCAGGATTTGAGATGGATTTTTGGAAGTGAAAGAGCAATTCATTACCCAGTACATTTTATTTATTTGAAAAGAGGTTGTTCTGGGGCTTACATGTTTTGAAGACTTGTTCTCCAAATCCCATACACGGAGAATACAAATTCTTCCTTGGCTTGGGAAAGCCAAAGGTCTGTATTTGCGGAGAACAGCACTGGGAGAAGTATGGTAGGTCTTGAGAGACATACTGCAGACTTCAAGGAGGATCTGTAACAAGGCTAAAGCAGGCTGAGGAGCTGATAACTAGAGTGTTATGTATGTGGATAGCTCATGTGTGAATATTCAGAGACACCCACAGGCATGAGCACACACCCTGCAAGCTGGGAAGAGACAAACTAGAACTGCTGATTAGGTACTCCCCCGACTTTCAGTGTTCCTCACATTAAAAAGTGCTCTCTTGGAACCACACCCTTTCTGTGTTATTTCTTCTTCCAGATTTGGGTTTGGATGTGGTCTGTGATGGCAGAATATCCTGGCAGAACAGCTGTCCTCTCAGTCCATTTTCAGAATGAAAATGTCGTGAAAGCAGGCCAAAAGAGAATGACATCGGAGTATATGATTTTGAGCAGAGTTTATTAATTGTAGACTGGTGTTTCCCACTGAGTTTCCTATGGATTTCATGTGAGTATGTGCAGAATTCACTGTAAGACGGGACAGATTTCCACTGATCTACACCATATATCTATTTGGCTCAAGCAAGCAATTGGTTGGTACATCTTACAATGCAATATTCACTTGCTACAGTATGATCACTAAGAGATCTTGCTCATTAAAACTTACTCAAGCAAAACACTGTGTCAGGGCCCCAAAGGCACCAATAAGCTTTATTTGTCCTGACCAGCCTCACCTGGGACCCACCCCACCTGGCACCCGCCCCACACACACCCTCTGCTCATTACCGCAGGAGCTCTATTTAAGCTGTGCTCTGAGTTTTGTTCTGTGCCTGAGCTGTGCTGTAGGTGTACTTGTTTCTGGTCCTGCTTCTGATTTGTGGTGGTTTTTTGGGTTTTTTTGTTTTGGTTTTTTTTTTTTTTTTTTTTGGGTTTTTTTGGTTTTTTTTTTTTTGTTTTTTTTTTTTTTTTATTTACCAAATTGTTGCCTTGCTTTTGCCTGAACTGTCCATGGGATATCTTGCTATTGCTGTTCCCTGTTCTTGCTTGCCTGGCTCTGGTGCTATGGGGCTGAGCCCTGTCGGTGAGGTTGTTGCCCTGCCTGTGTTGTGGCTGCCCTCAGCTCGCCTTCTCTCTTGGAGCTGCCCTGTTCTAGCTGCTCCCTGCAGGTAGGAAACTCCCCATGGCTTATCTAATTGCATGTGTTTTCAGCGTTGTTACTCCATTCTAAAGAACTTCTGTAAAATGCAGCACAAATTAAAGGGTTGTAACAGCTGACAGGGTACAAGCTAGGCTCAAGAGTAAAGTTACCTCCTCCAAAAAATTATGACTGTTATTTTCAACAAAAATCAAAGTAGTTTAAAGACTGTGTTAAGACAGCTGAAAGGGTTAGCAGTAGAAACTGCTGTGGAAAAAATCCCTCTCTCTGCTGATGCTTACTTTTAAAAATTAATTTGGAGCTGGGCAGTTTCATCATGTTTGAAATGCAAACACTAATCTTAGTGGCTTCATCATTATTGTTTTTTGTTATTATTATTGATTCTCTTAATTCTTTAACTAGGCTAGTGCAGTTATCTTGGCTGTGTGCTTTCTGAATGATAAGTAGTGTTACCTACCTGGCTTTGCAGAAGGGGAAGAGAAACCTAAGGAAAAAGTTCTTTTAGGCTTTGGGAGGTGGAGGAGTCTGTCTGGCTCTGCAGAGACCCAGGAGCCATGTGGATGTCTTCCTGCGGCCATGCTGCTAAAGCAGTCACTGTTACGTGTCTACGTAGCCCTGTGTGAAGAAAATAGGGCTGGCTATGCGAGTCAGGGTACAAGGTACACTCAGCTGAAGTATTTGTATTTTATTCACCGCTTGTTGCACTTCCCAAATGCTGAGACCAGACTCGGTGCACCCGTGGGCAGGATGTAAGAGAGGAATGAGATGGGATGGCTCTAAGGAGAGGGTTTCTCATGGCCAGATTGCTGGTAGTGGGGGATGAGAACAGGGAATGCTTAATTCCGCTCATTGTAGTTTTTCCAAATGCAGGAGGGGCTCCCCAGTCATTTTAGCCTCTGTACAATGTTTGGGGGCCCAACAGTAGCTTTAAACACATGCTGTTTTTATAGGTTGCAATCTTCTAACAATTTAAGTGGCAGATTTACTTGCAGCAACGTAGATACGATTGCCAGAGAACATAATTTGGCATGCCGCCCTGAGGACTCGGTTTTAATGCCTCTGCTATTCAGTACCCCTCTACTGTCACATCATGAAAGCCCTTCAGTAACTGCTTGCACAGTTTGGAACCACCCTGAACCAACTGAGTGAGAAATCATCCACGTAATGCTGCGTGTATGCTTAAAGCATCAAGTCTGTTCAGGAAATTAAACAGCCCATGGGCTTTGCTGGGTTTATTCTTTTTGTTTGTTTGGTTTTGTGTGGGTTTTTGGCTTTTTGTTGTGTGGTGGTTTTGGTTTTGTGGGTTTGTTGTTTGTTTGTTTGTTTTTTTTTTCTCCTTTTAAACCAAAAAGCAAGTTGTCTTAGCAAACAAACACAGTGATCCCAAAATTATCTGTGGTTTACCAACAGAGAGAGATGACAAGCCAAATTATGCTTGCTTCTTTCCTATTATCACAAGCAAAGTGCCTAACCACAACACTCAACCATGTGTTTATTTGGTTGCTTCAAAATGAGGTGTGACAGAAAGCAAAGTCTATATGGAACCGTTTACCAATTCTGCCGTTGGATTTAATAAATGCTGTTTGAGCTTATATTCCCTTGCTAGCTTATTTTGGGGGATTGCCCACCACTGTGAAATCTGAAACTTCAAGAGAAAAAAAATTTGAAAGGGAATATCTAATTTCTTTACTCTAGTTGCTGTTTCATTGCCTCAATTAATCTACATTTGCAAGTCCCTCAATTTATGGAAAATTATTGGAGTGGTAATGTGCACTCTGCATAGCTGAAAGCTGGATTTTAATAAATGTGGGCTATTTAGTACATAGACATAGGCTGGCCTTTGAAATCTATCAAGGCTTGTCCAGCCTTCTCTGAATAATTTTAAGAAATCAGTGCATAATTAATGAAAAATGCTATCAGATCTTTTGCCTGTGGGCTATCATCCTTATTTAGAGCAAATGAAGGGAGGTTTGTACAACAGCCCGGGTTAAAATTTCTGAACTTGTCCCCCTCATTTAGACTGGCTGTGCTTGCACACTAGTATGATTTATCTCTACAAAATATAAATTGATAAACAGAAAACAGTTGTTCAATAGTACACCTGAGCTAGAAATATAATTACTTATAGAATGCATCTAGTGGTAGTAAATGTCAGGAATGTGTTTCAAACAGTGTGCCTTGGCTCAGATTCTGATTTCTGTTTGCTGAAGTAAAACTGCAGCCTGAAAAAACTATCTGAAGGATTTAATCCAGGATGTCGTCCTCATCACTAAAAGCTTGGGTGCAATACTAACTTACATCAAACTTGTAATAAGGCCTTGGTTGTTATAGTCACAGTCACCGTGGTGAGTTAGCACTGGCTATTAACTGGACTTTGTTCTCTGGATAAACACTCTTTGCAGGTCTGTGTGCTGGCTTAGCCCTTGTCCACCCAAGGAGAGCCTTTATAAGTGTGTGGTGTGACGTGAAAAGTGTCCGAGAGGCACTTGGTTGCAGCGGGGCAACTGTCTCGCTGTACTAATAGCTGGATAACGAGGTTTCCACAACTTTGTGGGATGTGTTCTGGATTGAATCACCTTGTACCTATTCACATTCAGCTAACATTTATTGAAAATAGTTAACCAGCATTGTACCCTGCTCCACTTGTAGAGAGGGGTGTGTGTGGGGAGGTGAATTGTAAAGGATCTCTTGAAAGTCATGAGATGCCGAAAACGTGGCGGGGAGAGGGAAGAAGGAAGTTCCAGCTAAAGGTACCTCATGGGGGGCATGTGGACAGGCTTGTCTGGATTGCAGATCAGATGGGGAAACACAGCTGGTGTTCCCTCTGATTCAGTAAAGGACTGGACCTTATTTGCCCTGCTCTAAATATTTGATTGCTTCCACTTAATAATAATCATAGTTCTTTTTATCCGTACAACTTGAAATGCTCTACAGAAATGGTCGGAATGGGGAAGGAAGAGGAGGAAAGAGGTATTTACTTCCGTCTAGCTACCAAAATTTCCTTTTTGGATATATAATATGTAAATATAGCTTAGATCTATTTTTATAATGTATTCATGTTGCTATATAAATTTGTATATAAAGATGTATAAATATACAGAATCCATTTGTCATAGTGAGGCAGACAATTGTATTTACTGACATCTATTAAAAAAAAAAAAAAAAAAAGGCAGTTATTTTGGTCCCAGTTCCTGCTTAAAACCTCTGGGACAGCTTGTCCTAACTCACCAGGCTAATTCGACACCTGCCGAGTTTTCCCTTCCGTATTTTTTTCCCCACTGACTTGATGTGCCATTCTGGTTGTTAATCTCGCTGAGTCATTTTTTAATTAATTGTAGAACGGAATGTCTCCCATTGTGGAAAATCTGAAAATGGAGTCTCTGAATGTGAAGTAAAGCTAACCCCGATGCTGGAGGGAGCTGTTGTCCAGCCCYGCTGGCTGCATCCATGGTGCTGTGCTGGGCCTGGCCAGGTATCCCCCTCGCTGACAGGCCTGGGGCCCAGAATTCCCCTGCCTGTCGCTTAAATTTCCATGTAATTATTAAAGAAAGGCTTCTGCCACACTCCTGAGGCTCAATAGGAAGTGACTGTGCTCGAGTAAAAGCAATCAGACTGGATTTTTATTTGGAAACTCTGCTCATTGCCTCCATAGTGGGTTTTATCCTTCTGCCCCAGCGCTTGGCCTCCCTTCAGGAGCTGAGGGATGGATCAGGATATTCTCCATAGGTAGGGCCACTGATTTCAATTAGACTATCTGAAAGCGAGTATAGACTTTGCATGACAGAGTGTTTTTTAAAAAAACGTTATTGTATAAATGTATATTTAAAAAAGGCCCCAGTCGCAAACCCTTAATAGCTGATAGAGCCCATGAAGAGTAACGGGGGTGGGTGGGGTGGGGAATGTCAAGCCAAGATGACTCTCCATGAATCTCCCACTTAACATTACACCTCCCTCATTTCCAAATAGAAACACAGAGACCACCAATAGCTTCCTAACCCATCATGTAATCTTAGCTTTGTAGGTGTCCACCTGGAAAATGACATTTTAACCCCCACTTCTCCTGTTCTGGCACCTCAGGATGACAGTGGCTGAGCGACCTTTTCCAGATTTGCAGCGTAAAGCTGTTAGTGACTGGTGATAACGTGCCTTTACTTGATGTTTTCTTCTGTTTTAATCTATTTTTTCCAATGTCTATAACTGGCAGAGGGAAAGGTGGACTCCGTTCCCAGACAGGCAGTTTCGGGTCTGGGAGTGGAGTCCACCTTTCCCTCTGCACAAGGTCATCTCCAGAGGATTAAAGCACTGACTGCCCCACATTTAGCTGCTCTCCAAATTGTAAAATTGCTTGTTTACAATTTACCAGCTATCTGCAAAGCCTCTCTTAACCTGTAGAAACAGGTAGAGATATTTTGCAAATAGGAGAGGGAATTTTATGCCACTGGTCTTGACCAAGAACTATGATTTTATTTAAATTAGTTTGCCCCCCCCTTCTCTGACTTCTCTCCCATGCTTTGCTCAGACTGCATTGCCTTTCTTGCTGGTTGTAAAACCCAACCCATGTTATGCCTGAAAACAACACTGGCAAAGTGTATCATGTTAGCTGCACCACTAAATAAAACAAACCTTAATATTTTATGTTTTTAGTCAAAGTTTAGTGGCTGAAATGTCAGCCTTGTAGTTCGTTAAGCTCTTCAAGGGTTCAGAGTTTATAGGAAAAAGATGATGACTTTCTTCTTGATTGAAAATGAACTATTTCAACCTTGGAAACTGCTCCTTAATTAAAAAGTAAATCATATTATATGTTCACTGTGATGAACTGATAATAAAACTGATAATAATTGGAAATTATTATTTTATTACCTTACATATCAATAAAATGGCATAGTATTTGTGAGCAGGAAATCAAAAATAACCTTAAAGTTCTGTCTTAGTGGTAGACTCTTTAATGTCTATAAGTATAGGCATTACTTTTGTGTCTATTGTGGCTTAATGCTTTTATTATCTTGAATGTCATATAGAAATAAAAAATTATTTTCCATCACATTTTAAATATTATTCTGTAATAAACCTTGACTGTGCCATTAAATCTTCAGGAGCTATTAACTGCTTTTACAGTAACAAAATTTACATTTGGGCATACTGTAGCTGTTAGCTCAAGTACAGGACATTTGGGGGTTGGTCTTAACTCCGTAATAAAAGATATTTGTCTCTTTTCTCAGTATTAGATATTGTCCAGCCTGCAAATGAGGTGATAGTGCAGAGCTGTATCAGTGCAATGCATACAGGTGTGGTAGGACTGCTAGTCTTTCACCAGTTACTTATTCCAAAGCAATTTTGAGGGCTGTTCAAAAGCATTTAGCCATAGGTGTCCTGAGCTTGTGGGTCAGCCTCGTATGTAAGCAAGAAGACTAACACAAATGTGGAGAACGTGTTATGCAGTCAAATTGGAGAATATTGTTCTGTAATATTTTGAAAATGGGTACTATGGGAACCTGAAGCTGAGTGTGGAGTAGAACTATCTGTCTACCCAAGTAGAGTAGGGATATGGAATTTATTCAGCTAAATGAGGTTTCAGAATCAGGGGACTTCTCGGTGCAAATGATGCATGTCAGGGGAGATGATACAATTTTGCGTAGTAGGAGGTTTGGATAATAAGAATCCAGATAAACAAGTCCCCAGTGCACTATGTATTGTATTTAAATACAAACTTGTGTCCCTACCACATTTTTAAAATAACTGCTATTGTACTAATTATCAAGGTTTCTGTATGGGGAAAAAAAAGCATTTCCTTCTACGTTCCCTTCTGTGTTCTGTTGTGAAGTCATTGTGATCAAAACTTGCGAGATTACAGGTGGCTTTGGGAATAAGAGTGAAGTCCTAAACCCTGTATCCTAATTTCATTGTGGAATAAACAATGAGGTAAAACCTGGTCTAGGAGAGACAAGTTGTTGTTCATAAAACTTTCCATAATTAGCAAACACAACAGGGATAAAGGAAATTGGGCACAGTAAATTGCTTTTTGTTTCAACTTTCTCTTTATTCAAGCTTGCCCCAGCATGATACCCATTCTTTCAGTGTGAATTTTCATTAGTGATGCCAAGAGATTTCAACAGAACTAAATAGTAACTTTTAGTGTCTCTCAAGCTCAAGCCAATTTCTCAGTCTCCTGAATTTGGTCAAAATAATCCCTTACAGGGGCTCCTTGTGGCTTGTGAAGAAAAAAAAAATCTGATCCCTGACCTATAAGTGAGTCATTACAATTTCACCGATAGCAAGCCTGCTGAAACATACTCGGAAGCTGAAAACTGAACTCGCAGGTAGTAATGTCAGATGAATGTTATGCTTGTATAAACTTATGTAGGCAAAATCAACTGAAAAGTGACGTATTTCAACTTGAGTTCTGTCATCTAAAAAGGGTTTTTTTTCCTATTTGAAAGAAGTTGGTTTCTTAATTTTCTCCTATTTTCCTTTTATAGAAGAGTAAGGAGAAAGCGTGCATCTTTGATGCAAGATAGTCATAGTATAGTAAAGAGCTGCTGAAGCTGCATGGTGTTTTAATAAATCTGTGTTCCAGTCCTAGGGATATTTGAAGTAGAATCTTGGTCATGGTGGCCTTAGGAAAAAGCAAGTGTCAGATGCAATTAGGCTATTTCCCATTTAGTAGAATTATTACCTCACTCTTACTGCAGCTTAATATTCAAGCGTCCTTGGTGACTGTTCAGTGTATGTGGGGGGTGGGGTAAAGCTAATAGAGGAATACAAGTGGGAATACACTGACCCCATTCAGCCTTTCCCAAAGCACTCTTCATGCTTGGGAGCTTGAGCAAGGAGAGCTCTGTGGGACCTCTCCTTCCTCCTGTCACATCAAGCTGGACCATATCAGAGAGGAACTGGTCTTGTGAGATCATGCTCATCTGCATGCAGGGGTGGGGTTTTCCCTGGGGACAGAAAGGGTGGAGAAGCAGGGAGCTGCATGGTTTGGTTCTGCAGCATCTGACACGGAGCACTCCCTATCACTAATACTGTCTGTACCAAAAGTCACATGTGTCAGGTAATGATCCCAGAAATACTGTCCAAAGCCAACACCAATGTTGCTATTTTCCAGTTTGTCTGAACCTAGTGCCGTCTCTTTTCCAATGTCCCCAATGTCCTCAATAACGGGGTAATGAGTTGCTCCCTTATGCCTTTTGAATAGTTTTGAAATCCAGTATCTCAGTTCTTGGTTTGGAAACTGAATAGGTGAAAATTTAAAGGATATTGAACTCTACTTGTCTGTCAACTTTTATATAATTCCAGTAGATAGCCTGTATGATCTAATGACATTAAATTATACTTTTTTGCATTGAAAGGAATCTCAGCATTCATTTTACATATGTTTGTTACCCATTCAGATACTATTGAGTGTTTTGTAGCTTAGGAATGGCTGAATTAAGCTCAGTTGGGCATGCTGTGTTTTCTGTTTCATAGCTATGTGTCAGCAAATGGAGTAAAACTCAAACTGAGTTCAGTAGGAACAAGATTCTGACTCTGTGTATTAATATGATAGACTTGGGTAGTGGTGGCAACTGCCCTGGTTGATATCACATAAGCAGCTCTATTTTGCTCTGGTGGTTTCTGCTAGCTATGACATTCTGACCTTTTAAACTTCAAGGTAGAAACTTTCTGGGTGTCTCCGCAATTTACTTAAGCTTATTCACAATTTAAATATGGAAAGTATTTGCCAACAACTTTGGAGAAAGAATACTAAAAGATGTTTACTCCATTACACACATACACATGTGCATCAGTATCTGCCTTGCCTTATCTCTTTATCTGTAACTCTAATGTTTGAAGACTATAGGCATTTTGGTTTTTAATTCTTCTGTGCAGATATGTGCCTTTGAGTGTGTCCTGGTGAATATCTCTTTTAAATAAGACTGAGATGCTAAAAATGCTGTGTGAGTATGCCCGGCATAAATTCACCTGTAGTTTTGTAGCATTATTAAGAGGGATGGTGGGATTTACTATCATTTACTAAGGAAACTTTAGCCTTTTTGTTATCATGGCTTGTGGTGGTGTGCACTCTGTCCCAGGAGATACAGATACATTCAGGAACTTCCAGAATATTGTAAAGTATGCAAGAAGAGGGAGGCGTTAAGAAGCCTAAAAGGCCCATATCTTGGTTAGCACATCTGCTGTGCTAAAGGCATTACATGTAGGGTGATGGTGGTGGGATGCTAGTATATTCTTGTCATATCTTTGTCATTAACCTAATATGAGTTACGGATCCAGGATGCTAATCCCCCAGGATTAGCACGCCTGGCTTCACCATGCCTTTAGGATAGTAGACCACCTCCTTCTACCATTTCAAGGAATGAAGCCAAGGAATTCTTGGGGAATATGTGGGTCCCTCCCCTATTGGTGAATGGTGTCATGTGAGTGGAAACCATAGCTACTTTTGCTGAGGGAGCTTGTGACCTCAAATTTGTTACGGAAATAATAAGATGACATCTCTTCTGAAAGGTGAAAATCATGTGATTGCTCTTTGAGAATGGCGAATATTAAGCTTTTATTTGAGGGATAAAGAAAAACAAAACTTGTATTAACCCACTCCAAAAAACTACTCTGATTAATGTGTCTGGCTTTTTTATGTAGGTTGTTTGGARAAGTAACAAATATAATCTCATACTTTGTGTACCTGTATTTCCTGAAGGGCCAGCTTAACCATTCTAATTCATAAATGAATTTATTTATGAATTCTCACAGAAGTCTGTCTTTACCTAAAATTTTATTTTGGGAGGCTCTATGCTGTTCTCCAGGCAAACCAGAAAGCTTTAAGCCTTAATTTAAACATAACAACCAATGTGTTCTATGTCATTGTGTTATGCTTAATGTCTACATAATGTAAAAACTAGGGCCAGATCCTTCACTGGGGTATTCAACGCATTTGTTGCCTCAGCACTCCTATTGCTTTAACTGAGAAAGTACTGAGGTCCTCCTGTGGTGCGAGTTCAGTTCCAGTAAAGTAAAAAGCCTACCTGTGATATCAGCATTTATATCATATCTTCTTCTGCTTCTTTCATGGGTTGCATTGGCCCACTGATAATATTTCTTGGCACCTCTTGTGCCTGTCTATTTTATTATTGTTTAGAAATAAGGAAGCAACAGTATTACTCCCCCCCTTACCCTGAGATTTCACTTCCAAACTACTTTGATTTATTCCTAAATTAATTTAGTGTCACCATCCCTTYCGGGCATCATGCAAACCTACACAGTGAACACAACTTGGCATTCATCTGCTTGTTACTCAGGTAAACTTACTGCAGAATTTGTGGTCTAGTTGCTATGTTTAATGTGCTTCCTTGTTTTTTACCAAGATACTTTTATCAAATTTGAGCACTCGTTCAGAGTATGAATTGATGGGTTTAGGTACTAATGATGAAGTGTGTGCTTTGATATAATTGTTTAAATATTCACAGCCTTTCAATGCTTGGTGTTTTAATCACTGGTCAGTAGTGACATAGTTGGAGATTTATGATTAAGAATGCAGCCAATTCTGCATTAAAATTCATTTCTACATAGATACTTTTAAAATAATCCCCTTAAACTGTTGGGTTTGCCATTACTTGCAAAGGGACCCAGAGTGATGGTAGGGTAATTTATGTGTGCACAATATTCTCTTCATACAGAAACTTTCCACATAATAGAAGCAAATCTTACGACAGCTGTAGTCATTTAAGAGTGAAGACAGTTTCTTACATAAAGCATAAAATTTGTGTTTTAAATGCTGAGTAGCTTTCTATCTGGTCTATTTTACCAGCTATGTGGGGTTTTTACCAGCTAAAAATGTAAGCTACTACATAAATATTTGTTCAGGCTTAGTTGCAAAGTGACAGAGCAATGTTTCATGTACAGTACTTTATTGATGGAACAATTTGATTGAAGTCTATAGGGGAACTGTGACGATGAAAGGAATTATTTCAATGCTAGCATCATTTCCAAGGGGATTTCAAGCACTTACTGCCTTTTCAGCCATAGCTGTCTAACATGGCATATACATAACAGTTAACTATGGAGACACATTATCTTTCAGTTTTGGCATTCTCGATGGTATTTCTGCCCTGTTGTAAGATGTTCAGGAATGTGCGAAATTTCCAGGTTCTTTTTTGAACAAATCTGGAAGTCTGGGAAATCCRTGTGTGTTTCAATGTCATGAGTAAGAGTTTAATCTCTAATATGAGCTTTCTGCTTCATTTATCACTTTCTCGTTTCAGTCTCCCATACACAGTGGATCTGCGTCTGATGTTTAAAAACAAAACATCTCACTGGGAGACATAAAGAGAATAAATGAATTGTCTTGTTATTGCGCTGTACAAACTATGTCTGTGAAGGGCTGTAGATAACTCTTTTACTTTCTTTAGCTGTTCCCTTGAAGAGTGCTTCATAAATGTAGGTACTGAAAACAAGGGAAAGGGTAATCTTTTCTGGTGTGAAGCTGGGGTACTGGGATCCAGCGTTTCAAGTGTTCTCTGCTTAGTTCTGCCACAAATTATTGGCTGATTTTGATCAAATAATTGCAACTATATTTAATTTCATATAAATAGTGAGGACTGTTACATGAATATAATAATTGGACAGTTCAACTGTGACAATCTGTGCTTGAAGAACTCTGAAATTATGGTGTAAAAGCCTTCACATAAATTCAAATGGCGAGAAGGATGATTTATTAATAGACTTTTTCAGTGTAAATTTGAGGCAGGTGTATGTGCCCAGCTACATAAAGCGATTCATGGGCAGCCATAGTGACTTGGTTGCTGATACGTATGAGGCTTATGGTAACACCTTGAAATACCGTGTCACATAACCCATGTACATGGACTCAACTCTGTCTCCATCTTCTTTAATTATTAATTCCATTAAAAAAAATTACTTCTTTTGCAAAGCAATATTTAAACATATCTTTATTTTCTGGTTAACATTGTAACACAGCTGCTTCTTTGACCACAAATCGTAAGGAAATCAGAAGAAGCACTGGCTGCATAAAATTTGAAATAAAATATTCCAAAAACTTAGTGTTTCAGTATGTCACTTATGCCAAGGTATCTGATAGAGTGATCTGACCTGTTAAAATGACAAATACAGCTCTGAGTTAAGAGGTTCACCGCTTTTTGTAATTATCCAGGGATGAATAACTTAGGAAAAAAATGAATATGAAAGAATGGTAGTACTGAAAGATCTCTACGCCACAAAGCAGGCAGGAGGGTTCCTTACATGTATACTTCCTATTTATGAGTGCTTAATTATCTGAGAGGAGGAGTTGCATGCCTGAGTCCGTGCACTCTGAATTATTTTCTCTCATGCAACAGTCAATTTTATGATCAACTGTCTGTCCTGTCTCAAAGTAGGTAGCAAGATATGAGAGTATTTTGATGTGTAATCCAAACTCTCCTATCTGGGTCACTGCATTCCTGATAGTTGCATCTTTCCTGTGGTAATTTGGCTAGGAATTGCTACCACTGACAAGATAAACTAGTGCTGGATAATCTTGCAGCAATTATGAAAATCTTGTCTAAATCAGACACTTTTTTTTCTTTCCCACAGGCAAAGGCACCTTTAATAAGTGAGATTTATTTACAGAATCTGCAATACTCCTTCTGGATTCTGCTCACAGAATGAAAAGGTGGAAAAGCACCCACAAAGCAGCCGTTGAGTAAACAGCCTGTTTTCACCCTTCAGAGCTCTCCTGCTGCTTTGATGGAAAGTGCGATGGATGGACAAAGCTTGCAGAAAGAAATAATCAGCTCTTGGCTAGCTGAGAAGGAGACTCTAACCTCAGAGTCCCAGGAGAGGTTTTTGAGTCAACCTTATTATCCTTGTAAGGCTGTAACAGTGGCATGGAGTGTTGATCCTTTCATCCTGCAGCTTTAACATAGTTACTATCAAGAGCTCTGCAGATTCTTGAGGCAAAACTGACCTTTGGGCTTGGAAAAGCCTGGGGGTTCTGGACTTTCTTGATTGTGGAAAAAATGTAAAAGAAAAATCAGCATTAGTTTGATAGATTGGTCTGTCACTCTAGCCTTTTAAAGATCACCTTGGAAAAAACAGTCAAACAAATCAACTGGTCTGGAAGAAGCAAGTGCTAAAACTCTGTAAGGAGAAAACTTTTACATAAACGATTTTTTTTTTTTTTTTGAGGAAAAAAAAAAAAAAGCTTTATGACATAAAACTTGCAGGTGATCTGAAGTAGCAGGAAACAAAAGGAAGAGAGGCTACTGTAAAATGAGAGAGTTTCTGAACCTGCCCAGCATGAATTCCCTTCCTGCCAACTCATGTGGGATCTGTGTCTCCTTCGATCTTATTCCTTGCTGTTGCAGAAGATACTGTTCCAGAGACAGGTAAGCTTGCTTTTCTTTACTTCTAATCTGTAGCAGTTCATGAGAATTTATGAAGTCTGTTGGTGGTTAGCAGTGAGGTTTGGTTTTGTTTTTCCCCTAGTATTTGGAGTTAATGCCTTTATAAAAATTGTGGTTAGTCTGCAACTTCTCAGAAGTTTATGGGCATCCTGATTGATGCTTCCTTGAGATGTGTTATAGCAAAGCCAAATAATCACAAACAGTACGTACTGAATGTGCAGGGCATTTCCACTCTGGGAATTAAAAATCTTTGGAGTTCATATATGGTAGATGCTGCAGTGTAACTACCTGGTGGAGTCATTGCAAGGCCTGATTAATGGTACAGATTTTTAGACCAGAACTTGTTACTTTTGTATCTTGCACACTGTTCTGTGGTGGAAATGTTTCACAGGCCGTAAAGCTGTCCCTTCTGCCAGCTGCAATTTTTGAAAAATCATATCTTGCTGGAGCCTTGACTCTGCTCTCGCTGGAGGATGTGTCCCACATTTCAGATCTGTTTAGATGTTGCAGGTCCATTGAAAATGTCTACTCTATAACAAGGGTTCTGTTAAAACTTGGAGGTATCTGGAGTCCTTATCTGTTTGGTATGACCCTCAACACAAAGTAAATATAGTACCTAAGAAAAACATCAGTGAAATTACTTGGTGGCTCTTTGATAGCTTGGCTAAGAAAAAATAACCCTGTGCTAAATATGTGTATGCAGATGCCAAAGATCTCTTCTAACATTTGGAGGATTAAACAATAGGTGAGATGGAAATGGTCTTCCCCTTCCCTCCCTTTCAAAAACAGGTATTTTGACTGGGGCAGATATGCTTCTTGTATTGCTAAATGCGATGTGCTGAGTCTCGGTGAGAGGGTTGCTTTATTTAAAGTAGTGTTTCATAAAAAAGCTTAATTTCTCAGAGGCAAAAAGCAAAGCTTCCTGAAAGAACTGTGATGTTGATCCAATTCCATTATTTTTAAGTTTTTGATGCCTGCTGAGGCGTAATGTTGCCTCAGAAGCAAAAGGAAGGGACTTTTTCACAGATTGTAAAGAAGTTGTGACGTTTCTCAGATTCATAATGCTGGAACTTCTGAGAAACTATTAACTCTTTTATGCTATCGTACATCTGAACTGAAAAACCCCTTTGTTCCCTGTACCAATTATCTTTTTAGGGTTGATCAGTTGCTGCAGTTCATGCATACCACAAGCTCGCTATTCCTAGGAATGTGTTTAGCTTTGCTATGCTCTGTCTGTACAAAATTTCAGCTTAGCCTTTCCTAGTTTTAATTATTGTCTTTTGCTCGAATTAATGGATTTTTGCAGTAGCGTAGCTGATATTAATGCAATTAAAACACTTAAGTATAGAGGAGCTGATATTCCAGAAAATGTTTGAGTAAGCCGAGAAGTGAGGCTGATRTTTTACTCTAGTAATAGAATCGAGATTCGCTATTTCATTGCAAATTCAGTAGTAATTATTTACACTGATGGATAGGGAAATGGGGCAAAATGTTCTGCCCCAGGCTTTTACTGTAACTTGTTTGAGGCTGAGCAAAATAATTAATTTTTCTTTTTCATGAAGAGGAATGCAGATGATGTGACAAAATGTGACTGGGGAATCGGGTTGTGACAAGATCCTATCTGTGAGGTATCCAGTAGAAATCAGGGTAGGGTGTTCCCCAGAGGGCCAACCAGTGCAGCTCTGCTGGCTTCCGAAGGCACGGGTCTGTGCAGGAAGTGTGATGATCTGGCCCTAGGCTACTGAAATAAGTTCTTAAAAATATGATCCTTATTTTCTTCTTTCATGAGAAAGTCATTCTTCTACAGAAGTTTCTATTGTTTTGATGTTAGAAAACAAGGTTGTTTTGAGTAATGCTGGTATTTAGTGCCCCAAAGGGTCTGTTGTAATGAACAGGTGAGTGCTTGCAGTGAAAACTTAATGAGTGGAAGAATAATGTGGAGGAGGAAGAGTCTTGCTCCTTACCAAGGCAAGTCAGGTGTTGCTTCTTTGGCATTGGGAAGGGATGTTGCATGGAGCCACAGAGTGGGGCACAGAGGTGCCTGAGCTAGTGGAGCTCTTCGTTGTGGAAGTGGAGAAGCAATGTGCAGCTATGTTAAGAACTCTCTGCAGAGCTTACTGGTTTTGGTGTGGATTTCTATGGCTCTGCTAATGCTGGTGCCTAAACTTCAATGTGCTGCTTTGTGGATGCAGCAGATCGCTGCTGACACTGAGGTCAGACTGGAAGACTTCAAATCTGTATTTCCTCTGGCAGAGCACAGAAGAGAGTGCTGTGACCACTGCATGCTTTATGTTGTGTCAGCTGTTGCACTGTGTGAACCCTGCATGCGTTTATGCATGTACCCCACACTGTCCTTTGCAGCAACATGTTATTGATGCCAGTTGTCCTAATGAGAGGAACAAAGTACTGTTATGGATCAGATACTGTCTAAAACCTCAGAAACAAGGAAAACATAAATAGCTCATCCAAGGTCAATATTGTGTATCAGCTAAGCTGTGTGTCAGTGGAGCTTTACTCGTGATCTTTTTTCCAAAATACAAATAAAATTGAAAAACTGGATGATAATGCATGATAACTTGACTTAAACCAAGGGGAGACAGAGTAATTCCAGTATGAATCCAAACTAGGTGAAGAGACAATACAATATCAAGTCAAATTAAGAAATGTCAAGAGGGTAAAGGAAGGGGTCATGACTTGTGGTTTTTAGAATGACTATATTTTTAAATGGTTATGGGTTTTTTGTTTGCTTTTTTTCTTGGAGCAACTGTATCAGATTCTGAGACAAAGCAGATGAAAGATGAGTATGCATTAAGAATAGAATAGCAAATAAAGGAAATTTCCCAGTAACATTGTATTGCATCTTCCAGTATATCCTTGGGAATGCAGTACTCTGGTGGTCTCAAGAGCATGTAATGGCATGGAGAAGAAAACTCATGAAAAGACAGGAGAGTTCAAGAACAACAACTGAGAAAAGAGATGATATATATATGAAAGAAAGTGTTCTTTACAGAAGGTAAAGTAGGAATTAATAGTCAGATTTCATTAACATTAACAGCTCATGAGGCAGATGCCACTCCCAATAACCCCCTAAACAACCAAGCAACAAACTCCAAGAAGTACTCTTTATACAGCTTGTAATGTGGTAATACTAACAGTCATGCTGTAATTAAATACTACAATAAAGGAGGGATTACTAGAAGAGTAAATATTTTCATGCTTCACGTATAAGCCAACTGCCTAAGTGCTGGGGTTTTAGATGAAATATTCCCTGAACAAGCTATTCCCAATTATCTACTGCAAGGTTTCTGAAGGGAAATACTCTGTTAGATGACGTGGAGGGTTTGTGCCATGCTCATGTTATGCTGCTGTAACTAGTTACAGCTTGGTCGTTAAATGGAACAGAATCTGTCAGTCTGTGACTCCAGACGTCACTGAACAGCCCGSTGTCTTTGCTCTTCTCTGAAGCACCTCACGTTGCCTCTAGGATGCTCGTCTAGGTGTAACACCGCTGACAGATTATAGCAACTCCTATGATCCTTGTTTTGATTCCTTTGATCTCTCCTAACAAAGTACAGTTTGTTCAAAACAACTGAAGGAAGCAGAAGCCATTAATTTTCTCAAAATTATTTTTGTGCAAACCTATACACTGGCTTTGGTGGCTGCTTGTGGAAATAAGCCTAGGATTGCTTTAACGTTTGATTATACCTCAAGAACTGTTTTGAAACTTGATTTATTTCTAATTAAAATGAAATATGAACCCATGTGAGGTTTTTGATAATTTCAGCCTTTGTTGCAAGAGCAACTTTACACAAGTAAAGTTCTTTTATCTYGGGGACTAGCTGCTATTGTACCGTTTTATATTATAGTTGCTAAATTCACCCCACACAGTCTCATTGACTTCAGTGGGAATTTTCCTTGAACAAGGAATTAAATAGTCTTCAGAATCAGTTCCCCCATGAATTCAGAATATTAGATATCGGCTCGAGTTATGTTGCATGCTGTCAGTTTTCCACCTGTTAAAATTCTTGGAGCTGATGCAATAAAATTTCTTCAAGCTTGATAAGAAAAGTTACTTGTAGTTTGAATTCTTTGCAGAAGTCTAGGAGTTTGGTTGGAGTTTGTGAAGGCTGCTCTGAGGTTCTCTTACAGGAAAGGAGTTTTCTGTACTAAGCTCCATATTTCACCCCTGTCAATTCTGCATTACTTTGATGTTATGCATTTAAATAAAGAGAAATAACTTTTTTGGTAAATGATGAGTAAAAAATAAAGGTAAGAGCATAACAAAAAAAAAAAAAAGCACAGCTCAACATGGGTCTTTGACCTTGAAAGAAGACCCACAATGCTTTATTTACATGTTTGTGTGTGTGGTGAGAGAAAATGTAAGTAGCTTATGGGAAATCGAGGATGGGATTGTCATTAGTCGTGCAAAATTGCGGGAATACGTCTTATAATGACTATGTTCCTTCATATGAAAGCAAACTTTGGTACTTGAAACGTTTTTAATCTTCCTTGGCTTTTCTAGATGTGCTGATCTGTCAGTGTAAGTGTATGCCTAAAGCTAGCAGAGGGACATCGTAACAGACTTAACAAGTGCTCACTAGACTTTTTTCTTTTATTTTTTTCTAACTCGCAGATAAAGTGATTGATTGAAAGTAATTGTCATTCACCTTGATCCTGCCTGTGAAGGCTGCTTCCAAGTACTACTTCCATTTTTTTTATCCCATGATTTTTTTAAATAGGCACCTTTCCTGTAATCAATTACTTTTGATAAGATGTGGATGATTTTGATGTTAATTCACATACTCTTTATCTATTAAAAATATATTTAATAAATACTTAGCCTATTTGCTAATAGAGCCTCAAAACTAAAGGTCCACACTTACATGTACTAGATACGTAAACTTCATAGGTTCTGGTGATTAAGTCAAGGAAAGAGGAGCTCATAAGAATCTTCTACACTGAAGTTAAGTTTATTTAACATTTTCTAGCTGAATACCTTATGTATGGTATACCCTTGTGAACTGACATTCTTTTAGCCAACTAGAAATGTATCTTTGGGGTATGTTTGGTTTCTAGCAAGCATCAGTTCTATAGGTGTGTGTTTTGTGTGGGTGTTTTTTTTTTTTTACTGTATGGTACAATATATGTGGATGTTGTGCTCAAGAAATAAATAATGTACTCTGAAAGCATATTGTAACCACATCATCTTTAAAATGCTTTAAGTAATTCATCTGGATGGATTGAATCACTTTTTTTTTTCCTATTCTTTTATCCTTGCTACTATTTGAAACTGCTACAGGTAAATCTCTCCTTCAGAACTGGGTGAAAGCCAGGGACGAGATCTTCAGCTAGAATAGATCAGTGCAGCTCATCTTTTTTCGCAGGAAAACCTTGCCTTTGCCCTGCTGATGATCTCACCCTCGAAGAAATGTACTTCAGCCTGCCTCTCCTAACAGCCTTGTTCCCCTGAGATGCATGTGGAGTACAGCAGGTCTGTAGCCTGGCTTCCAGCATGCTAACTTTTTGTGTGTGTGTGTGTGTCCCCTGCTGCTGGCAATATAGTTGTTTTTTCTTTGCCTAAAACAGGCTTAGATCGCATCCTTGTTTTAGCAAGTAGAAGCACAAGGTATTAACGCAAAAGCGAGGCTGAAGTTTCACCTGTGGGATTCTGCTACTGGGCAGTGTGGTAGTAGAAGCAGTGTTTGTTTTAGCTTGGAAATTCTCTAGAATATACTTTGGCAGTAAATAATACAACAGTACCTAATTTTATTTTAAAGTAAGCACACCGGATCRTGACTTCTTTATTTAGTTCTTCATTGGTCAAGCTGCTGTAGACTCCAGTATGAGTTTGTTCAAGTGATGCTGAATACAAATGTGCAAACTTGGGTGTTGGCATATTATGTCTAATACAATTGTGGGTGAAAATACTTTCTAATTGTAATAGGTAGGGCACTGAAGATAGGCGTTTTTATGATGCACTTTATTGTTACAGAGCATGTGATGAACTAGGTGGTGTGTGCAAACAAGTGGGGAAAGTGTTACGCTACATTGATACTCAAAAAAAAAAAATTTTTTTTTAGGATAGACTGAGGTTTTTCCTCTTTCTTTGTAGTATGAGCTGATATAATTTATCATCCCAAACTCTCCTGTGCAGATCCTGGGAACAGATACTGCCACCATGGAAGCTAAGATTTCAGATGAAGCCACATGATCTCAGCAGCTGGCACATAATGAAAAATACTAAATATTGTGGAAGCTTTCAGTTAGCAGTTCTGCAGGGCAATTTCTGGCCATTTGGGATGGTGCTTGCCCAGGACCTTACTGTCTATATGCGATGTTTCTCATGATGGAGAAAAGATTAAAGACAAAGACGAAATGTCAAGATCTGTGATGTCTAGTATCTAGCTTGCTGTTTACAAATATCGTAGAGTGACTGTCATCATTTTTTAATGAATAATGTTATTGCTCAAGGTCTGCATAAGTCCTCAATGCAATTAATTGATTCTGGAGTGAAATACTAAATTCAGCACAACTTGAGGAAGTGTGTGCGGTGAAAAAATGTGTTGTTGATATTTATTGCTGGTATTTATCAAGGACGGTTGTTTTTTGACACACTGAAATTTATTTTTACTATTGTTCTGTAAACCTGGTTCAAGGACAGATTCATGATGAGTGTGCTCCAGCTAGATCCACTTTCTGATTGAACGTGAACTAGGAAAGAATTGTCTCTGCTTACTCAATCRTGTAGGCTTGTTGCCTGACAGAAAAAGCAGGAGAAGTAGTCCTAGCCTCAGAGCACAGTAGAACTTCTTTTTTGTAATAAAATGACTCTGTGGAAAAGTTGTGAATCATTGACCTAAGAAAGAATGAAGCAACCTTTTCAAAAAGGTTATGGGACCTGCTGAATTGGAACTGTGTGCTATTCCAATGCAAATATTGAAGCTTGGTATAATCTCGGAGCACTGTGATGGATGCGTGACACTATTTCTGACTGAGTGCTGGTGATTTTTGAACAAATCAAGTAGAAATGCGTTTACGTGCTTCTCGGAGTTAGAGGCTCCTAGCAAGCGTCCAAAACAAGTGAGAGAGAGTGTGGCGCTCTACTTGTGGGACTAAGGCTCCTCGTAATAACGTTCAATTAAACCTACTGCCTGTTGGAGGTATCCAAGTTCATTTTCCACGGCTTTGTCAGGCTTTGACAGTGAGATCACAAAAACAGTTTAGATATTAAAAAAGCACCCCAGACATGGTTTAATAAGCGCTGACATTTGTCATTTGGTCAAAAAAAAGCTCCCAGTGCAACAGAAGCAAGCCTGTATTTGATGGTTGAGGCTTAAGCAATTAATACACAATTCATGTGTGTTTTAGGAGCTGTTGAGGTGAGTGTATTTTGAAAAATAACTTTTCCAAGTACATAGTGCTTAAGATGACTGTATTTTATGAATCTTGCTCTCATAGACATTTTTCCTTTACATTCTGAAGCAGCTATCAGAAAATAGGAAAAGAAAACCTTTAAGCCAGAACACTTAACTCAATACATATATTATAGTTACTTTTTATTTTCCATGCTCTCTCTTGTGGAGAAGGCTCTGAGGAAGACAAGAGAGAAATCATCTAGATGACACAAATCTTATAGTTTGCACAAAAATATGTATTTTCCTGGGCTTCACATGGTGTTGTTCACTAAGTGAAACTCAAGATGGACACGCAATCCTGATACTGCACTTCTTGATCCATTTGACTCCTGCTATTACATCCTGAGCTGATCGAAGAGCAATTGAGCTGTAAAGGATATACTGGTTGGAATAAGGGCGGGCAAGGTATTCTTACTGCAGCTGAGAACAGGTCCAACAGTGGTGCAGCATCTAGCTTTGGTAGAGGGCTGATCTCTGTTTGCTGGTCTGCCAGAGACAGCCTGATGAGGCTGTGGTAGTAGGCAAGAAATTCAGCTTGCTCTCATGTGGCCTTGTTAGGCTGCTGTGTGGAGGACTGCTAGATAGCTGTGTTCTGTCAAGCAGAACCAGTAAGAATATTAAGAGGAAGGGTGTTGACCTTTAGTTAGTGGTAGGAAACAGATGATTTTTTTTAAAAAAAAAAAAAAAAAAAAAAAGAGTCAGAAAAATATAGGTGTCTGCCTGTGTCTTCTCCCTGCCCCCTCCCCCCCATGTCTTTTTTTGGTGGTAATGGGCTTTTCTGTTCCCCCCCCCCCCCCTTTTTTTTTTCCCTCTTTTCTCCAAAGACTTCTCTAGTTTGTTGTTCTTGCAAAAATGCATCTCTTGCAATCTCATTTGTGACTGCTATTTTTTTTTTTTTTTTCCCCTCAGCACTGGTGTGATGCATCACAAGGGAGAGTGTTATTGAATGTGTTGCTGGCTATTGAATACTTCTAAATTGTGGCTGTGCGTGTTGTTGACCTGCACAGTAGTGCTTAAATTGTACAAATTATGGCATGGCTAGGGAGCTGAAGACCTCATAGTGCCAGGTGTTCAGGACGCACCTCATCTTTGTAAGAACTTGGTGGGCTATTCAAGAAGAATAGCATAATGGGTCATCTGTTCTGATTTAATATGAATTTACTGTAAACAAGTGGCAAATAACATGAACGGATCAGCCTGGCCGCTTCTGGTTTGTAATAGGAGGAAGTGCCTGCTGGTGCTTGCAGTGTCATCATGGTGTTGGTGACGATGGTTGAGAACTTCAGGCCCTGTCCTTTTTGTGTTCCCTGGAGAGACCTCCATTCAGCAGGCTTTATGGAAAACTGGATTTAACTGTTGAAGTATGGGCTCATTTTAGGCAAGGCATGACTCTGGGCTGAGGTTGTAGTCATCTGCTGCCTTYCCCTGTGGTGGCCCCATGATGCTCACTGCCCCCCTGGCCTCTGTCTGCACAGGCAGGCTCACAGCCAAGGGCCACCATGCCATGTGGGCCTCTGCTCCAGAGAGCAGGGCCCGGGGAGGAGGTGGTGGCTGATGGCTCTGTGTCGATACCCTGTCACCATCATGTGCACCTGTGTGTTAGCCACCTCAAGTGCTGTCCTGGGTGCCACTTCTCCATGGCTGTACAAGGAAAGGTGGCTGCAGACCTCTAACAGAGGAAGCAGGAATTAAATGGTACTGATTTAAAAAAAAAATTATTTTGCAGTTATAGACAGCCTTGATAGAATAGAATAGAATCATTAAGGTTGGAAAAGACCTCTAAGATCATCAAGTCCAACCGTCAACCCAACACCTCCATCCCCATTAAACCATGTCCCTAAGYGCTTCATCTACACGTCTTTTAAATACTTCCAGGGATSGTGACTCAACCACTTCCCTGGGCAGCCTGTTCCAATGCTTGACCACTCTTTCAGTAAAGAAATTTTTCCTAATATCCAATCTAAACCTCCCTTGGCACAACTTGAGGCCATTTCCTCTCGTCCTATCGCTTGTTACTTGAGAGAAGAGACCGATACCGACCTCACTCCAACCTCCTTTCAGGTAGTTGTAGAGAGCCATAAGGTCTCCCCTCAGCCTCCTCCTCTCCAGACTAAACAGTCCCAGTTCCCTCAGCCGTTCCTCATAAGACTTGTTCTTCAGACCCTTCACCAGCTTCATTGCCCTTCTCTGGACACGCTCCAGCACCTCAATGTCCTTCTTGTAGTGAGGGGCCCAAAACTGAACACAGTATTCGAGGTGGGGCCTCACCAGTGCCGAGTACAGGGGGACAATCACCTCCCTACTCCTGCTGGCCACGCTATTTCTGATACAGGCCAGGATGCTGTTGGCCTTCTTGGCCACCTGGGCACACTGCCGGCTCACATTCAGCCGGCTGTCAACCAGCACCCCCAGGTCCTTTTCCGCCAGGCAGCTTTCCAGCCACTCTTCCCCCAGCCTGTAGCGTTGCATGGGGTTGTTGTGGCCGAAGTGCAGGACCTGGCACTTGGCCTTGTTGAACCTCATGCAGTTGGCCTCAGCCTGTCCAGATCCCTCTGCAGAGCCTTCCTACCCTCAAGCAGACCAACATTCCCACCCAGCTTGGTGTCGTCTGCAAACTTACTGAGGGAGCACTCAATCCCCTCATCCAGATCATTGATAAAGATATTGAAAAAGACTCACCTCAAAACTGAGCCCTGGGGAACACTGCTTGTGAGCAGCCGCCAAGTGGACTTCGCTCCATTCACCCCAACTCTCTGGGCCCAGCCGTTCAGCCAGCTTTTTACCCAACAAAGAGTACACCTGTCTAAGCCATGAGCTGCCAGTTTCTCCAGGAGAATGCTGTGGGAGACAGTGTCAAAGGCTTTACTAAAGTCCAGGTAGACCACATCCACAGCCTTTCCCTCATCCACTAGATGGGTCACCTGGTCATAGAAGGAGATCAGGTTGGTCAAGCAGGACCTGCCTTTTGTGAACCTGTGCTGGCTGGGCCTGATCCCCTGGCTGTCCCGCACATGCCTTGTAGCGCCCCCAAGATGATCTGCTCCATAACCTTCCCCGGCACTGAGGTCAGGCTGTGACAGGCCTGTAGTTCCCCGGGTCCTCCTTCCGGCCCTTCTTGTAGATGGGCGTCACATTGGCAAGCCTCCAGTCGTCCAGGACCTCCCCCGTTAACCAGGACTGCTGATAAATGATGGAGAGTGGCTTGGCAAGCTCCTCCGCCAGCTCCCTCAGCACTCTCRGGTGGATCCCATCCGGCCCCATGGACTTGTGAATGTCCAGGTGGTGTAGCAGGTCGTTCACTGCTTCCTCCAGGATTATGGGGGGTTTATCCTGCTCACCGTCCCTGTCTTCCAGCTCAGGGGGCTGAATACCCTGAGGATAACTGGTCTGACTATTAAAGACTGAGGCAAAGAAGGCATTAAGTACCTCATCCTTGGTGGCAACGTTCCCCCCACCCCGCATCCAATAGAGGATGGAGGTTCTCCTTGGCTCTCTTTTTGTCGTTAATATATTTGTAAAAACATTTTTTGTTGTCTCTAACGACGGCGGCCAGATTGTGTTCTAGCTGGGTGTTGTGGTTTAACCCTGGCAGCAYCTAAACACCATGCAGCCACTCACTCACCCCCCCGCTCCGGTGGGATGGGGGAGAGAATGGGGAGGGCACGAGTAGGAAAACTCGCGGGTTGAGATAAAAACAATTTAATAATTGAAATAAAACAAAGTCRAACAGTAATAGTAACAGTGATAACAACAACATCAACAATAATATACAAAGCAGGCGATGCACAATGCAATTGCTCACCACCYGCTGAACCCAACGAGAGCCTGTCCCCCGGGACCCAGAGCCCGCCCACACCCTTAGTTTTTTTACTGAGCATGACGTTACATGGTATGGAATACGCCATTGGCCAGCTGGGTCAACCACCCTGGCTATGCTCCCCCCACCAGCTTCCCGTGCACCTGGCAGGGCATGGGAGGCCGAAAAGTGCCAGGTGCAAGCACCACCCAGCAACACCCAAAACATCGATGGGCCATCAACGCTCCTATTATACCAAACCCAAAACATGGCACACCCCCCCAGCTCCTGGGAAGAAAGTTAATTCTGTCCCAGCTGGAACCAGGACACTGGGCTTTTGCCTTTCTGATTTCCTCTCTGCACGACCTAACGACATCCTTGTACTCTTCTTGAGTCGCCTGCCCCTTCTTCCACAAGTCGTAAACTCTCCTTTTTTCCCTGAGTCCCAGCAAGAGCTCCCGGTTCAGCCAGGCCRGTCGTCTTCCCCTCCAGTTCTTCTTGCGGCATATGGGGACAGCCTGCTCCTGTGCCTTTAAGACTTCCTTCTTGAAGAATGTCCAGCCTTTCTGGACCCCTTTGCCCTTCAGGACTGTCTCCCAAGGGACTCTCTTGACCAGTGTCCTGAACAGGCCAATGTCTGCCCTCCGGAAGTCCATGGTAGTGGTTTTGCTGGCCCCCCTCCTTAATTCACCAAGAATCGAGAATTCTATCATTTCATGGCTGCTAAGTCCAAGACGGCCTCCGACCACCACATCTCCCACCAGTCCTTCTCTGTTCGTAAACAGCAGGTCAAGCAAGGCGCCTCCCCAGTAGGCTCACTCACCAGCTACATCAGGAAGTTGTCTTCCACACACACCAGGAACCTCCTAGACTGTTTCCTCTCTGCTGTGTTGTATTTCCAGCAGACGTCCGGGAAGTTGAAGTCCCCCACGAGAACAAGGGCTAGCGATTGTGAGACTTCTGCCAGCCACTTGTAGAATGCTTCATCTGCCTCTTCATCCTGGTTGGGTGGTCTGTAACAGAGTCCCAGCAGGATATCTGCCTTGTTGGCCTTCCCCCTCATCCTTACCCATAAACACTTGACCTTATCATCATCACAATTGTTGAGCTCTAGACAATCAAAACACTCCCTAACATACAGAGCCACCCCACTGCCTCTCCTTCCTTGMCTGTCCCTTCCGAAGAGCTTATAGCCATCCATTGCAGCACTCCTATTGTGAGAGTCACCCCACCATGTTTCTGTGACGGTGACTAAGTCATAGCTATCCTGCTGCACAATGGCTTCCAGCTCCTCCTGTTTGCCGCCCATGCTGCGTGCGTTGGTGTAGATGCACTTGAGCTGGGCTATCGMTTTTGCCCCCAACAGTGGCGTGCCACCCCTAGGCTCACCTCTCGTGAGCCTGGTTTTATCCCCTTCCCCCTTCGAACCTAGTTTAAAGCCCTCGCAATGAGCCCCGCCAGCTCATGAGTGAGAATCCTTTTCCCCCTGTGAGACAGCTGAACTCCGTCGCCAGCAGGCCCGGTGCTGTGTAAATCTCCCCATGATCAAAAAAGCCAAGATTCCTCCGACGGCACCAGCCCCTGAGCCAYGTGTTGATCAGGTGTGTTTTCCTGTTCCTGTCAGTRTTCTTCCCTGCCACTGAASGGATTGAGGAAAACACTACCTGTGCTCCTGATCCTTCAACCAATAGCCCCAGTGCCCTGAAGTCCCTTTTGATTGCTCTTGGACTTCTCTCCGCAACCTCATAACCGCCAACTTGCATAACCAATAGGGGGTAATAATCAGAAGGCTGTACCACACCAGGGAGTTTCCTGGTAACGTCTCTAACCCGGGCCACAGGGAGGCAGCAGACTTCCCTGTGGGATGGGTCTGGTCGGCATATTGGGCCCTCTGTTGCCCTCAGAAGGGAATCACCTATGACAACTCTCCTTTTTTTCTTAACAGAGGCAGTCATAATGCGTGAGGCTGACTGGCTCACCCTCGGCAACCCCCTGGATGGACCTTCATCTACATCCTCGTTTGCCTGGCCCTCAAGTTCCAGGGCCGCATATCTGTTGTGTAAGGGCAACTGGGAAGGTGAGGGAGACCAGGAGGGGATTCGCCTGGCACCCCGAGCAGGGACCTGTTCCCATTCCCCCCCGTCTCTTAGGTCCCCTCCTTCTGCCTGGTGGCAAGAGGAGGATGCTTGATCTCATTTGTAGTCTACCAGTAAAGCAGAGAACATTGCTCACTTCTTCAAAAGAAGTTTAGCTACAAAGAGGTTGTGATTTACTGATGCAGTGGATTTTGCTAAGCAGCAAAAGACTTTTGAAGCTCAGCCAGTTTAGCCTAAATCAGTCATATCAAAATCCTGCATCCCAGTTATACCCTGTGAGTGGATCACTTCAGCAAAAATGGTTTCATTTGGCTAAAAGCAGTGTGTCTCTGTCACAACGCATAGCGGCACAGAGTTCTTGCATCTTAAAAGCCTTTAAAAGCACCAAGAAAGTGTTATGTTAGTGTTTTGGGCTGTAGAACCTTTTGAGCTCAGTTCTTTACGATGCTCCTGTATTTGGAGCAGACAGGGAATAGGTATCTGTGATCTTTTCTCTTGTCAATACCACTAACGCTGACTATAAGGGTACTAGTGAAACGTTTTAGTCCTTGCTCTGATTCCCTCCCCTCTTTGTTTTCCTTTGTACACTTGGGGACAAAATGCTAAAAAACAGTTTTCTAAAAGCATCTGATCTTTTTTACAGAACTGGTTACTGTTATAATCCAGCTTTTATTAGGCAGAAAARCCTAAGTTACAACTTTTCAGTATGAGAAGCAAGTGACTTAGCACTGAGAGCTAGGGTATCTCCTAAAATGCCTTGGGTCTGTCTTTGAAAATATCCTTGAGAGAAGAGAAAGATATACCTATTTTTAAAAAAAAAAAAAAAAAAAAATTATAAGATGAATGAGTGTGTGGTGCTGGTGGGGACAGCTGCTCTTTCTCTGTATGTGTGTACGTAAATTGGGGTAGAAAGTGAGTCTGGGCTGTAGCAAATTATGATTAAATAAAGTGCCCTTCTTGTTATTTCCAGTGGAAGAAAATTTCATTGCTCTCTTGATTTACAGTGATTAGTGTTTTGTTTCTGTCTCTTTTTTTTTTTTTTTTTGAGGCTGCATTGTCAGAAGAGTGGGCATTCACAGCTGCTTATTGATTCTCACTAGGGCTGAAAGATGATTGAGTGCTGTGACTTTGTACCCCATTGTTTCTCCTTGTGCTCTGGTGGAAAAACAATTAAAGGTTGTTCCCATTCCCAATAACGGCATCTCTGCATGTTCTCTTAGTCTCCAAATATACTGCTAGGGATGGAGACAGAAATGCCAATGATCACCTGACAGCCCAGCATAAGATTAATGCTCATCATTTTATGAGATAACAGCTATAAACAGTACAATCTGGTTCTTTAAAACAAGACTGAAGTATTAATTTAATCTGTAAAACTGCAGACATATAGTAATAAAGAATTATTAACAAAGAAAAGCTTTAAGTGTTTGGCTGCACTGTAGTTTGTTTAYGGTAACCAAACAGCTAGAAACATGTCTGTTTAGCTGATCAATGAGAGGCTGTTACTGTGTTTTATATTGGCCTATAACTGTGATAATGACATTGGGGATGTAATTSGTTCTTTAGTTTGCTCGATACTATACATATTTGAATCCATAAATAGGATTTAGCTTTGCTAAATATGGATTGGGATTATGGAGCAGTGCTAGCACTGATTTTTACATATTGCTTCAGCATTTTAGTGAACAAGAATGGCTTTGTTTCACACAAGTGTGTTTCTTCCCTCACTGGTGAAAAATGTGGGCAAGTAAAATCATAACTAATAGGCTGGTGAGGGGAATAAAGGGGATGCTGGAAAAAATAGCAGAATTTGAATCATTGTCAAAATAGCGGATTTTAAATCATTCTGAACCGCTATTGTAATTCAGTTGCACTGGCCTTCATGGCTCCTGGTTACAGCTGCCACCGTTGCTGGGTCACAGGCACCTGGGTTTTCTATCTGCTTCCACCTCTGGCTCCAAACATACTCTTTTCCCTTAATGTCTATTTTTGTCCCTGGGTAGCTGTGGACTTGGGGGCGTTAAGCACCACCTTCTCACTGATGAGATACCCTGTAAAGGGACAAGGGGAAGCTCCCCTGGTTGGTGGCCATGCTGTTGTCCATGTTGCTCCTTGGTCACTGGGAGATATTCTTTAGGAGTTACAATCTGTGGCATCTTACAGGCATTGCCTTTGAACTTGTCTCATGTTAGGTGTGTAAACTTTTCACAGAGAAGAAAAAACGTAACGGTGAAACCTTCTTATTCTTCTGATCTTTTTTCTAGCCCGAAAGTAAACAGCAGCCAGAGCCCAAATAATTGGGAAGTAGCGTATAGATGCACTGCATAGTACAGCTCTGTAATAACTTGAATGATCTTTCCTCGTAGGAGTCAGACAGTGAAGGCTACTTGTTTTCCAGGAGAATCTAAAGTCTTGGAAAAACTCTTCTATGTGCCCTGAACTTGTGCACAGAAAATGTTCTTGATCTCCTCCCTCTGCTGACAGTAGGTTAGGCATTTGTCCTGGACAGTTTAAAAATCTCTGTGTGATTACGGCTGTGTGAAGGGAGAGAACAGAAATTGTGTGGGTATGTTGTTCTGCAGGTTACTCCATGTCCAGAAAATCTTCCTTAAGAAAGGTTCTTTGTAGCTGCAACCAAAGGATCATGAGCAAACAGCTGCAAGGAGATAAGCATGCAGGGGTGGGAGCGTGTGTGACCTGTAACTAGCCCAGTGGTGCAAGCCATGTGAAATGCAGGCAATCCTAGCCCTTGGGCTTTTTGGTTTTACAGTAAGGAAAGCAGGCCCTGCCGTTCTAGTTGGATGAAGCAAAAATATTTGTCATCTTCCTTATGTGTGTTTTGTGTGGTTGTGGTTTTTCCTCTTCCCCTATTAGATTTGTTTGCCCTGTCACTAATGTTTTTACTCTGGCAGATAAGCATTTGGAGAGCAGGCTTACCTGAGCACTGATGCTGACAGTTTTGTTGCAATAAAACTGTGCTAGTGCCCTTGTCATAAATCACAGCTGCTAATTTGGAGACTTAAATTACAGGTATGTCTTATGAATTGCTCTGTACAATTAAAGTGCAATATAAATACCTGCCATGGATTTTAATAAGCAGCATAGTCAAAGTACTGCCAACTATTTGCTGCTGCTGTTGGGATGTTAAATTTTTTACTGCTATTAAATATCGTGAGCAACATGGCTACTGTCAGTTGTTAGAAGGAACGCCAGCGTTGCCACTAGCGCAGCTGTTTAGCTGGAAGTGTACCATTGTCTGCCCTGAGGAAGGGGACATTTATGAGAAGGTAAGGTGTACTGTAGACAGTAATAATATTCCTCTGGCTGTCAGGGGCTGATGCCTCCTAGAACAATTGCAATAGCAGCAGAGCTCAGCGCTAAATAAAATTTCAGTAAACCAAAGAGAAGTTTTACCTAGAAAATCGCTATCAAGATCGTGCCCTGGCTGCCGAGCTGGTGTATGTAGTGTGTCTGAGTCTGGTGATTGGACTTGGGGCAACTACAGGTCTGGCACAGTGTCTTGTGCTAAGCTAATGCTTGAACTTCCTGCCACGTGCAAGTGATGCTGCTGACTGCCCTGCAGGTGGGGGTAAATGGTCAAGGGGAGATATGTGGGTGAAGTAGGAGATACTAGACTTCTGCATTTCATTAAAGGGAAAAGATGCCAGGGTTACCAGGCATAGAGCATTGAAGTTAACAATCAGCAATGCATTCACGGCTATAAAAATTCGGTGGCAAAACCGAAGTCTGATACTGGTTAGAAGAGGGGCTGCTGCATATTGATCACTAGTGAAAACCGTTTCTGAAGATGTTGGCTTTAGATGCATCCACTTGGGACACTCTTAGCCAATGCCAATCTATCTGAATTTTTTAACACATCATCTTTCTAGTGGTTTGGATGATGACTCTAAAATAAATACTTCTTGCTACTGGAATTATTCCATGTGGACAGGAATAGAAGGGTTCTGCTAACGCTTTCTTCCCACTGAGGTTACACCTCCTAGTTAGACTGCACTGTTAAGGCTGTGGCAAACCTCTGATTTTTGCTGTGTAACTACTATGTTCATATATGAAAACTGACATTTTTTGATACAGTGAAGAACATCTCCAGTTGAACAAAGATGTAAGAGGTTGTTTGTAAAGGAAATTGTTTTCTGTTCTCCAAACCTGCATCTGTGTGAGTTGGCCTCTGGTGGAAACTTGCTTGTTTTATCCTCAAGGTAGTAGCTCTTCAGTAATGGGGAATCATCTAATTTTCCTTTCCAATTGAAAGAATTCTCTCCATCCTTCTGTCTGTACTCTTTCCACTAATGTAACATGCCCTTTCTTACCTGAGTTCACTGGAAAATGAAATAATGTTTGTTCCCCTGTTGCATTGCTGTTGATGCAATACCATCGTGTTGTGAGGCAGATGCATTGATTACCGTGATGTTTCTTCTCTGGGCCTCGGAGAAGAAACCCACACCAGCTTCGTCCTGGGCAGCTCTTCCCAGGCTCAGAATCCTTCTTCCTCCCCTGTACTTCAGCCTTCCCTTTTCAATTCTGAAGTGACCTGTTTTCTGTGGAATTACCGATGCCATTCAGGACATGTCTGTATTTTATCGGCTTTTAACTGGATGGCCCAATTATTCCTTATTAGTGGCATTCTTTGTAAAGGACATAACGTAAGAATGGGAAGAACTGCCTCCTGTTATTGTTGAAAACCAGTGAACGGCTTCACTGAAGTGCAGAAAGCTGCACCGTGTTTGTAATGATGTGGTTTTGATCCTTTTGAAATCTGATTGCAGCGACTTCTTGTTTCTCTGGCATTTAATGTCTTGAATAGAAATAATCTGTTTGTTAAGTGTGTTTGCTATTTGAATAAATTGTTCAAATTTCAGCACTTTGGGGAGGTCTTCACATCATCAGACTCATGCATCTAACACAGATGCTCTGAATTGTTCCATTGACTTCTCACCATTCATAACATAAAGAATTTAGTCTCCTAAATTGCAAAATGTGACAAAGAGGTACCTAAACAAAGAGGGTCTAACACTGGAGTTAGTGAAACTCCCAGTCAAAATTGTAAATGGATGCAGCTGAGTATTTAATGGGAAAATAGTCATATTATTAAGGAGGAAAAAAAAATATTCTTTTATCCTTAGAAACTGGCAGTCTTAAACTGTAATGGCATATTAGGGGAAAAATACTAAACTACTATTGTTAATGTCTCATCATTCCTTACACTTCAGAGAAAAGTTGTAGAAATAACACTTTGGTCAATATGTTGCTAATATATTTACATTCTATGCCTTAGATCATGTGTAATGTCTTATAAAAAATTATTTAGTTATTTTTCATGACTGAGTTTTACAAAAGATACACATTGATAATCTGTCTTAATACTGAAATATTTTTGCTTTTTTAAAATCTATGCACCATATGTAGTGCTGTTGAGGCTTTAAGTTTCTACCTCCTTGCTGATTTGATTTATTACTAACTTTTATCTGAAAGGGTATAAATGAGGGTAGAATTGCTTGAAGCCTTCATCGAAACTGAACATTTCTTTGATATAGGATAATGAAGAAGCAGAATGTTTTCCCGTGGCGCTTGCTTATTGAAAGTCCTGTTTAGCCCAGTGGAGGTGCGTGATTTTTTTTTTTTTTTTTTTTTTTTTTTTTTTCCACCTTTTTTTTTTTTTTTTTTTTTTTTTTTACATGCACACACTCCTGCTATTCTGCAAGATTCCATGAAAAATTTACAAGTGTCCTTAATTAAAAAAAAAAAAGGAGAGTTGTGTCAGGGCACATCATATGCAAGGAGTATTTGCTTTTCTGCATCATAGTTCAGTTTTCCAATGGAATAGCTTTCCTTGCAGATGGAGTCAAGCGAGTATTTCAATGCTGTGCATAACTCTCCAGAGAGCTGAAAAATACTGTTTTTCTTTAAAGTATCAGATTGTTGGGATGTACCCTCAGTGATACTTCATAGTACATGAACTATGCAAGATGGGCATAGAGATGCTCGGATGGCCTGAGGGAGGTGGAAAGCCAATTCTTATTAGGGTCTGACTGAAGAACATCAGACTGTTGTCCGAGAAAATCTTCACCAAAATGATTGGTTTTGATATTTTGGCTTCTCAATGGAAGTTTGTTTTTGCAACCAACTTTACTTTGTCCCATTTCACATACTAGATTTTTCCCAGGGTAGAGGGAAATGAGGGAAAGATTTCTTAGTGAGTAGAATAATAATTTCCTTGAGCAGCAGCAAAATCTAGAAAAGTTTGACTATTGTCTAACCCAGTAGGGTAAACCTTAGGCAGTAAATCATGTAGGGGTAAGGTTGTTGAACAAATATCGGTGTTTTCTTCTCCCACATGATGACATAGCACTGTTATCCTTTAGATTGTTACAAGATTAAAAAAAAAAAAAGGAAACAACTTCCACTTTCTGACTAGCAAATTCTGACCGATTTGGAGTAAAATTGTGGAGTCGGGAAAACCTTCATGTCCTGCCTTTCAATACCAAGCTGTTGTAGCTCAGGCAGGTATTCTTGACATTGTGAGAGTGATTTGCGTAAATGATCTAACTTAAAATGTTAAATACAGCTCGTTAGCTAAGTGCTCAGGGTATAAATAATGAATGAACTTCAGATGCTGTGGTTTGACTACTAACAGATCAGTAGGACTGGAAGGGGGTCACCAGCTTTTGGATTTGCAGAATTTGTTAGTTCCCTTTGTGTGTTCATGTTGTGTAGGCGTGGTAGCTGCAAAATGCTTTTGTCTTTCCAATATCTGTATTAAGTTTTTTTGTAAGAAGTTGTCCAATGTATAGGATGTGTTCATGTATGGTGCATTTTTTCCTAACATAAACGGGTTTGAAATTCTAATAAATGGTGGAGCTGGGTTTGGATGAATTCTGGTATTCAGCTGAGTCAGTCAGCTAAAGCCCCTCTGGTACCTGAGCTACTATCACCACATCACTGTGCAGCTCTCTGGTAGGCACAGCTGAAGCAGCTTCAATTTGGGTATTATGCAACACAGTACAGCATAATATACATACCTCAGCTTGGGCCTGGGGAGGGTGTTACCTGTGTCCCCATGGCACTGTGCGCTGGCCACCAGGAACCGTCTCAGCTGCTCAAAGTTCGCGTGGTTGCTGATTCCAGATCTGTGGCATGTTTGAAGTCTGACTGCACCTACCACTGCGTGGTGGTACCTTTCTGTAACGGAGTAGCTAGAAACCACTGAAACAAATGTTCAGCATTTAACATTTTTGAGCCAGAAACAGTTCATTGAAAGGTCTCAAGCTTGACAAGTGTTCTCTAATCTAAGCTAGAGGTTGTTGGCTTCCCACTTGGATTCCTAGTGGGTTTGTCCTTGAGCAAAGCCAATGCCAAACAGAAAAAGATTTTTTTGTCTGAAACTTTACTGTAGTTTGGAAGCTCCTTTCACAACTGCTTATATATCAGCCAAGGGAGCTCACAATATGAAAGAAGAAATGCTTTTATAATTTGCCAGAAGTAATCTTGGTATCTGAAACTGATGTGGCTTTAGTCTTAGCCTGGATGGAATTTATTCCTGCTTCTGGTAAAAGAAAATGGATGTAATAAATATTTACACTGCAACAAGATTATAAAACACAAATATAGAGATCCACAGCCTCCCTTTTTGCTAGCTGAAAGAGCTCTTCTGCTGAACTGTACACCTTCTTGCAGCTTGAAGGAACTTGTTTTCTCTAATTCTCCAGTAATTTTAAAAGTTTAGTACTGCTGGAGAGATGTCGTCATGTCTGACGTGGGTGTCTTGATGCTTCAAAATGTCATGCAAACACTTCAATTTGCTGCTACCATTTTCAGACTGGCACGTGGAAACGAAGGCTTATTGTCCATTGAGTTTATATTTATCCTGCCTCTGAACTGTCCTATGTTGTGGAGTTGACAGTCACTGCTGAGCTACCTTTTTCTTGCAGTAAACCTGTGGGACACTGGCCATCTTCTGTATTTGTGGTTTCTCTTGCCATGTACATCCTTTGCATCCAAGGCTGTTAACACTCTTCTTTTACTTCTTATACAGTGTGGGCATATATATATATATAAGATTTATAATATTTGAACATTTTTTCACTTTATAGATTTGTCTTTTCTTACTCACTGCTAAGCAGGCAGAATTTGGTCACGATACTGCTGACTCGTTCTTGCATTTTGTATGTTCTGACTGGTTATTGCAGGCGGGCAGCGCCACATGATCTCTAAAATGTTTACAGAGAAGGGGAAAAAACCACATTTGTGAGTTGAGGGTATTGATTCAGCCTATTGGCACATTAGCTTGTGGTTTATTTTGCTTTTTGATTGGTTACAGTGACATTATGTCACTGCTGCAATAGGTTTCTCTTTGGAGCAAAATATTTTTCCACAGTATCTCTCAAGCTTCCCTGAACGGTGGCAAAATAGGAAGTATTCCTTCCTTGCTGGTTAGTGTGGCTCCTCTGCCTTCTGTGCTTTCATTACCTTGCTTTGCAGTTATTTTACCCAGGGGACCCTAAAGCACCTCCAATTCTCACATATGTTTGTATTGCATGTTTGTGTCAATGATTTCTCTGTGGCTGACCACAGGGACAAAGCTGTAAAATCTATCTTTGTGTCTGGCACTGTGCTAATTTTCCACATGAAGAGATGCGTCTGGGAAGCACAGCACCAAATCATACTGAATTCTAACTAATCTCTCCTCTTCCCTCTCACCCCCCGTCCCCAAATACAAGAGTATGTATCCTGAGCATCATTACTGGCATGTTCATTAACTACTTACAGCAGGCAGCTGCAGCTTTGGTGTGCGTGCCCGGTGGCTACGGAAGGACTCCGTTATTCCCTTGCTTGCTCTGTGTGTGCTGTTCCCCGAAGTTTGCCTTCCTGTGGGTCCTTGAGGCACTAAAGCTGTGTCCAGAGCACTGAGCATCAGTCTGGGGGGTGCTGGGAGGGAAGCGTTCGGTTTGATTTGGGTGGGTCATCTTTTTGCAGGGTGGTGGTGATGTTTGCAGTGCTATTCTCCTCCTTTGCGAAGGTGAAAATGGGCTCCTGGGTTTGCCAAAGCCAATGATTTCTGCATCGCCATGCCATGGCGGTGAGAGAGGCAGGCATTCACGTTTGCTTGTGCAAGTATATTTTCTGCTCCTCTTTTTCCTGCCCTCTGTTCTTCCTTCTCTCCCACTTTGGAGCTGAAGGTATTAGGAAGGTAGCCAGCAGATCAAGGGAAGTTATCCCTCTTCTGCTCGCTTGGTTAGCATCCGGTTTTGGCCATCCCAGGAGGAAGCCAGTCAACTGGACCAAGGCCACCAAGGAGGTCGGGGCAGCGGTTGCCCCAGGAGGAGAGGCTGGGGGCTGGGGCTTGTTCAGCCTGGGGAAGGGATGGTTCTGCGGGGGAAACAGCAGGCCCCGGCACCTGTGGGAGGTGACCAAGAGGTACAGCTGGGTTCTTCTCAGCATGATGGGAGAGTAAGAGGCAAGGGGCATAAAAGGAAACGAATGGGAAAGACTCTTTCACTGTGAGGATGCAGTTCTCCAGCTAAGGCCGTGTGAGAGCTGACAAGCGTAGCAGGCCATTTCAGTCCATTTCCCACTATATTCCTGTTGCTATGTCTTGGTATGTCATGTACCTCTTTTGCATGTAACATCACTCCTTTTCAGTGTGTGATTTGCTACAAGTCACACATCCTTTTCTAAAGAAAAAATGCCTGCATAGTTGATGATTCCCACGAGAGTGTCATACCTGGTACCTGTCTTGTGGCTTCCTGCCCAGCACTTAGAAGCGACTTTTGCAGTAGCTGCTTCTACCTTCTGTTGCGTTTTTGCTTTTCCACAATGTAATTAAGGTGGCTGATCTGCAACTCCTATTTCTCCCCATCTCTGCTTTTAGAAGATAGAAGCTGATTTTCATTTGCCAGGAGCTCATTTCTTTTTGTAATAAACTTTTTAACAATTCTGAGATTTATGCAAGCTTTTTCTTAAGGAGTCAGATGAAGTTTATGAAGCCCAGCTGGTACAAAGAGGTGTCACCAGTAATTTCTAGTAACTTCTTCTGGCCTTCTTCTAGGGTATTTTATGCTTTTCCTGGTGGTATTAATTGCACTAGCAACTCAGTCTTGTTAATGGCGACTGACATAAATGGGGTTTTACATTCTTTGGACTTCCAAATGTAATTTGCTGATGCTTTTGCTCTTCTTCGTGCATCAGTCCTGCACTTGATTTGCTTTTCCTCCTCTGGCTAATCTGCTTACGGATGAGACTTGTTTGTTGTGAGCTGCATCTCATTTCATGGCTTAGCTTTTCTCGCTAACGAGCATTGTTTTTGTTCTTCCTGCATGCTTTCTTCTTGTGTGAGGTCGATGAAGAAGGTCTTATTCGGGTGGCATAGCAGGCTGTGTGTGACCCAGCTACCAGAATGCATATGGGTGGAGCGTACGATGTCTGAGGCTGTCTTTTTGCACTGTGTCTGTGCAGGTTGGAAACTTGTAAGTACCGCCTTTAGCAGAAGAAAGGTGGTTTCAAAGCTGTTGGATAATTAGGATGAAATTCTGGATTATATTCTCACTGCAGTGGATATTTCGTATGCTGAACATATTGATTCCAGCTTGGGGCAATATGACTTAATCTTAAACAGATTTTGAAAAATACAAATATATGAATTCTTACTCTCCTTTGCCTCCCATTTTGGTTTTGGTTTGGTTTTTTTTTTATGGTTTTAACAAGTATTATCAGATATCTTTGATTTCAGGGCAAAGCAAATTTTTGAATTAAAAATGCATGGAAATAAGGATTTCTTGCATCTGAACTTTTTTTCTTAACAGCCATGGTTAAGCTTCTAAACCACTGCGCAGTAATTAGGTTTATTGCAGTGTGCCATGGTGTAGTCTTATTTAAATTCCTAACATACGGATCTAATTTTGTATCTTGATGGCAGAGGGAAAAACAGAATATGTAAAAAGGTGTTACACTTTTCACTGCTCTCTTATTGGAAGGTGATGAAATAAAAATCAAACCACCCTAAGTGCAAGGGTAATGTGCAATGGGTAATATTCCTTTTAGCCTCAACTGTTTTATACAGGGCTTTTTTCAACATTATTGAAAGTGATGCATAGTAATTAAAATGTGATGATTTTTCCTTTCCAGGTAAGCATATACATCCTATCACAGAGCAATGGGATGATCTTAGGTAAATTAATTTTTTGCATTCAGACATGTTATCTTCTCCCTGATTCATACGTTGCTATAGCAACAATTGACTTCACAAGGCCTGACTCAGCTCCCAAAGAAATATGAAATGCCCTGGTTTATATTTTTCTGCTGTAAGTCATGGAGGTGACTTCAGTAGCAGTAGCTGATCTTTATACCATGATTTTTCTTTTTTTAACTTGAAGATAAAACAGTTTATTTTTCCTAAGTTGAATACATTCCCTTTCTTCTGTCTTTACATTTTTACAGTATTTTTATTAGTGTGACTAACTGAGAGAGTTACAGAATGAAAAATACAAATGTGATTTTTTTAAAAGGTGATTTAAAAGGGCAATTATGCTTTTTTAATCTTTTTTGATTTTAAGATATGTATTAACTTCTATCAGTCTCCAAAACAGACATCAAATGGCAAAAAACTGGATTGCAAATTGGCAAAAAACATTTGCAAGTGCACAGGTAAAATATAACTATATAAGATAAATGTCCACATTCATTCCCCCAAAAAAGCAAATAGGTCACAGTCCTGGGGCAAAGAACACGGAAGTGAAAATAAAATAAACAGAAATACCCTTGACTAAGGTGGTTAAAACTTATTATAGCACATTCTTGGATTAAAAACATGTTGAAGGTCATCTAGTGTCTCTCCTAAAAGCAGAAATTGTATTTCATATATGTATGTACTTTTCTTTCAGTAATTTAAATATATTTGCTGTGGCTTTACAAAACAAGGATTGGACTCTCACTATTGTCTAAAGAAGGTATCCAATGTATGCCTCGGTGTAAGTTCTGACCTTTAAAAGTGAACAAAGTATGATCTCAAGGAAAAACCTTTTGAAAGTCAAGAGTAAAATCCTGGTCCCACTAAAATCTAATATTTTTATCTGGAATGCATACAGTGAAGTGATTTTCTTGCTCTTCTTAGGTCTACAGGAAACTCTCACTGAAATGTATAAATAAGATAACCAAAGATACCATATACTCTGAAAAATCACAAGGTAAAACATATATAGCAGAGTTTGATATTTTGTTTTCTTAGCTTGTGCATTAAATTTGCCAACTTTATAGGTTTGTGTTTTGTTTTTTTTTTTTCTTTTCTTTCTCTCCCCTCTGCCCCCAGTGACCATACTAAATGAACAGTGAATCACATGACTGAGCTAGATTCTTCATGGACTTCATCGATAGGACTTTCCTGTTAAAACATATTTAACAATCAAGTGATGCAGGAGCCAGGTGGAAATGTACCGCACTCTTGCAGAACTGTATGATGTCTCCATTGTGTCTGTAGGGAAAGTACACGTCAGCAATGAAAGAAAGAAATAGTAAAAAAATACTTTGTATAAGCTTTGGGAGCAGAGTACTTATGGTCCATTTTTGTGTAGTCTGATACTTTGGAGCACGTAGCTGTGTGTCAGGCAGTTGTGCATGGTAAGTAGTACACAGTCCACAATGGATTTTTAGTGTGATTGGTGTTTAATATTGTACAAAATAGATCCGTAATGGCATATTACAGTGAGGAAAGCTCCCTTTGCATATCAGGAGCTTGGACCCCTTGCCAGAGAGTTTGTCCTGTTACAGCTCATCAGTGGGAGAAACTTAGTCCTCATGACCCTTTAACACCTAGCTTTCAAATAGTGAGAGACACCATGGACATCGCATATGTCCTCTCCCCTGTGGGGTTCCCTGGTGAGATCAATTAGTACAGGGTTGTATTGATGTGAATCATTATACCTTTTCCATGTGGAAGCATTCCTTGGTGCTCCTTGAAACAGTAAAGTCCCAATAAAACCATAGTTGCTGTATCAAAAAGAATCAGTGTTGTTACTGATGCTTATAGAAGACAAGTGAGGGGGGAAAAAACCCATAATCTGGTCATGTCAAGATCAAATATAAAAGCTCAAACTTGCAATCATATGCACGTATACCTGGGCAGCAGGTACGTGGTCTGCCTGCAGGCTGTTTCCAGTTACATTAATTCGAGCTGAAGCACATTAGCTTTCCTCTTGAGGCTTTTACTTAAAGTCCTCTGGGACTGTGCATATTCACATTCTCTCCGCAAAAGGTTGCATAGCTTTAAACTATTCCCATTCAATTATAGACGTCTCTTTGGATATGTGGATGTTGCTCTTGACAGATCAGGTACCATCTCCTGTTCTTGACTGGCTTCTTAATTCCTCGCTTTGCTTGGAGGAAGCACTTTTCCCTGGCTTGTGAATGACTTTCAAGTGTTATGGGTCACTATCCACCCACCTTTATTTTATCAACCCATAAATTGACAGGACTATAAATGGATTTAATAAATGCAGTTTATTGCTGCCTCTTGACTGAGACCAGGCAATGGTAATCAATCAGTTTGGGGTGACAAAACTCAGGATGCTGTAACAAATGGCAAAGCTAACTGTTCTGCATTTGCAGCAAAAGTGCTTGTAATTGTTAGTAAAACCAGACTAGCTTACTTGATGTTCATATGTCAAAGTTCACAGCAAATTGCATTATCTAGCAGGTATTTCAAGCTCCTCTACATCCCTTCACAGAAGAAAGGCTAAACCTATAATTTATGTGTACTGCTTATGAGGCAATGACCTTGCATGGAGTTTTTAAGTATGTATTTAAGAGTTCCCTTTACAGCTTTTTGCCAGTTATTAACAGAAATTATTTAATTGAGTTCTAGAGTAGATTTTTTTTCCATTAATTTATCATTATGAACTTATAATGGATGCTCTAATTAGGCAGTGTTTCCAGTGGGAATATGTAACTGAATTAAAATTGGGACAAATATGTTCAACATGCTCAGCAGCACTTACTGGAGGCTTATTGTGCATCCATAACCTGCTCAGTAAACAAAAGTAAGCAAGGAAATTTGGCTGAAATATAGGGTGTGGCTTTCATGAGCTTCTCCTGAGATACTGATATTGAGGTAATATGCTGGCTTTTGAATGATGAAACACTCCTGCTTCCGCCTCCCAACTCCCCCACCCCACCAGAAGAAAATGTTTCAATATTTCCCAGTCAAAACTCCCAGAAATTTTTTGGCCATGAAAAGCTGTCATGCTGATGTTTTCTTCTAACCTGTGAAGAAAACGAGTATTGGAATTCCCATGAAATGAAAGCTTCAAGTTTTTTGGGTCAGGGGTCTTTTCGCTTGGTGTCATAGCTTTCCAAAAAAACAGGTGAAGAAGCTTTTTTTTATTTTGTCTGTGCCAAGGAAAATTTTGAAGTCTCTTTTAAAAATCCTAATCTGGGTTTATGTCTTTTCTACTTGATGTACGTTGCAACCTTGAGCAGTAAAGTTATAGCTGGACTGAAAACAAATTTCTTTAAACTTTTTTTTATTTGTCAGTATCTTGTGATATTCTTAGTATCTCATGCCTATCTGTGACACTGCAGATGATTAAAAACTTTCTTTACCTGCTCTGGAGGGTTCTGCCTCCAGGTAACCTTTGCCTTTTTCATTTACTCCTTATGTCTCATCTACTACAACAAAATAGGATGGGACCCATACGGGCAAGAGCTTAATATACCCATAGGAGGACAAAATAAACAATCTTGAAGATGGTATCAAATTGCAGAGGTATCCAACTGTGGGACAGATACGGCCTCTGGAATAAATCTGCTGGTCTGTACAACAGTTTTTCTCTTCCAGTGGCCCCTCAGGCTAATGGCAGAGAGTGGCTTTTGGAAGTAGGCAAGTTGTTCTGGTCTCTTAAACCTTTCTCCCTGTCACTTTCTTTCCTGTGAGCACTGTGTATGCTTTCTCCTCCTGCCCACAGCAGGCACATACTTACCTTGTGAACCTGATGCAGCCATCCCATGCAGCAGGGCACGTCCCTTTCTATGACATCCGATTACAGGATCGGAGAGAGGTTCAATCTCTGTACCATGGCCAGAAAAGTGCCTCTCRTGCAATAGTGGTATCCATGGGCTATATGGGCAAGTCCAGTCTGTGCATGAAAAAGGATGACAAAATAACACTGATTGACTCTATGGGAGACTGTGTGGGCTGCTTTGGTGGAGGGATAATTTACTACCCATAAAACATGTGCATAAGGATGGCAAATTAAAATCACATAGGTGATCTTAATTCTGGAATTGCATAATTTTTGAGTGCCTAAATCTGCCAAGGCAATATTCTGTTGAACTAACGTTTTGGTATTATATATAGATACCAATACATTTATAAGTGTTCACAGAATAGTCAGCAGAGAATCAAGAAATGCTCAGGGAGGCACTGAAGGATCAGTGCCAGTAGTAGCTATTCTGATTGAGAATACAGGTGAAGTCATTGCATATGTTACCTATAATATAAATTAGTCAGCCCAGTAGTACATACACACTTGGATACATGTGCACAGTTTAGAAAATACGTGATTGGACAGAATGTTGATGTTTTTGTTTTTTTTTTTCCCTCCAAGAATATTCTGAATAATTTTATTTCCTTGGATAGTTTCTGTAACAACTTCTCACCCTTGTAAATATGTGTTAGCTTTGCTGTGTTTTTGCCTAACGTATGCATGCATCAGAAATACTGTTCTGAGATGCTTCTGCTAACCTGTCAAAATTTGATTGCTGTTTGTAATTAGGTGAGATTAACAGACTACAATTTATACACTGTTTTCTTGCCTAAAAAAATCTCAAGTGTGCAAACAGAAAAATAACAAGGGTCTCTTTTCGAGTAGGGAAACATAAAAGCAAGGAGAACAAGGGGAAAAGTAATGCCTTGTCTGCATAGGGGTTAGCATTTATTTTTTTGATGCAAGGTTTGAGGTGTTGTCACTGCATTGATGATTTATTTTCTTCAGCCAGCAATGCCCAGAGGGCCAGTCGTCATGTGGCAAGATGCGAAAGGGCATGTAGCAGAACTGGGACAGACCAAGCCTCCCAGGATGTTATAATAGTCCCATTTGCTTAGCAGTTATGTGTCCATTCATGGTTCATTAATTTTGATGGTACCTAGCTTGCTAGTTTCTTCTGTCTGCTTCCCCAGAAAAAGAAATGGTTCATTCAGGGTATTGTATTATGAGCTGACTGTATATTCAAAGTTTATTGAAACAATTCTGTGCCCCCCCCCTTATTTTTAGGGTATTTGTAAAGTATGAATTTCCCATCACAATTTTGTTTGTCTCTGTCTAAAATGATTTTCTAGTAATAGTTTATGGAGGTGTTTTGTTTTTTTTTCTGCTGGCATATTTGTGGGGAAAAAAGATGAAGTTTGCATGCAGTAAATGCTGTTCTCAGTAGGACTTATGAATAGAAATCATTAAAAAACCTAAACTGGTGTTCAATTTCAGTTTAATTACCAGCCACAGGCTTTAGACAGGAAAAAGGACTGTTTAAGTCATCTTTGCTTCTGGCAATGGCAGACTTTCTGCTTATTGTACATTTTCTATGGCTTTGTCCAGTTTAATTATAAACCTCTAATTAGCATTACAAGGTAAGTAAATTTTTCTAACAATATATGTTTCTCAGTGGGATCTTAAATACTTTTGGAAAGTCAGTCTGCATAGAAGAAATTATATCTCCAGTAATTGTTATTTGCAGTGCCTCATAAATAATGTTCATATATGGACCTGGACTCAGGAGAGGAATATTTATGTTCTAGGCTCAGGGAAGTAGTTAAGCTGGAGATCGCAGCAGGACAGAGTATGAAGGAAGTAGTGTTTTATGTGTGCAATTGGTATATTTTTGCCCTCTTGCACAAATGTGCGTTGAGTGAAGTTGGGCAAAAGCAAAAGTAGATCCCTTTGAATCCATATAAATCTAGAAGGTTTTACTGTGTGTAAACAGTGCAGCCCCACTGAAGAGTGAAGAGTGCAGTGCTGTGATCTTGGAATTGCCCCCCAGTAAATTGGGTCCAAACTGTATGAGGATAATTAAAGCAGTAAATACGCTTGAAACAGAAGTTGCTAGATAGAATGACTCAGTTCTGCCCAATGTCACAAGGACTGTATCTGAAGGGTGCCTGCCTGGTCTCCCTGCTGCGAGTCAGGCTGCACCCACCAGAGGTTCTGGTCTGGGGTCCTCCACTCCAGCACTCCAGTTTATGCTGTGGCAGCTCAGTTAGTTGCAGCCAAGGTGATTCACTGCTGTTGGTGGTTGTTAATTTCTGGAGTCTGCGTGACTCCAGAAGCTGGAGAACTGGGGAGTAAAGAAAGGTCAATGGCAAAACTGATTATCAGGATGCATGATGACAGTATCTTTTCTCTCTCTTGAATGTAAAATAAAATACGTATGAAATAAAGTCTTGGCCTCTGTCTGAGAATGACTCTGATTTCATTCAGCTAGGACTCTTGTTTGTCATAAGCCCATGAAAATACATTATCCACACTTCTATTATAAGTATGTAACAGTTCAGTGCTGCTAAAAAAAGTAGGTTTTTCGTGGTGGTCCCCCCCCCCCCCCAATGGTCTCTTCTCTAGCTTTACTGACTTTTTTTTCTTCCTCCCTTCTTTTCTTGTCTGCACAAATGTCTGCCTGCTGTGTGTCCCGTCATCGTATTCCTCCCCTTCTATTTAAAAAAGCGTTGCAAAGCTGGATGTTGAAGGTAGCTTGAGGATTTTTCCAGTTACGGATTCTAATAATAATAAGGTAGTACTGACCATGACCCAGGGACCATGTTAAAATCAACTAGAGGAAGAAAAAAGATGCTTAGGTTAAGTATAGGCTTAATGTTGGTAGCTAATTATGCTTCTCCTTACAATATGCACTTCAATTTTACATGATGTTTAGCATTTACACTAGCTGTGTGAATGCTGCATTATGTTACTGAACTAACTATTCTGAAGTATGTCCAGTCTTCCTAATGCTGCATTTTCCCCAAAAATTTTTAATCTAGCTATTTTTATTGACTTGACATTATTTTCTCATCTCATTTAATGAATGCAATAGGGAAGAAAAGAATATTGATGATAAAGAAGGTCTCCTCAGCAGAGGAAGGTCAAAATGTTCCCCCAACACCATACAATGGACACTTTCTAACTTTGCATTAAAGGAGCTCATTTGCGTGAGGGATAGCTGAGCTTGTGGCAAACCCAGTAGGGGCCATGAAAATATCTGTGCTTCGGCTACAGCCTAAGTGTCTCTCTTATGGAAGTTCTTGCAAATTTTGCATGCTCAAGTTTTTTTTTTCTTGCACCCTTCATCAAGCTGATGGGTGTGGGTCTGGTCTTTAAGATGAATTGAAGTATCTCTTTGTCAGCTCTTTCCTCTTTTCTCAGAAGGGCCACCCCCAGCAACTGAGCAGAAACTTCTTTGCTCCCCCATGTCTCTGTTAAAATGACTTTGAATTTCTTATTGCAAGTGTTAAAATGGCTTTCCAAGCAAGTTCCTGAATACACTTATGAGTGGACAGAAATAGTAATAAAGGAAGAATTGACTCAAAACATGGGCTGAGTGAACACAGGTCTGTGCAAGTATTAGCACCTTCCTTTGGGGGAAGCAGCGCAGTCCCTGTGGTGCAAGGGGGGACCCTCCGTTTACTGTGCTTTGACTTCTTTTGTTTTGAAATGCTATGTTCCCTAAAGGAAAGGGAGTGCAAGCTCCTTCTCAGAAAGGTGATTGTTTTAACTTTTCTTGGCCTGTGTATGAGTTGCTCAAACAAAAAAGGATTGGAGGAAAATTTTTACATCATTTGCATCTTTTTTCAATCATATTCATTGTCACGAATGACTGGTTTAGAGGCCGCTTAAAGAACCACTGTCAAAGGTATTAGCAGAAAGTAATTATTAATAGAGACCTATAAAGGTGCGACTTAACAGAGTTCGATGGCAAGGTCCACTCTATTACTTACTACACAGATGAAACATATCAAGGAAAATCATGTTATGTCTAAGGGTTTATATTTTAGGGATTATAYGTGTTTAGCAGCAGTCTAGGGTTCATTCACAGTTTTAACAGCACCTAATCATCAACTAATCATTAACAAACTTTAGCAGCACTTAATCATTAACTAATTTAATATTTACGAAGTAAGTGTTAGTAGAGTTTACTACAATCACGACTTAATCCCAGATTATGCTTACTATTAGTCCACACATACACACAGACAGAAATATATAAGTGTACAAAAGGTATACCTGTTAAAAATCCCCCTCAAGTTCCGTGAAGGAATATTCACGTAAAATGTCTTGGCATTTCTCTCAATGGGCGAGGGTTGAGCTTTGAGGAGTGAAGGGGGTTCAGCCCGGGTCCTGTCATCAGCTTTTGGCAATGGTCCTCTGAATATCGCAGACTCAAAAGGTGGCGAGCTCTGAGAGGCGTTCCACTCAGAGGGAGATGCTGGGTGCAGCCCGCTGCGGACCAGGAGGGCTCAAAGGGCCTCACTTAGGACCACCGTTTATAGGTTCGCAAGATGGTTGGCTTTAGTCCTCTGTAAATTTCCATCCTGGCCAGAGTCCCAGGTGGTAATTACTAAAAATTCTCAAGGTTTCAGTGTTGTTCTACTTGGCACCTGGGCCAGGCAGTAGGAGTACGTTCCCAGCCTCAGCTACGCAGAGTTTTTGATATGGTCAAGGAGCGCTGAACCGCCAGACTCAGTACACCAAGGCTGAGGTCTCATGGAAATTTCTGAGATCAACAAGCGGCCTAGGAGAGGGGGGGGAAATGCACCACCACAGTCATAATCAGTGTAAATACCAGGGAAGAATCTCTTTCATGGAGAGGTTCTAGGTTGGGCAGTTATAAAGGAATGAGCTTTCCAGAACATCAGTGTTTCTCTGAATAAAGCTATATTTTTGTTTGTGGTGATAATTTTAGTGATTAAAATGTAATTAGTGACTAAATAGGTAAGAGTGAAACAGAAATCTCAGTGGCACGAGAGGTTTCTGACTCCTGGAAGGGTGTTAATCCCATTTGAGAGTTTTGGGGGCGGGGAGGGGGGAAGCAATAGTAATTATCTAATTAATAGGCATCAGGGTCTGCTTTCCGTAACTGCTTTTCAACTGATATGTTACAGTTATTGGAGGTACGGTTGCACACTGCAAAAACATGAGGGTAAGCTTGCAAGTAGGGCAAGGCACAATTAAAACTGAAAATTGAGACCTGTAACATTAATTAGAAAATCATTAACTACCATTTATGATAATATGCCTGCGTGTCTCTCCTCCCTCCTCCTGTCCCTTCCCCTCTCGGAAAAATAAAAATTCCAATTTATCACTTCATGAAGGAAAGTGCAATTATGTTATGCTTCCATGCAATCTCATAATGACTTGGGGATTGAAACCCCTGTTTCATTTCACCCTTAAGAAGTCCAACGTGTTCTTATGGCTGAGGGGAGTGAGAAAGCAAGAAAATGGGGACTGGATAGAAGGAAATGTTTGAGGAGAGGTTTTGAATAAAGAAGCAAATACTGTGAGTCTCTGTCAATATAAAGATTAGATTGGGATTAGATTGTTTTCTCAGTAAGCATGATTTAAATGTAGTTAATTTAATTTGAGAAGGGCTGAAAGAGACAGGTGAATATGGCCTTAGAGTATACAACTGGTTGTCTTGAAGTTAGTGAAAATACACTCTGCAGAAGGAACATGAAAATTTGGGTGTTTGCAAGACTTGTGAAACTTTTTATTGGGAAATATAAGAGGGGAGATTTATTACCAGGAACTACAAATCAAAGTAATTTCTGATTCATCCACAGCTGGCATGCACACTACCTATTATTTCTGATAATACGATCTTTCATTTCATGGACAATGTGAATATTTCGTAACAAAGAAAGCTTTCAGGATTTCAAGACACTTCATTAACAGCAGTGAAGGTAGAATTGAGTAAAAAATCACCTCATTTGTTGTTTTTCATTTGGTTGGCAAAAAGACAAACAAACCACTACTCCTGCTTAGAATGACAACAAGCTTTCCCTGTTCTCTGAATTGTTGATAATTAAGAAAATAAATGCTCTGAGGTCGATCGTGATTTTGTGTGTGTTGCTGTGATTGGGGTTTTAAAATATTTTGACTTCTGAAGAGGTTTTCAAATAAAGGTTTTTTTTCAAATGGGAAGAAGTCGCACATCTCATTTTGTGTGCGAACTACCTGCTTAGAATTGTGGTATGTGGTGGGGTTTTTTTGTTTGTTCTTTATTTTTTTTTCTTTTTTGGTAAGTGAGAAGCATGGTGAGATTTGAAAATGTTCTCCATCTATAGGTGAATCTTTATCGGGTACAGGATATTCTCCCCCCCCGACATGGCCAGTTGCCACCACCAAAARTAGGTTTAGGGACTATATAGCTTGCTTGAGGCAGTTGGATGGCACTTTGGCACTCCATAAAGGGTTTCGATCCCCTCCAAGAGGCCTGTGTTAGAGCTCGTAGGGAACACGAAGATGATGACATGATCTTCATGTGGCTGAAGAGAATGTAAAGATGATGACTTTCTACTCCTGTCTCATGTATGTCTTTGGGCTGCCCCAGTCTAAGCTGGTTTTGGCACCCTGGTATTGTGTCTGACATAATCGGAGCTCTCCTCTAATGCGGTGTGGGTAATTGTACTCTGGGCCGTGAGAATGACTGATTAATTATTCTGCTCAGAGATGCTCCCTCTCTCCTGCTGAGCAAATGCAGTGACCCGAGATCCAGTGTTGGCAATGTGCCAGCAGAAGATCTCTAACCGTAAGAAAATGTACTTGAGTTGGCTGAACTGGCCTTGTGCTTGTCTCAAGCACCATGCTGCAGTCATGTGAAGCTGCTCAGATGCTACAGGAAAGGTCAGATGAGCTCCTGATCTGGTCTGTGTATGTCAGGTATATTCTGTCAGTAAGCCCTGGTAGACTTCACTTCCTCTTCACACTGCCTCACCCTGAACCTGCACTGGTATTTGCAGCACAGCGCTCTAGTTTTTTGACCTGGTGAGAAAGCCAGAGCTGGCTGAGCTGGACTGCAGCGTTGTCCCCAGCCATGGCAGGCATGCATGTTCACAAGGCCGGGAGAGAGGCTGTCGAGGTATCCGGGAAGCCGTCTGTTTGGCAGAAAGGAGTTGGCTCACAACTAAATCAGTTAAGGGAGTCCAGCCCTTAGTGTCATTGTGTAAAACTAACTCAATGTTTGTTTTAGCTTGAGCTCACTGTAAAGATGACTACTAATGCTCCAAGACTATAGCACTATTTCTGTTGAAAGCTGCTCTATTGATACGTAACTGCAGCACGCAGCACAGATGTTAGGAGTCTTCTGTGTAATCAGATGATCTGATGAGCATCTTAATCTTCCTTAAGGTACTTCAAAGTTGATGCTTACATGGCAAAATGTGTTGCTGCATGGTGGGACCTAAGTTGCTGCAGTTCATCTTTATATTCATAATKCAGACTGCATGGTGTGTCGCTTAGGGTAAATGTAAGCTTGAAAGCAGGGGCACACCAGTTCCCTAGAAGATGCATCAAGGCAGTAAGTGCCACAGCCCTGGTGGTGTGCAGAGGGATTGCGTTCATCTCATCCCAGTTTGCTAAAGAAGAAAGTCTGGCTTATTTGTGTTTGAGGAGGATTAGGGTTTGGTAATGCCTATTCACATCTATCAAGACTGGGGACACCAGATGCTTTAGGTGGATTAGGAAATTCCACCTTTGACGCAGAAGAATCTCATTGCTGGACCTTGTAACAGTTGTCTTTGGTAGCTGGCAGTTTGTAGTATTTCATTTAGATGGCAAAGGTAGCCATAAATTGTCATTTCTATTAACACGTGATTTGTACAGACACAAGTCATTATAACGATTCAAAGCTCTAATCATCATGGTAATGGAACCTAATTGCTAAGCTCCTTAAAAACGTTAAGATTTTGTCTATGGTAATATCATCTGAAAGCTGGCAGCAGTTTATTACTTCTATTTTGATCAAACTCCTATTTTGCAGGGTGGAAAAAAAGGTGTTCTAATTATGTATGTGAAAAATGACCTTGGGATTGTAGATTCAGGCAGGCAATAGGGACATTATCTTTTTTTTTTTTCCTTCCCCCTTCAGTAAGTAAAGAACAGTGAATTCTCACGTACAATCTAATAGGGGAGCATGCTCTTATTAAAAATAGATAATCAAGCTCTTGGAAGAGTTTAATTAAATTCAGGTTGTCTTTTTTTCTTAAGGCTACTAAAATAAAAAGGGGAAAAAACCCAACCTGCAAATAGTCTAAATTTTAATGATCTGCCTTCAGTGCTGATCTCAGTTCTTGGGATACCCTGAAGATGTGTATCCTGCACATCTGCTTCTGCACAAGAGGTGTTTGTTAACTAGAGAAGGTCAACAATTGCATTTCCTTGCAGTGCAAAAGCTAAAATGTAAGGGTGACATTTCACACCAGCACATCATCAGTCTCCAAGTATTCACCTGGAAAATGGGAACACTTTGCCACATAAAGGCCCTTTCTTAGCACACTTTCATTTTGATAGAAAGATTGCTTTTTGTGCGTGCATTAGAACAGAAAAATTACCCAGCAATGCTTTGTCCAGTCCATGAAGGTCATCTTTTTTACTGAGACAGTAAATGTGGTTGAGCTGAAGAACCAGTGCTTTTAACACTTCTTTTGTGTTAGCTAGACAGTACTTTAAAACTGCTTCTGGTTTTCTTGCAAATATCACTTAGCACTGTTTTTTCTGACTAGCACCAGGATCTTCGCTGTACTTGTTATGTATGATGCTATGAGCTGGTGGCTGTCAAAATGATCAAAAATGATCTCTTAATCAGTATTTGAATCTCTAGTAAACAGTTCACTTCAACTCTGATGCTAGGAAAGCTGTCCTGATCTACACAGTTGCTTGGTTTCTGTAAGGTTTAATATATACTACTAAGAATTTATCTCAGGCTTTTTACAGGTATTGCCAGTAACGCTGATCCAAATTACGTTGTTGTGTGTTTTATGGAAATACATTCCAAAAAATAGAGGCAATCTTCTGCAGCAGGCTGTAGCCAATATGCTGGGCTTAATAAGCGAAGTTATGTTTGTCTGGGGGACTTTTTCACAAAACATAATTGAGGATGACAGCTTGGTTATGAGAAGCTTGATGTATACATCAGTTTAAAAGCTTGTCACCTACTTGATGCATTAATTCCAGTCCTTTGTGCAAGCCAAAGTTCCTATTCTAGGCAAAGCATATGGTCTGTCACTTAGCACATGACATGTTTTTAGATCACTGTGTCTGCAAGCGTACCGTCCCTGAATGTGAATGTACGGGCTTGCCCTGTAAAAGCTAGCACCAATTTATTACTGGTTCAAATAGTTCTACTGTATTGTTGGGACTATTTATAGCTTAAATATGAGGAAAGATGTTCAGGGTTTAGCCCACAGCTCTCCTTTACTATCCTTTGAATTTTCCCTGTGAGAAATGACTTCCATTCATCCACCAGCTGAAATAATATTCATAGGAGCATAAATGTATACATGCGTATTTCTCTGTAATAGTCATGTTGACAAGTCTCATAACTTCATAGACAATTCACTTTGCTTACTGGGTACTGAACTTGATTTTATAAAGATTGCTTAATTCATCAGGGTTAACTAGACTTTAGCCAGATAAAGATGAACTGAAATAAAAAAAACCAAACTGAAATCAAGCTTTAGGGAAAGAGCTGTACATTTACACTTTTGATCAGCAACTGTGAGTAACAGCAGAGAAGTAGAATTTGTGATCAGGGTCGTACATGTAGGAATGTTTTACTCTTCAATGCCTCAGAATAAGGTCCAAAGTCCACTCATAAATTATGCAAAAAATTAGTAATTGCTGGATACTTATACTCTGAAATTTCTTGCAGTTGCCAAAGCATATGCACATTAGATTAAGTGCCTTTGTATAAAATTAGGTAGACTGCAGACTTAATGGTAAATATTAAAATATCTGTTCTAAACTCAACATCAAATAGCATGCAACTGCATGGATGAACCAGACTATTTACAAATATAGTGAACTTGCAACCAAGTTTCCCCTCCCCATAGAAGTGTAGCAATTGGAAAAAGGACATTTCTGAGTAAAATACTGAGAGTGCAAAATATCGTGTCTTTGAACATTCATTTGCATTCTGGATTGTTGCTTAGTGCCATTAACCTTATTCCATTTCCTTTCTGTCTGCAGCTATTGATATGAACGTGCTTTCTTTGTTTTCATACACTGATTAGCAAATGTCAGCAACAGAATGTGAATATCTGCATTCATACATGTCCTGGAGCATTTGCTATTCATGTTTTGCTATTAGTTATTCACTTCATTTTTTTTTCAGTGGTTGTCACCATTCAGTTGGGAAGCAGAAAAAGGTACTTTATGACTTGGGTGAAAAATTGAACACCAGCCTGCTGAATGCTAAACCTTGGGATGAGAAGTTGTGAAAAACACACAGGATATGTTTTATCCAGCCCTGGGAACAAGTGTGTTCCCAGACTGCTTGAAGAGGCAAGTTGTGGGCAGCGTTGATGGAGCTTTTCCACAGAAATGTGCCTCATTTCTATTTTTCTGGCTACTTTTGTGCCTCAAAGAAAATGTCAAGTGTGAAGTAAAGAAGGATTCAGTGTGGTGAGTGGTATTCATTTCAATGGCTGATAAATATTGTACTGGTATCTGAATTTAGGTATCAGTACTGTTAACATTTCCATATTCTTCCCCTCTGCTTTTGTTCCTCAAAGCAGGTAAAAAAGGAGAGGAAGCATCCTTCCTCAAACACACRCAGGCACAAAAACTCACCTGGGCATAGAATATGTGAAAATTGAGAAGTATAAGACCTTAAAAATGTGGTGAAAGGTAAGGAGTGCCTATAGTTGCTTTGGTATCTCTGAAAGAGGCCTTAGGTTGTGCAGAGCTGTGGCAGTGGTATTTAAAAATGGACTTGTAGGAAAGCATGGAATCATCCCTGAAAATGTGTGCCAAGGCCTGGACTGGGGCACGAAGTGAAAGTATCAATTGCTCTTGTTCGTGCATTGACAGAGAGATTTGTGCATGGATTTCCTGAGACTCGGAATACAGGGTTTTGCAGGCTGAGGGAGGCGAGCACGGTAGGTAACTGGCTGCGATGTGGACGTCTCTGGTTTTGTGAGGACTGCATCTAATGTCTTCTGTTTCCTGGTAACAAAATTAGCAGCCTTGCTAGCTACGTTATTTACAGTGAACAGTTCAACATACGTTCTGATTAATGTTCATTTTGCTYGAGGTTTTCTCTTGTCTCTATTTTAAACAACATGCCAAATAAATCTCAGGTTAGTAGGCGTTAGCTTTGCAGGCTGTTGCACTGGGGAGAAATTCTCCTGGAAGCTCTGGGAGATGAACACATTTCTGACTTCAGAGGAAGACTMAGTGAATGCAGGAATGAGGTAGTGGACTGAGCAATCAAAGGAAAACTAGATGGTCCTCTTCTAGCTCTTAAAGTAAAAAGCGCTCTGCCTGGCTATGACTCTAGCTGCCTTTTTAAGTCACTGAGTTTATTGTTGACATTAGCAGGGACAGACGTAGCACTCGGCACAATGCACTGCAGAAAATAGTTTTCCTGTCTCACTGTTTCTGCATTCGCGTGGGACAGCTAGAAGGTGACTTGTACTGTCAACAACTCTGCTCAGCTGAAGTTTAAAAAAAAAAAAAAAAAAAAAATCCAGTATTTAAAAATACATTTTAATCACTAATTCCTGTCAGTGTCATTTCTTTATCACCTGAGCTAGACATACTTATGAAGGCTAGACTTACTAATTTATCTCAGGAAACAAATTCTTGCTCAAGGAGCAACTAAATGTAGGAGATGCTCATTGTGTCCTAATTTACAGTGATGGTTAAGATATTCAAGGGCGCACTGCATATGCACTGGGGATGGGATTTGATGATTTGAACCAGTTTCTCAGGTTGTGTATCTTTGCTGTTTTAGAGGATTTACTGCATATGAATTTCATTCTGTAGTAGTTGGAGACTGTTCTGTTGGGTTTGAACAGTGGACGGGAGCTATCACAAGCTCCCCGGCTACCCCTCCGAGGAGCCGAACGGTTACTTGAGTGGTGCGATGCTTCTTCCCGTATAAGGCTTTCCTTGGGAGTGTGTGTGTGCTGTAATAAGATAAATGTAATTAGGAGTGACTTGTTCACTGAACAAAAGGAGTAGGAGTTTTAGGACGGAAGCTTGAAAGAGGAAACATCGTAGAAATCGAGCCCAAGCATTAGCTTTGTTTTCCCCTCAGTTAATTATATTCATGGTAAACACTATCTAGTATTGCTCATGAATGTGGTTTTTTTGGAGCAGGGGGAGGGGGAAGCTTTTAAAATCTTTGGTGACTAACATATCTAGATTTATTATTAACAGCTTAGAATAAATAATAAAAAATACTCTAGGAGAAACTCTGATCTGCCTTTGCAGTGGTGCTGTTCCACTGATTACAATAGGGTTTTGTGAGAGAGAAATCAATGTAAAATTAAAGCCCATATATTTATAAAGTGCTCTTTGATCAAGGGCCTCTGCATTGAATGAGTCTTACAATATCTAAAATATAATAGAAATTTCCTGTTGAAAACATTATACAGGGCCGTTACCATAATTTGCTCAAGGCTGCAGATCAGAGGAATCAAGAAACAATATTCAGTTCACTTTTTTGAAGTGTTCTGACTGCAATTGTCTCTAACATGCTTGACGGATACTGCTAGAGTAGGGTAAAAATAAGTGTGAGAAGAAAACCATTGTGAGAAAATCAGTGAGCTGCCTTCATTATTGTATCTTGATACAATGGTGCTAATATAAAGTAACCATTACTATCAGGATACTATATTGGATTGACACTGGAGTAAAGAAAAATAGAAGTTCAACACTCTGTTGGCAAAGACCGAGTAAACAATAAACTGCTGCTCCTCACATCTTTTAAAAGCAAAAAAAMCAAACAAAAAAATCCCACCCACCCCCCAGCTGTGGCAGTTGCATCTTTGTGTATATGGATATGTGTATGTACTATTGATTGTACATCAGTACAGCTGCTGAAGAACTACAGTTTCCATCCTGCAGAATGGATTTGACAATATTTCAAAACTTGCTGTTAAAACATAGGATAAAAATCTTACCGTGGAATAGAAAACATGTTGCTTCAAGCTAGCTTGATATAATTCCCTATCGCCCTCAGCTTTAGTAGTAGGACCACTTGATAGTTTTAATGCATCAGATGCCACATTGCCATTCACCTTTATGGACTGAGATCTTCAGGCTAGTATTATCTCCCATGGTTTGCTGTCGCTTCCATCATATGACTTGGTGGTTCAGTCAGGGAGATAAGTTTGGTGCCAGACAGGGAATATATCCTTGCCAGTGGGGACAGTCTACAAAGCAGAATGAGATAAGGGTTACTAGCAGAGGTAGATTGATCTTGAGTAACTGAGAGATAAAATGGCAGATGAAATTCAATCTAGATGATGCACTCTGGGGGCAAAAATATCTTAAATAAAATGATGGGCTTTGAACAGACTGTTACTGCTCAAGAACAAGATACTGGTGTTGTCCTAAATGACAGCATTGACTTACTATCTTGTTTCAGTCAAAAAAAGTGAATTGAGGTTTGGAGTTACTAGAAAAGGAATGGAGGGCAAAACAGAGATTCTTATTAGGCCACTGTATAAATCTGTGGTTCAGCTGCATCTTGAACACTGCCTGGAGTTCTGACTCTTCTATCTCAAATTGGACATTATAGAATCATAAAAGGGTCAAAAAGAGTGTAAAAATGATCAGAAGGATGGAAAAAAGGCTTCCACAGGAAGAAAAATAAGGTGGGAAGAGGGTGTAGACACAAATGTGATGCAATGAAAGCTTCAAGGAGTTAYGAGGGATCAAGGGGGGTAAATAGCAAATAATTGGTTGTCCCCCGCACAAGAAACAATGAGCATCATTTAATGGATAGGTGGTTCTTCACACAACATGTAATTGGATTATGGAACTCCTTGCCACAGGATTTTTGGGTGATAAAAAGCTAAATAAACAAAACCCCAAAAGCAAACAAACAAAAATCCTCTTGGACAGGTCAATGGGAAAAAAATCCCTTGAGGGATGTTAAATAAGCTATCACTGCTGGACCCAGAAGACTATTCTGGGATAAGCTACTACATGTTTGCCCTATCCTCATACAGTTCCCTTTGCATTCACTATTGGTCATGCTGAGCTAAGTGTGTATTTGCTCTCATTGAGTATAACCATGCTTATTGCAGTCATCTGAAACAAAATAGCTGTGTGGTTGGACAAATTAAAATATTTCAATTGTGCACTGTTATGAAAAAAATCCATGTTTTTAAATGGATAAACAAACTCAGAGCACTCTGTATACAGCTTCACTTATACTTCTTTGATCTCAACCATATTAACATCTGCGCTCTGTAATCTTGGGATATATTGATAATAAGAGCAGGAGTGGAAGTGACTGATATTCCTTTGACCTATTGGCTCACTGAGGAGTTAAAGCAGATGCCATAAAAATGCAGGAGTGAGAAGGGGAGCAGCCGCACTTTCCCATATATTGGTGCGTGAGACTTTATGCTTTGCTTTGTTCTGAGTACAAGGCTTATGGGGGCTTGTACAAGGACTTTCTCAACAAAGCCAATCTCCCTGGTCCTCGTTCCAGAGAGAGGCAGTGATTTCTTTCTGTTGGTTACTAGACCTCTAGCTGCAGAGTGGCTGGACTATCCACTTACTGGGTGAAGACTCGCCCTTATCATAGAGGACCCAAACAGTTACAGAATTTGTATCGAAGGATGCTTATCCCAACCTTATCTGCTGCTCCAGGGGGAAGAGGATAGGAGTGCTGCTGCTGTGGGGCACAGAAGCCAAACAGGAATATCTTTGAAGATACTCTTTAAGAAAACAGTGCTAATATAAAAYGGAGATGGAGATTACAAAACGGATTTCTCTGGAGCTTAGGACTGATTTATTTTATGCAGGAAGGATAAATATGTGGATGTTTACCTGAATAAATGACTAGATTATCTTCCTCTGTGTTCCCAGAGTATGTATACTCTCTAGAAATTGTCTGCTTAATAAATTAAGCAGCAGCAATGTTCATAGTGGAAAAAAGTGAAATTAAACTGGCTATTGAACTTTTGCCACAGAAAGGAAATTACTTCTCCATAAACTAAGCAATGTTTAAGTAGAGCTACAGAAAAGGAAAGAGAACTTTTCTTTCTCCAAAAAGTCTTTTCGTTTGACATTATACTATCTTCGTTCTTATTTTTTGGATAAAACAGCTCTGTTTGCAAACGTGTTGCCACCAAGTGATATGGACACTTTTTTTCTGAGTAGTAATTTGACTGACAATTAATTTCCAGCAGAATTGTAATGAATTCTCAATTCGTTCTGGGTCAATTTGGCAACTAAATTATTGTTAAATAGTATTGATAAAGATTTTAAAAAAAAAAAACCAAACCCAAAAATGTAGTGTTTTGGCATTTAAAAAACTTCCTTCCTTGTAGGTTTGAAACAAGGCTTGTAATGAAAAACCTCAGTTACGTCATCTTAAAGTTTAATTTTTTCTTGGAAATTTTTAAGTTTATTTCAGAAGCAAAGATATCTGCTGAGCCAAAGTGAATGTATGTGTGTATTTTGGAGTTACACTTCAGCAGACCAAACTGTATTTATTGATTCTGTTGCTAAACAGAGGAAAAATCACGTTTTTCTAGTTCTAATGTTACCGTTGCCACAAAATATTTGTCTTGTGTTATTAGAACCACCAAACCAGCATAAATGTTGCATGTTCTATCAAAATGTTTTATTAGCCAAGGGTTGTATCCTAAAACATCGTGAATAATTTCAAGTATTGCTTGTTTCTTGGAAAATCCTAAGACTACACAGAGCATTTGAGATGAGGAAAATGTTAAATCAACACAGTTTTTACTCACTGGTTGGTTCAACAGCATTAGAATGGTCTGGCACCTACTTCAGTTGAAGGTAGTGGTGTCAAGAGAATGGGCAAATTAAGGGCAGGAATTAATTTCAGGAAAATAAATATATATCAAATTGGGGGGAAGAAGGGAATTATCATCCTTATCTGTCAACTGGCAATGTTTGCTAGTTCTGTTGCTCTGAGTCCCTGAGAAAATAAGTGCATGAAGGTAAATATATAAAATGTGTGCCGTGTATCTGTCTGTGCTTACAGTTCTCTGACAAATTTTAGTGGTGGTTTTGTTTTATTTAGTATACAATTTTCTATAAATCTGTGTGGTGGTGAAGGTATGTGATACTGATTTATGATGTCATAGTTGTTATCATTGCTTTTAATGCAAAGAAAGCTACATTTCTGCTCAACAATACACAGTTGATAACAAAATCATACACAGTATTACAAATGTCCATATGCATTGCAGAGATGTTCAGATTTTTTTTGCTAGTTTTTTGTTAATGATTGAAACATGCCAACATGACCTTAGGTTGCAATTTGCACAATGCTATTTCTCTTCAGTTTAACAAGACTTAACTCCTTACATGGACTATTTGAGCACACTGGGTTGTAAACACAGCAATATTTTATCTTTTGGCACTCACGGTAGAAACCAGTTGTGCTTTTGTAGCTTTTGGTTTAACACAGATTACATTTTGGACAGTATGTGGTGTATATACTGTCAAACAGTCTGATCGTGTGTGATATCTTCCCAGGCTCTTGATTATGTCCTCTCATTTGTTCAAGTCCAATTATCACATTATCAACATCAAAGAAGTGGCAAATACATGTAGACATCCTGCTGTGCATGTTATCCAGGTATGTTAATTCATAATTATCATTAAGAAAGATAGTATTTATAAAGCATTTTCTGGAAAGACAAAAGCACCCTTTTAAAGGTCTTCGGATGAAAGTATGGTAAAGTTCTGATCAAGATAAATGCAAGGATAAATAAGGATATGGCAGGTGGCCAAGTGAAAATAACTTTATGGGTATATACCATAATTCAAATAAAGGGTGGTTCTTTGGTTGTAGAAGTCAATTTGATTTTATTTTTACAGGGAAGTGCAGAAACTAGTCTTGTAGCCGTCATGCATTTCTTGATCAGTCTTGCAGGAACATGCAGGAAATCTTTAACATGATTGTGAAAAAGATGACAGTTCTGCTTCTTCTGTGACATTGGTAGGTGATTTATATATACAGCAGATCTGACAATGACATACAGATTTACAGCATGAAATGTTTACATCTGAGCTTTATCCAAGGTTTAACAATAGCATTGAAGCCTCACTTTTTAATGATGACAACCTGGACAAGTATAAAAAGATACAGATAGAAAGTATTTCTAATCTGATGCTCCATCAAACACCACTGAATGAAAAAGAAAGGGGGGGGGGGGGAAGAGAGAGAGGCCTCAGCCATTCTTGTTGCATCTCTCATTTCTCTTTGTCCCAGCAGCTACTACTGTAAATTGTGGTACAGACCTAAGAAGCAGGTAATTTCTCTTGTCATAATAAATCTCTGGAGAAAAAGGTCTGTTTGTGAAAGCCAGTCTGTGCTCTTATACACAGACCATCTAATTTAAATCAAATGCTAGCAAGAAGTCAGTCTTCCTTTGTACTGTTTTCTGACAGAAAATATACATGTATCGTGTTTGAAGGATTAATTGTTTTGTCTCTTTCATGGCTTATTTTTGAATAATATCAACTTGGTTGGGAATGTAATCACTAACCTGTGCATAAATCCAACTGTGGAGATAGCAAAAAGCACCTGAGAAGTAAGCATTGAATAAGCTTGTTTTCATTAAAATGGTGATTTCATTACCACCAGTAATGCTCACGTACAACTTCTGGTGCTGATGTGCCGTGTTGACTCAGGATGAGGTACGTTGACGTAGTGAAAAGGTTTTGTCAGCGCATGAACTTGTTACCCTGGCCTGCTCCCACAGATCTGGTTTCCAAAGTTAGGGGTAGGTAAATGAAAAATTAAGCATGGTATTGATTTTGTTACTGATAATGTGGTTAAAAAGCACTGTGAAACTGAAACAAAGAGTTGGTGCAGAATTCAGCCTGGAATTAACTGACGAAAATGACTAATTTTTACCCAAACTCCATGCCACAAACTCCGTGCCAAGTTCTAAAGAAGGAAGAGTGGTTCCTTGCTCTGTCAAAGCTGTTAGAAAATAGATGGGAGAAGGACAGATTTTTAAGCTGTATAGAAGCAGAATGGAAAAAATAGAAGTGGACACAATAGTGATGCTTCTCTTAGTGTTGTTTCACGGTGACTTTTTTAAAAATCCTTCTTTTGGAACAATATCACATTGTGGGCCGGTATTCAGTTTGCAGCCCACTCTAAATACCATGTTCTTTTTTTGGGTGGTACAGCTGACTAAGTTGTTATTCCTCATTTTGTTATTTTTATTCAATTTTCTCTCCATCCTCTTGTGTGGCATGACCTTTTTTTTTTTTTTTTTNTTTTTTTTTTTTTTATTAAATCTTATTTTATTGATTCCAGGCTATTTCTCTATCAAGATCACTTAGAATTCTGAACCAGTGGTCCAAGTGCTTGCAAAGATTTTAGTGACATGCACAGCCTCTCTTTATTTTGCCATCCAGGTTATTAATGGAAGTTTTGAACAGGAGCAAGCCTAGAAGACGTTCCTAGGTTGAAATAACCCCTTGATTTGACAGGAAATTGTTGATGCTCATACTTGCACTGGTGGCTGTGCAGATTAACTCTAATGTCATCACGCAGCTGTGTTCTCTGGGGTCCTGGGGATGGACAGCGTCCATTGCTTCAAAAGAGTTTGCAACAGGCAAGGCAAATCAGTAATTTTATATATGTAAAGTTTACAGGGTGCTCATACCTCTTCTGCAAAATAGTTATTGATCCATAAGTGAGGAAAGGTTGAAAAACTGTTGGCTATACTGGTTTTACCTAGTTTGGTTATGTAATGTGATTTCTGCTGTCTTTAAAAAATTCATTGAAGTCAAGAAATAGTGCAGCTATTTATTTTTCCATTTTCTGTAGCCCTGTCATAGAATGAATTTGAGCTGGATTGATAAAGATTGTTCTTGACAAATCCATCTCTTTATGTAATGTTGTATGATCTTTTAGATGCCTAACATACTGCTTCCTTAATCATTTCTTTATCTTTGTAGCTTCAGTCTTCTAATCTCTAATTCCCAAGTTTCCCTCTAAAATTACGCATTACCTTTGCTCCTTATAGGCATAATGACTTTAACTGGCAAGTAAATATAGCTGGAACTATTTTATTTTTATGTGTGTTTACAATGAAGTAACATAAATGTAAAAATGTAAGCCAAAGAAGGAAAAAATAATAAATAAATAAATAAATAAGTTTTCCTCTAAGTTACCTGACTCTTGATGTAGTATAACCAGGCTCAAAACAGCTCGGACATAATTCAGATGTTAACTAGCTACTGTTGCTGTTTCATTTCCCTTTCCTTGAAAAGGAGAAGGGGAAAATAATATAAACTACTCTTTTTCTTCTCTCCGTCATTTTCATGTTTTGAATCTGTACGTTGAAAGAAAGAACAACAACAACAACAACAAAAAGAGAAAACTAAATATTATGGTGTCCTGAAGAAGTCTGTAGTGTTTCATGTTAAGTTCTGTCCAGTAGACTATAGAGAATAAAGACCTTGAAATTCCCAACTCAGGGAGTCCCTGTTTCCATGACTTGTAGATGCTCTATTGTATTTCTGTACTGTATTTTCACCTATTGTAGATGCTCTCCTCCTGACTTCTGGACTAACGTCCAGCAAAAGTATTTGATCTGTAAAATGCAAAATGAGTATAAAGATTTCACTCCCATATTTACACATTGATGTTAATAAACCTGTGTTCAGCTTGTACCAGCGGAGGATTAGCACCAAGCCAGAGATCAAATCACAAATGTTGTTGCGACCTAATCAAACGTTAAGTCATGGACAAGTGGAAAAAATAAATTGAGCAAGCTGAAAGCATTTGAAAATCATTGTAATAAACAGTTGAAATATTTTTATGAACATAAGGTTTTTCATTTTAGTTTTGTAAGAGGCTATTACAGTCTGGAATAAAATGTTGCTTCTGAAATTCCTGAAAAGATTAGTTGTTAATGAAAGCGGTAAATGTTTTTCTCTGCCATCTTCCCAGCTATTGCTTTGAGATCTGACACTGGTTTCTGAATAGTCACAAGCCTAGATAAGTTGAAGTCATATTTGATGTTTTTGTTTTTAATGCTGTGTGGGTATGTTTTTATTGTGCCTAGCTCGAGAGGTTTTATAGAGAAAGAACTCCTTTCCTCCCTTTTTTATGAAAGGTGGTATACAGATACCTCCCACTCAACAGCATTTCCAGTTCTCTCATGGCAACCTGCAGCTGCTTTTTATTCGCAGCACGCTTCTGGTGCCATTACTTCTCAGTTTCTGTCTTCTGCTAACATCAGGGTTCCTCCTGAGACATGTCATCTCTATCACTGCAAGTCGATATTCATTTGCTTTCTTCAAGGTCCATAGCTCTGCCCTGTACAACACCAGGGAGAGTCTCATTGTTGAAGCAGCTAAGCAGGAGTATAATACCCCAGTCAGTCGCTGGTGGGCTTGTGTTCCCAGAGTGCGTAAGTCCTAAAGACAATAAATGGTAATTTACCCAACTGATTATCCACTGCTTTAAAACCCAGTCAGCTGTTTACAATGAGCTCCTTTCAGTCGTGCACTATGAATCTAATAAAATCATACTGGAAAAGCAGCATCGCACTATGAGGGCTTTTCTCTGCATGTGCGTCCCTTTATAGCTTGCTCAGAAGAAAGGATAAGCAAAGCAGTTTAAATAAGAGCAGGGAAATGGTAAATCCTGCCAACTTTTTTCCATTACTTTTTTAATCCACAAAGGTGAATAATGCAGAATAAAGTGCTAGGTGCATTTTCCTCCTAAACTTTTATTCACTTTATTCAGTGTGATTTAAGTTAGTTTACTGTTGGTCATTTCGAGCTATGCTTACAAGAAGATTTTAATGTTGTTTATACAGTTGCTTTTGTTCAGTTTGGTCCTTCCCTGGAACCTGTTCACAGGAATGTTTTCACTTCAGAGACAACTTGGAAGAAAAGAGTCTTTATGGAAAAGGAAATGCACTTAACCAAGGTTTACATGCCTTTTTCCCCCAAAGCAACTTCTTAAGACCCTAGGGAGCAGTGTTCAATAGGAATAAGTATAAGAAATGTTTCAGGAGCTAACGAATGGAAGACCACGAGGGCTCAGCTGCGTGAATTAATTCACCCTGTTGGCAGCTTTGATGAGGAGTCATTGATAGGAATTTTCTGTGTTCTTGAGGGATATGGTTCATGGGCCTACTGGCTGAAATTTGTATTCATTTTGACTGTAAAAACCCTAGGCTCTCAGTGGACTCTCTCACCTTGGTGAGTTTGATAGGGCTGCTGATAAAAAAACATCAGTGGCTTTCAGATTCCCTGAGATAGACTTGCCGGTCATTCATAGGTACAGTGCAACTGGTTCCCAGGGACTGTAGCCAAAAGGGCTATTTTTGCTGAAGAAATAGTGCTGGAAAGTCTAATTTTGAAGATAGGATTTTTATGTGGAAACTGTACTGTGGGTGCTGGCAGAAGGGGCAGATGTCTCTTGAATTGTCCATACCTTTCACTAGCCCATTGGATATTCAAAGCGCTTGTGTAGTTCATCTTAAACCATACTACTTAAGATGCGCATGTTAAGAGATAGGAACTGTATGCAACAGATACAGATACATCTGGTTTCCATCCCTTTGTTATTGTACACCTTCATTTATTTTAAGGTAGTAATTTATTTTTGTGTAGTGTTGCATTTAAATTGGCAGAAGGGTGTTAAAGACAGGACCTTTCCATAATGATCAGGAGGTGCAGAGGATTGTCATTACTGGGGATTTGTTGCACAGTCTTGGAACAACCCTCCAGAAGATGAGTTTTCTTTTCAATGCGCAACTACTATCACAAAGTGGATGACTTCCCCCTAGACCCCACCCCAGAAAAGGGGGTGGCAGCTAGTCTACAGCAGGAGACTTTCAGCTTGGCTGAAAAATTGATCCTGGAACTGAGATGTATGACTTTTTTTTTTTTTTTTAATTTTTTCTTTCTTTTTTCCTCCCCCCAGTGATTTTTACATTCGTGTGTGTACATTATATATAATGCATGCATTGTGTGTATATTTTTAAAAATATATATCTGTATATAATTCAAAACAAAAAGCAGGTCAGATGGTATTTGAAGGTTACTTTCTAAAAGGTATGCATAAATATGCTCGGTGTATACCTTTTATATGAAAACTAGGGGTTTTTTTTCAGGTTTCTTTAAATCATAAATTCCTAATGGCAAACTAGAGTAGAAAGTATGCACTGCATTTGGTTGTTTTTAATTGTTTTGTGTTTTATTGAAATGGTGATGTAATCTTTTGGTGATGTAAGTCAATGTTAGGAAACATTTTCTTTTTCTTTCCTCTTCTACTTCCCTCCCCCTCCGCCCCAAGGGAACACCAAGGAAAACTAATATTTTCCTTTAGTCTTTAAGGTATGGAGATTATTAGCATTTTATGCCACTGAGGTCACATTGAGACTTCATTGGAAATGTAGAGGAAATTAACTTTACAATTTTATGGCAGGAAATCCAACATTCAACATAGAGGTGCGATTCATAAAACTCTCTTTTGCTAAGTGTCCTCATCCTCACTTTCCAAATTCTCCTCTGTTGATAACGTAAGAGGCATGTACTGAGGTTTACTTAAGCTTATTGTGCCTCATGAAAGGACCTTATGTGTGTAAAGTATTAATATTATCCTGTGCTGAGGTTATAATCCTATTCTTAAGAGAGTATTTGAGCCCTAGGGTGGAATTGAATACTGGTTCCTTAAGTAATTAGTAAAGGAGTATTTTGAAATTAGTGCTGGAGTACAGATTGGTTTGGGCCACCCAGGTGAATTTTAAGCTTTCTGTTCCAGCCAGTGAAAATCCTGTTTGGCCTTGTGCTAGAATTGGATTGATTTATTATTCCAAGCTCTGCATCCACCTGTAAGTGGTTCTTGCAAATGAAGACAAGATTTAAATAATTAAGACTATTCCCTGTGGTTTCTGCTTAAGCAGAAAAAATGCAGTTGGTTGTTGACCTGCAGGGCTGCAAGACCCCGTTCTTGACAATGTAAGGGAACCTGAGAGTGGGTCTGAAGTCCACTAGCGACACTTGAAACTCTTAATTTCAAATGGGTGTTTTCATCATCAGCTTTAAAGAAACCTTTCTTCCTTCAGATTCTGCCTTCAGAGGTTAAACCTGCAGACCTACATCCCAATCCAAGTGGGAAGATGGTTGTAATTTGTAACTGTGTGCCTGGCAAGAAGAATAAGGTCATTACCCATGACTGGCAGTGCTAAAAGAGCAGCTGGAATTTAAAGCGATTGTGAATTTTTGTTGATTGTTGAACAGCCAACTGGCGTGATATTTCATCCTAGGGTTCTTCCTAGGTGTTTTACTGAGCTATGGCATTGCATGTGTACTGGGTTTATAGAATCATAGATTCTATATATGGGGCTGGATGGGATCCACCCAAGGGTACTGAGGGAGCTGGCAGAAGTGCTCACCAAGCCACTTTCAATCCTTTATCAGCAGTCCTGGCTAACCAGGGAGGTCACAGCTGACTGGAAGTTAGCAAATGTGACGCCCATCTACAAGAAGGGCTGGAAGGAGGATCAGGGGAACTACAGGCCTGTCAGCCTGACCTCAGTGCTGGGGAAAGTTATGGAGCAGATCATCTTGAGGGCCATCACACGGCATGTACCGGACAACCAGGTGATCAGGCCTAGTCAGCATGGGTTTATGAAAGGCAGGTCCTGCTTGACTAACTTGATCTCCTTCTATGACAGGGTGACCCACTTAGTGGATGAGGGAAAGGCTGTGGATGTTGTCTACCTAGACTTTAGTCAAGCCTTTGACACCGTTTCCCACAGCATTCTCCTGGAGAAACTGGCTGCTCATGGCTTGGATGGGTGTACTCTTCGCTGGGTAAACAACTGGCTGGATGGGCAGGCCCAAAGAGTTGTGGTGAAYGGAGTTAAATCCAGTTGGCGGCCGGTCACAAGTGGTGTTGCCCAGGGCTCAGTATTGGGGCCAGTTCTGTTCAATATCTTTATCAATGATCTGGATGAGGGGATTGAGTGCTCCCTCAGTAAGTTTGCAGATGACACCAAGTTGGGTGGGAGTGTTGATCTGCTTGAGGGTAGGAAGGCTCTGCAGAGGGATCTGGACAGCCTGGGTTGATGTGCCGAGGCCAACTGTATGAGGTTCAACAAGGCTAAGTGTTGGATCCTGCACTCGGGTCACAACAACCCCATGCAACACTACAGGCTTGGGGAAGAGAGGCTGGAAAGCTGCCCGGCAGAAAAGGACCTGGGGGTGCTGGTTGAGAGCCGGCTGAATATGAGCCAGCAGTGTGCCCAGGTGGCCAAGAAGGCCAATAGCATCCTGGCTTGTACCAGAAACAGTGTGGCGAGCAGGACTAGGGAAGTGATCGTGCCCCTGTACTCAGCACTGCTGAGGCCGCACCTTGAATACTGTGTTCAGTTTTGGGCCCCTCACTACAAGACAGACATTGAGGTGCTGGAGCGTGTCCAAAGAAGGGCAACGAAGCTGGTGAAGGGTCTGGAGAACAAGTCTTATGAGGAGCGGCTGAGGGAACTGGGGTTGTTTAGCCTGGAGAAAAGGAGGCTGAGGGGAGACCTTATGGCTCTCTACAACTACCTGAAAGGAGGTTGTAGCGAGGTGGGTGTTGGTCTCTTCTCCCAAGTAACAAGCGATAGGACAAGAGGAAATGGCCTCAAGTTGCGCCAGGGGAGGTTTAGATTGGACATTAGAAAAAATTTTTTCACCAAAAGGGTTGTCAAGCATTGGACCAGGCTGCCCAGGGAAGTGGTTGAGTCTCCGTMCCTGGAGGTATTTAAAAGACATGTAGATGTGGCGCTTAGGGACATGGTTTAGTGGTGGACTTGGCAGTGTTAGGTTAACAGTTGGACTTGATGATCTCAAAGGTCTTTTCCAACCTAAACAATTCCATGATTCTAACTCCCCTTTTTTTCCTGAGTTCCAGCCAAAGCTCTCTGTTCAGCCAGGCCGGTCTTCTTCCCCGCCAGCTCGTCTTTTGGCACATGAGCCAGATAATACCACATTAGTGTCTTCTGAAATGTGTATGTATTTTAGGACTTTTGATTATTTTCATAGTGTCATAAACCAATAATCTTTGTGATACGAAACACTGTTTTCAGTAAACTGCTGAAAGAATTGGTACTCTTTTCAAACTGATGCCTGCTACCTGAACTCAATTGCAGAGATTTGGGAYATTTCTTGAACCTGGCTTGTTGGCAGGTTCTGGAAGGAAATGAAGCAATAAAATCTTATTAAACGTAAGCATTGAGGAGAAGGCCMCATAGCCTTGAATTTTGGTTTTACCTGATTGCAAGGGAGGTTGTTCCAGAAAAATTAATGCTAATCACATTAGATATGGGAATCATGATATCAGCAGGCCACTTGAAACTGTCTTGCCGCACTGCTAAAGGCCAATGCGTGTCAAATGCCGAACCTGCAGAAACCCTTCTGCAGCTCTGACTCTGTGATTGCTGAGGTGGGTGCTGTTTTTCCAGAGACTGGTCAGTGGTGCAAATACAACCTTTTAAATTTTCCTTTATTTCCCCTCTCCTTTTAAGTTAGATGAACTCCTAGTCCTTTTCGTAGTTTTAAGGTGGGAAAGTAAGTACTATGCCTGCAGGTGTTTAAGGTACCATAGAATTAATACAAGAGTGTAAGAAACAGAAATTCCCTGGAATTAAGTATTCTGCAAGATATGCTTTATTTATCTGGAAGTCTGGTTAAAAGGTGTACTCAGTGCAATTTCTGATTTAAAAAAAAAGTGGTTATGCTTCAGCTTAGTACAAAGAATCGTGCTAGAAATAGAATGGGGAGAAGATGAGGAAGACGTGGATGAACTGAGAGTGGAAATCAAAGCAGGGAGTGTTACAGATGAGGTTCTGTTTTCCAAAAAAGGGATATTTTGATATTTAATGTTGGTCAAAATAGATTGGACTGATAAAACTCACTAGTCACTAATCACAACTCAAATGGCAAAAGGATATCAGTTTTTCAAATCTTCCTTCATTATAAGAGCACAGCTGTATTGGTTTTCTAGTTTATTTTCACTTTCTATTAGTATGTAAGGTGGAAATGGGACCTGATTTTTGATGGTACCGCTAAGGAGACACAGGTGGCTCACCCACCTTGGGCCAGCAGTCACCAGGTGGTCAGCTTCAGAAATCTGATCAGTTTCCAGGTTGAATGGATGTTACTGGGAGCAGGTGGAACRGGGGAATGTTTCTGAGGGTGCTCAGACTTCTTTAGTGCATCATGGCCTCTGCTGCCATTGCTCACAATGAGGAGCAGCCCCAAGACGCTTGCTATTGTCAGAAGTACTGTCTGCATAATCTACTTATGGCTTGTGTGATTAAGGAACATATGTCTAATAAACATGGTTGTAAACAAACAGGTCATCAGTATTCCTTCCTCCCGAGCCCATCTCAGAAGAGATCGTGATATGTCAGGTTGGCTGTAATGAGTTGACTTCGGTGCAGAATGACAGAAGAGCAGATGTGCTTGTGCCCAGATTCAGCACGCTCTAGGTTAAATACACACATCTGCAACCTGAAAAGCCCAGGCAACAGTTTAAGGACCTGCATTATGCATAAAGCTAGTAGGGATTACAGGCATCCATAACTATGTTTAATCAGAAGTAAACTAACATATTTAAAAGGAAGAGAGAGAACGTTTTAGAAGGGAAAATCTGAAAAGGATCTCATCCTTGTTGTAAGCTCTTTCTGTACTCCGGAGACTTGTTTTCCTGGAGAGAACAACGCGGTGCTGTGAAGTGCAGTTGCCAGTGGTGAGGCTGCCCTTCGAAGACAGTTGTATGTGCTGTGTCTGGCAAGAGGAAGGGAGGGAGGGAGGGAGCAGCTCGTTGGTAAGAGGACCACACAGCATACTGCTGTATATCACTGCGCTGTGCCTCAGCCTGTGACGGTCGCCAGAACTGCAGATACAGGGATAACTCGTGTGCTTTGTTTGACCCCAGGACTCTGGCATTTTTGCCACTGCAGGCAGCTGTTGGTAGGGCTGAGCTCCTTCCTCCTGAAGGGAGAAAGTTCAAATCTCAGTCTCCAGTCTGATACCTGCAAATTATATTTTAAATTTTGCTTTCTGTAAACGAAAATTTTAATTTTTTTTTTTTTTATTAAATACTCTTTTCTAAATACATTTTTAGAAGCAGACAGAAGTATTTATTGAGTCGTATGCACAAGAAACAGTCAGTACAGTGTAAGGGCATATTCCAAACCCCACTGAAATAAATTACAAAACTCCCATTGACTTCAGTAGGCCTTGGACCAGGTATTAATGGAAGATGACATTAGGCAGAGCACCTGTTTAGACATCAACTATTATGTCTAAGCAGGTGCTCTGCCTTCCTTCTAGCTGGTATTTAAGTTCTGGAGAGCATGTCTTTTGTTGACAAAAGCTTTATTCTTTAAGAGGCTGTTCATTTTAAAGTTTGGATGTTGCACTTGTCAAGTATAGATAACAATGATTATTGCTGTTGAGGTATATTATTATACTGTCCTACATAGAACTACATAATCAGCTCCTTTCTAAATTGGCATGTTTATTGGCAGTAACAATAATGGGTTGGCAGAGTGCAGAGATGCTGTTGAGCGGAGTATTGGTACACTGCCTTAAAAATCTGGATCTAAGAAATATTGGTGGGGGAGAAGAAGAGTACCCTGAATTGTAATGTTAGCTTTTAGACCAAAGGGAGCAAAAGATTATTGCAACTCACCTCCTGTCATGTATCATAGCGGATCTCTTGTGATTTCTTTTATGCTTCCTACAGTACTGCAAAGAATATATACGTTGGACCAGAGTTATTTTCAGTTGTCCCATTCCTAATTTAAGCTGATTGCCTCTGGTCCTTCCTTGATAAGGGTGAGCTGGAGTTTGCATCATACAGCCTCGAGCTTTCTTGAGCAAGGGGGACAGTATAACATGCTTCAGCATACTGTAACAGCACTTGCTTGACTGTTTTTGTGCGGGTGACCACCTGGAAGAGCTGTGTGGCTCAGCACATGGTGTAGATCTGCTCCTTTGCCTACTGGCATGAAAAGGGCTGGTAAAAATCTGTGTGGGTTGTTTTTTTCTCCTTTCTGTTTATGACTTGCATTCTCTGGGGCTCTGCAGAGGGTGCACTACTGAAAGCACAGTGCTTCACCTTGTAGTCTCCAAGGCTAAACCAATAGTTTAGTACAATTTTCGCATGTATTGCCAAATATAAGTAAATATCAGGTGGTACCTCCTCTAGACTCTATCCAATTGTACAAAATACAGTACTTAGGAGCCCTGTAATGGACACCTGCCAGAAAGTGGACATTGATACCTGTCTGATGAGCTCTCTGCTGAAAACGGAGCTGTCTTCACACTGCTGCTCGCTCCCCTCTGGTCCCTTACAACACCGGCAGAATGCTGTGCTCACAGAGACATAAGCACTTTAGGCTTAAAGGGGATTACTTTAAGATTAAATGTGATGACGCCTTCCTGCTACTTACTAAATAGATCTGTGGAAAAAAACCCGTTGCTTAAAATGCTGCCTTCCCCTCGTATGCTCGCTGCTGAGGGCCTGCGACCTAATGGTTTGCCTTGGCAGGGTTTCCCCTCCCCTGCCGTTTCTCCCCCTGCAGCTGCTCATTTTGGAGCCCGTGCGGCTGCACGCGTTGTTAAAAACCACAGCTGCTCTGCATCCATTGTAAGCTCCAGCTATTGATTTAGATCCTCCAATTTTTATGTGTTGAAAGAGAAAATGGTTGTTTAAAAAGGCATTTGTGTGGGACCTGGAGTCAGCCAGGGCCTTGAGGCAGAACGGCCTCAACTTCTCTGCATGGCAGATGTGCCAAAGTGCTCAAGGTGGCTCCCAGTCTCTGGTCCTGGTTTTATTATCACAAACGCAAAATAATAAGCTAGAACAAGAGAAGTACTTTTAGAGAGAATACACAGATCTGTTGGGTCAGGCAGATTTAAATAGAAAGGTCTGAAAACAAATCTTTCCCCCTCTCCAGTGGGTCCTGGAAAGGTTGGACCTTCCTTCTGACTTTGTTTTTGACTACAGCTGCTGAGAAAAGCTGGTGTCGGTGGCTTTGTGGGTTGAGATAACCCCCACGCTGCCCTCTGGAGCTGTAGGCACCTCTCCTTATCGTCATCTCTTTTGGGTCTCCTGTGGCTATGCTCCTCTAAGCACATACCCTGTTCCTCTCAGAGATATCCAAGTCCATATTGACACTGCAAGCTCTGTGCTTGGTGGTGTCTCTTTCCTACCTGGCACGTGTTAGTCCACAAGCTTGCTGTGCTTGGATGTGCTCAGCCGCCGCAGGGGAACAGCCTGCTCCCCATCGCTGAAAGGATCTTGCCYGTATCTGGGTGCAGCTTTTGCTGTGCAGCCTCACCCTTTCTGGCAGAGTATGGTAGATGYAGCATTTACACAACAAGCAGGGGAAGCACAGTAAAAAGTGCTACTGCCCATCACATCTCTTTACGCGTCCTCTTTAGCACTTGAGCATTTATTTAAAAACCTGGAGGGGTTTTTTAACATTAGTGTCACCTGTTGTGCATCATGCCTCTCTGCTTTCTTGTCAAGCAGTTAAACACTGCAGACTTCACAGAGCTTTTCACAGGTTGTTATATTTCGTTGCTATTCTGGAAGTAAGTGAGGAAGATACGGAATATAAAATTGAGAGGGCTCGGGATCGCTTTCAAGGATTCCTGATTCTCGGGAACTGTTTTGGACGTGCCCTGCAGAAAGGCAGTGTTCTCTCAGGATGATCTGAATGATGTTTTATGGGAGCTCTCCCAGGGTTTATTGTGGTTGCTTTATTTAATTTGCTTGTACTATTATGGCCCTGCATCCCTGAAAGTCCTATGATGATTTGCCCACTGTCTTTAGAGGTGTGGAGTAGGACATGAATGGCTGACATAAAGAGGAATGCTAACGCGCTATCTCAACAGCTGCAACGCTGCATTTTCTATGATAATCTAACACAGAAATATTTTTCCGTGTAAGTAGCTGGGAGGTCAAAGCAGTAATACGGTTATCTCTCTGTGCTTTTTCCCCAACCCACACTCCTACTCCCAAGAGTTAGAAAGGCAGGTTCTAGAAAGCATATCTGAGCAATAAGAGAATCAAGTAAGTATGCTCTAAATCATGGCGCTTGAGTTTTTTAAGTTAAAACCCAGGAATTTGGGGCTCTAGGCTTTGCTACAGATTTTCCATGTAATCTTAAGTGAGGTTATTTAACAAAACTCTTTTTTGCAAATGGAAAATGCTGTGCTTGCAGAGACAGCTGGGAGTAGTTTTTTCAGTTGAAATCTATCTGACTGTGCTGTGGTAAGGACTGACAGAGGTGCAGCATTTTCAATGTATTTGAAAATTTGAGTTGCATACAGTAAATATCGATGCTACAAAGAAATGGAAATATATGATGTTATCATACCAGAAATGGTATTTTGAAATTAATATTGCCAAATCAACTTTACTGTGAATTTTATTATAGTAGGCTAAATTATGAGTGTGGTAATAAACTGCAAAATACATTTGATTTGTTTTAAATCTGCAAGCAGAATGAAAGAAGTGCCAATTTATATCAAAATAAGTCTTCAAGGTGTACCTGTTTTTTATTAAGGGAACTATTTGCTGCAAATTATTTGTACTGTTTAGAGGTAGAATTAGAGGTCTCTAACTAAAGGTAGAGTAGAGATACATCTGCATATACTGAGTTTAGTTCTAGCGTGTATATTGCCTGCCACAGCAATGCAGATAGACCACTACACTTACTCCAAGGATGGGATGAGGTACAGATTAGAAGCAGATTTCACCCCTGGATTAAGGTAGGGAATGAGGAAAGGAACTGACATCTCCAGCTACCCATTTCTCCACGCTGAATGTAACTATTTTGTCCTTCAGGAGAGTTGCTGACTCGTGGGATGCGTGTTGTGCATTAGCAGCCATATAATTTGGATGGTCTACGTGTGCCCATGATGCAATTTATGTTGCATCCTCACTGGAATCCTGTTGTGCCTAATAGTTGGGAGTTTATGGTGTGCAGGTTTAGCGGCTGAGGTTACGCGTGCAATGTAAGATTCAGAGTGTGCCTTTGTACAAAGCATGTTTTGTGTGCATTGCTGAATTCGCAGCTGACTCTTACACTGTGGAAGTTATGGTGCAGGCACGTTTTGGGGAATTTATGGCATGACAAAGGAAGCTTGTCTCATGTTTGCAAGTTCGGCACTTCAGTGTTAATACTGAAGGGCCAGCTTTTTGGATTTGGGATGGAACACGTGTTTTCTAATTTATTGTGCTCTCAAGTTCTATATATGATCTGTCATACATTCTGTGCCAGCGCACTCACTTGGCAGTCTCTGTTTTGAGCTGTAGCACAGTATTAGTGAAACRCAGCCAAAGTCTCCTTAGGGAAGCTGTTTGTATATCACTGTGTGTACAAACGGCACTATTGGTAATTGTAAAAAGGAATTCAAGAAAGCTAAAAGAGGTTGTATTTTAGAAGACAGTATCTCCTGTGTGGTTAGAGCACGATATTCAATTCCCTCGTTTACCCCATGGATTGCTCCTTACCTGGAACAAGGAAGATTCACGAATAGTTCCCTTCACCCCTTGCTTTCCTAATGAAAGAAATTAATTAGGAAAATCTGGTTCTTTGCAGAAGGGAAATTCTGCTGTTTATAAAGATTTATCCTAGCAATGTGAAATAACATTATACATGAATAAAAGATGCATCCAGCTCTTAATAGGAGAACATTAACTGCTCAGAGATTTCCACTATGGTCTCTTTAGGTATGCATTCTCACTGAATGTAGCCTTCATGGGATTTATTTTATTTTTGTGTAGCCTATTGTTTCACTATAACCCTGTAGCTGAGGTGTCGCAATGACTGACGTTAGCTGCTTGACCCGCAAGTGACTTCTGGAAAAGCTTGTAAATCTGTGAACGCCTGTGTTTCTGCAACTTGAAGACAAAGTGGCTTCTAATCATGTCGCAGAGAAGTCCCTCTGCAATATGGAGAAAACTATTGAAACCAGGGTTTGACTATCATTCACTTGCAGATTTTCTCTAGACCCAAGAAACAGTGTGGAGTATGGGTGCTTCAAAAATAATTAGTATGTATTCAGTTAATGACTTGTCACTCTGGCTTTATTTTGGAAAAAGCAATAAAAAAAACGTTTCACGTACAACTTCTCAGCTCTAGTCAATCAAGAGTTATAAGGAAGCACATTAGAGCTAGTGTTATTACAAGATATGCGGTTGCTTAGTTTTTAATTAGGAAAGGTATGTTGAATACACAAGCATAATTACAGCTTTTTTTTCTTTTTTTATAAACCAGCAATTACGTGGAAAAAATGTTACTGACACACAGGACCCTTATTTATAAACATAAATTTCCAGTGATGCCAATGCAAATACAAAGCTATTGACCCTCAGTATCCAGCTTTACCTGGCTCTTGCTGTTGTCTTAATTACAAATCTTCAGCTGGCATGAGGTGAAGATCCATACAGTAAGCATCCTGGAAAAAGTGATGAGAAGGCTAATGGGCATTTTGTCATTTTTGCTTATGTTTTATTTTGGGCAGAAATTCTTATYAGCAAATAGAACTTGAAAGCTTGGTGTATAACTTGATAGTTACTTGGGCGAGTYGAAGACTTCACTTGATAGAAAGTCTTGTGTTGGTATTGTAGGCAGATATTAACTTCTTCTGGAGGTGTTCTGAGGGGTCTGTGCTGGAAATTCCTGGGAGAGAGATGTTGGGAGGGTGTGAGAAACACAAACTGAACGGTACAATGAAGCCACTGAAAGATAAGCTGATCAAGGTGTACACACTACTAGTGCAACAGGTTTTTTTCCAAATGACCATAAAGATGTCAGAAAATTGCAGACTCTGTAGGAAAAGACACAGATGTGTGCCTATGATGCTGGCTAATAGCCAAACACTTGGAATAGTGTGTTAGATACAGGAATTTCCACGGCTGCTCTTCTCCCCACCCCGTTGCCCCCTTCCTTCCCCCTTTCAATAAATTGCTGAAGAGACTATCTTTTAACTGTGGTGTGTCTGTGAGAGACAGGCACTTTCTACTGTGGAAAAAAAAGAATTAGTTCACTGCCTCTGGAAGGCTGATACTTTGCAGCTTAAGTCTAAGTTGTCTTAATGGGTTTTATACAGCTAGATAGCAGGCATTCTGCTCTATGACAACTCTACTTTTGAAATTCGCCAAATATACCTAATGGAAATGGATGTAAAGTGTAGAGATTGTTAAACTGTGATGCTGGGAGACAGCACCCTTGAGGTAAAATCCTCCAAATGAACTGCAACTGCAGAATAGTTGCAGGATAAGGAAATTTGTCATATAACCACTAGGATCCTACATTGCTCCTGACTGGCAGAAGACAGGATGAAAACAGTCTGTAGTTACCTACAGTCAGAAAGAGAATTTCCCGTTTAGGAGTGAATCTAAAGTCCTTTTTGTGGGTGTGTTTCATCTTTGTAAATATCTAATTATATTGATGTGCAAACAAGCCTACTAAAAGGTCAAGTTAAATATCCACAGCCCTTGTAGTGAACAGTGACAAACCCTTTGTTACAATTTCTAATATTTTTTTTTCTTCAGAGAAGATGACAGTGTCTTCCTTTCATTTACCTGCTGTTTGAGAACTTCAGCAAGGATATCATAAATTCTTCCTGACCTTGTCGCAATGTTGTCCTTCCCTTTATGATGCATTATTTAAAGTATGATAGGGTGCGAATTTGAGCAGTCTAAAGCCCTAAACAGGGACATTTTTGACTATCCAAGTTTATGCTAAGCTCAGTTGGGTGCTGCACTGGGCTTACGCACTTCGAGCTGCGCTACTCAAAAAGTTTGGCTTCACAGGCAGATGGGGACTGTGCGCTTTGCTCAGCGGCTCTTTTTAGAGTGGAGCAGGAACTTCACCAGCCTCAAAATTAACAACTCATAAATTGGCATGTTATGTGTGTCATCTTAGAGCATGCTCTAAATATGGAAATCTGTGTGAAAACAGTTATGTATTTCAGTAGGTTTACTAGTGAACTCTGGTATGAAGACCCTTTCATTAAAAACCTTCCCTTTAGACACCAGGTGCTCTGAAATCTKTAAAACTGAAGTTGGATTTGGGTGTGTCTGTTCTGTATGGAACTGTAATGCATGATGTTACTGGGAAGATGAAGAAGGAGGATGTCTGGGATTTTTTATGCATCTTTTGAGAGTTTTGCAGTCATAGTAGTGTTCAAAGAGGACTTGCGTGACACTGGGAGTTCAGGGCTGCTGTCTCTGAGATACCACCATGATAAATAACTGAATAAGRCATTTTGGTGAGCGGAGTCCTTTGTAATGCAGTCCCTTTAGAAAATGATGGATCGGACTCCTAACTGATGTTCTCCAGTATTGTTCCACAGCTTGAATATAAATATATGCATATATATATTTCATACCTTCTGAGATTTTGCTCTGAATTTCTAGGAGGTTCTTCACTAAAGTGCATCATGGTGACCTGAGAGCATTTCTGTAGAGCAGGTTGTTGGCTGAAAGGATCTTTGTGCCCTTCAGATTGTAGCTATAGAATAGTCCTCTTTCTTTTACATTTTGGTGTGTATTTTTTTTTTTTCTGTTTGAGAAGAGGTCTAAGAAATCGGGTTCTTTATCTCAAATTGAAACTATCCTAGATGAAATCTCAACACTTACTTTTATACGCTCTACATACTTTAATATGTTTCTGACTATGAAATAAAATGCATATTCTCAACAAAATAGCTTCTTTTTTACTGCTGTTTCACTCTGCAAAGTAGAGTGAAACTTCTGCAATATGTTTAACTTCCCAGTAGCAATTCAGCTCTGTTAATGTACTACAAGCGTAGAACTTGTATTAAATCTGCGAAATGACTGCTCACCCAAAAATAATCTCACTAAAGAAACTCTGCTAAAATCTGTTAACATATCCTAATAAAAGGATGTAATGGCTTTAGAAAGTTTTAAAGAAATGCAATGGAATTGTAAAGCATTTAGCAGAATTTATTTTATTGCACTTCTTAGGTGAGCAAGGTATGAGGACAGTTGCTTTCAAGCTGTAGCTGTGAGAGGCACAGCTTGAGGAGAGCCTTTCTTCTGAAGTTGGTGGTACACCAGCTAAACTGAACTTTTTCTAGACCTCTTTCACAGTGTAACTGTCCCCTCCAGGGCTGCCGTCACTATCCCGTCACGTGCCCGGGGGTACATGCCTCTGCCTCTCGCTCTCCCACACTACCAGGTAGGCAGGAGAAGTTAAGTACAGGCTTGCTCTCGTTGCGGTGTTCCCCAGGCAGTGTGGTTTAGAGCACTGGCTAGAGTAGATGGGCTGCAGTGCCATAGTTTTGGAGACTGCTGCTTTCATGGAAATCGCACATGTTTTGTGCTCTTCCTCTGAGGAAGCTGCTTCATGAGACATGATTAAAAGAATATGCTTACTTATAAGCATAGATTTGCAGTACTAAAGCTATACAAAAAGAAAACAATAAAAAGCATTAAGATTATATTTAGTAAGGATTCCTCTTAGCTTATAAGGCTGTTGTGTCCTGGGGAAATATTAGAACTATGTCCTTCCTGCTTCTGTTTTGAAACATGCCTAACAAAAGGTATGTAGAAAAGTCTCACTGGATGATCTGCTGCTCTTTAGCCCCAGATAAAAAGGCTTCACTACTCCTCTCTTCATCTGCCTCTCATTCCTGCTGCTGGGCACTGGAACATGGCTTGTTATTGCTGGGGATTAAGTTGTTTTCTTCTTCTCAAGGTCATTTGAAATATGTATGCCTTAATTGGTGTGTTTCCAGCTTCAGCTTTGCAGGGTTTTTTTGCCTATTTATTTTAGGCCTTTTCAGATACGGCAATAAAATTTTTACAGATTTTGTGTTGTATCTATTGTTAATCATACATATTTCTTAGGCACTGCTGAAATTTGTTTATTTTCTCCAACGTGTATGTTTAAATCGCATCTTGGATTCTCAGTCAATGATGAGGAGAAAAACCCACCCCCTCCTCCATTTTAGGGAACTCTCGGGGGACTTGTCAGGTGGGGTGGTGTCTTGTATGTCGGGGTGCTCATGCATTTCTGTTTCATGAAAGAGAAAACACGTCGCAACACGTTATAGCAAGAATGTGCTCCCTACGTCAAGCTGAAGTCTCAGAACAAGAAAGAAGGGATGGGTAATAATTAGTAGACCAAAAATTGTGCATGGCTAATATTTTCATGGAGATGCATGTAAAATAAAGTGGGAATTAGCTTAGTCCTAAGACTGCTGGGGCATGGAGGAACAGCAACAGCATAGCTTCCAGGTTTGCCGTTTCTCCCACTGCACTGAACCCTTTCAGTGGAAAGCCAGACTAGTCAAGCTAGATCACCAATACCACGCTTTTCTTGCAAAACATGCAAAGGATAATATTTATCCATACCTTGGTGAAAGAATTGAGATGAATGGGCAAGATTTATGCGTATGATCATCTTTTAAAGTTTGGAAAGTCTGATTGCTTGACAGCATGATGTTACAGCCTCAGTAACGATAAGCAGCTGGCTTACACTTGCACAAACTTTCACTGGCTCCTATTTGAATATGGAAGAATTTATCTTAATTTTCARTAGCACTATTTAGCAGGTCATCATGAATGAAGAAATAGTATTTTTACCATTACCTTGGCTTCACTGAAATTTTGGCTAACTAGAAAATGCATGATCTTTTCCTCAGCTGGCTTTTCTGTGATTCATTTATTTAGCTGTGGCTGCTATATTTTTTTTTATAGCTGCCTGTGTGAAATTCTGGATGTGCAGCATCTGTAAGACTTGCTGTTGCAATAATTAGCATGAAACGATGCAGAAAATTGTTGACCAGACTTAAAATAATTTTATAAACATCTTATGATAGCTGAATTATCAACAACTCTTTCCTTACAGAGAAAACTTCAGTTTTAGTTAGTATCACTTAATCCAAGTAAGAATGTAAAGACAGAGGAAATAATGTGTACRTATTCATGTTTTATTTAAAAATCACGTACTTTTTATATGTTTTCTGTATATAAAACTAGATGATGGAGAAAAGAAAGAAGATGCTTTCTCTTTTCAACAGCGGAGAGACTGAATCATATAGAAGTTTTTCAAAAGACTGGTATCTCTTAGTTTCAGTTAGCATCTGTGGTATTCTAGAAACCTTCCAGGCACAGAGAGGACACTCACTGATCCTTCACTGGAAATTTTGTAATCCCAGATTACAAGAACAGGCAAGGATTAAGAAATTAGCTTGACAGAATGATCCTTTTGCCTGTCTCCCAACATCACTTGAGAGAACACAGAAGAATATAAACTTAGAGGTCTGCTTTCATTTTATTGCTAAAAGATTTAAAAATTTTCTGGAGAGTGTTGCAAAGTGTTTATTCAGTGGGTCTGGCCCAGGAATGAAACTTCAGTGATGGAGCGTAGTGAGAAAAAGGAAAGAAGCTTGTTGAGCATGGGTTTTTTAATCTTCTGCTTCCAAGGACGCTGTTGGTTCATTCAACCCTCCATCTGTGAACTGCTTGGCATGGAGTGTTTCCATTAATGTAGACTTGAGAGGAGGGAAAAGACAGATTTGATCCTCCTACACACTGTGACATGTTTTGCCCTAAGGCAGTATTCACCCCCCGCCCCAGGCGCCATGTGAAAGAATGAAAGGCAAGATGTTGGTGCGTTTACAGCAGTGGAGGTGGTGATACTTGAGTTGGTGGTGTAGTTATCAACACGTACCTCTAAGTATCTGCTGATCCTAAAATGTGGTGTTCACCTGCAAAGCTATCGCTGGTGGGCAGGTCTGTGAGTGCATCTGCAGCTTGCTGTTCAGTAGGAGGGACATGTGAGCACAAACGGGCTGCGTTCCCAAAGTGCGTGTGACAATCACATGGCCATCTGCTTAACGATACCAGTGCATTTTCAACTGTTGCAGTAAAATAAGCAATTGTCATGGTTTTAAACAACAGATAGTATTATTTTTGTTCTTAGTTTTCTTCCAAACAAATTATTTTGTGACTATTTGAATCACACATTTGAAATATTTTTCAGTAACCTGTAAAAAACAAAAGTTCTATTAGAAAAAAAAAATAGCTGCAAGGAATACAATCACCCCTGACTAAATGCAGACATCCTGAAATGAACAAAGTAGTAAAAAAAAAAAAAACCCAAACAAATCTATTGGAGAAATGTAGAGCACTGTAAATAATCTCAGACAAATACAGCTATAATAGAATAAGCTTATCCTGACTCAATCCACTAATCCATACTTATTCATGTAACAAATAGAGTTCAGAAACTCAAATTTAATTTGTAGCTTGTGGCCCGAATGTGTATGAAAAGGCTGCCAAATTTGCTTATATAAAAAAATTCCAATACTTCATACATTTTCATCAGAAGTAATAAATAGTATTTCCCTCCCTATTTTCTTTTAGTAAAAAGCAAACAAAATTATTTTCAGATTCATTCCTATTTAAAGTTTTGCAGAAGTACAGATCTTCAAACTGAATGGCAATTTCTATTTAAACCATGGGATAAAGAATCAAATTTATATACAAGTTGAATGGATTTCATAGACAAATATTACTATTCAGGCTAAATGTCATTGCAGCATCACCGTGCAACTAGCTGAAAAAATGCCGCTTTCCCAGGACAGAATATTTTCTGCAACCCTGCTGAGGTGTAACACGCTGCATGCATTTACTTGCTTATGTCAGACTGCCCTTCGCAACGTGGTAGAGGAATGAAGCAAGTTTCAGAGAAAATTAACACCACTACTTTCAGCTCCTGGTATTCAGTCAGGTAATTACTGATGTTTGTCATTAAAATTGGGAGAATTATGATCCCTTTGACTCCGGTTTTCGTATTTTTATTTCTCACTTAGATTGAAATGTCAGATATCTGCAAATGGTATTGTACTAGTAATTAATTAAATCATAAAGAAACCAGCCACGGCTGTGTAGCCTTTTAAGTAAAAACAATTGTTTATTCCAGCTGTGTTCTCCAGAGCAGTCCTTCAAAATTAGTATTGGAATTTTTTTTTTTAATTCCAGATTGTCATATATTTAATTGTCTTTCCTTAGTCCTTGTTTCTGTTCTTTTATTTTCCCTCTCTCTTGGTTTCAATTTTTCATGTCAGTACTTTCAGCTTTCAAAATTGTCTAATGCAAGATAAATTATCCAAATCATATAAAGATTTAGAACTTCAAATTAAACCCCATAATTTATCCATTGCAAATTTTTGCCATATTACTTAAAATGTGTGAACAGAAAGAATCACAGATGTATGAAATCACACATTTCAGTTCTGGTTTCTTTAATATATAGCTACTGGAAATAAGAGTATATATAGCATACAGATTGGAGTGGTGTATACGTTAGCCTACTTGGGGACTGATCAGACTCTGGATCAAAAAAGGCTGACCCATGAATAATAAACTGGTATGCCTTTTCAGCTAAACTCTGTCTCTTAGAAATGTGCTGGAAAATAGAAGAGATCAGCAGATATCATGTACATGAGGATTGTGGAAAATATCTTTCCAGTAATCTGACAGCATCACTGCATATGAAGTTTATCAGGGTGAGATATCTAAAAGCCAGTATTATATAGCAACACTCATTTGGATTTTGACATACAAATAGTGAGCTACATCAACACTGAAGTTTGGGATTCATCTGCTCTACCTAAGGTAGCTGAAAGTTAGATACCTACATCCATGTTAATTTTTCTGTGTCTCTTGTTTCGTTGTTGGGAAGAAATAGGCACTTCTCCATGGCTGATTCCATCCTAGGATATAGGTGTCTGAGACCGGCTGGATGAGATGTGGTGGTAACCTTGCATTCCTCAGTTTTTGGATGCTTAACTTGGAAATGGAGCCCCTGTGAGCTGTCAAAGGAGAAGACAGGCAGTCCTTTCTAAGATGTTAGACCTCTGTAAGACGGCTTGCACAGGGCACCCAAGCGTGAGAGTATTTGCTTCAGTTTTGAACGTGATGTGGTAAGGAGTACATGCAAGATAAGGAGTACATGCATACTGGTATACGTAGAAAGTCAAGAGAATTTTATAGCTAGAATCTAAAAGCTAAGAGAAAACTAAGCCTGTGCATTGTCATCTGGCAAGGCCCATGTTTTTCACATTTTGTTTGTTTTTGGCTACTGTGCTGCTTCTGCATGTAGGGAGAAAACATCTTGCATTGCTGCTGTGCTTCTCCCTTCAGCTTTTGTCATCTTTGCCCTTCTGCAAGTAAACAAATAACCACTTTTTGTCACATTTATTATGCTTCTAGTGCTTCTTTTTCTTCCTGCGCTGCTAACGTTTCCATCTGTGTACTATCATACACAAAAAACCTGGGAGGCATCAGATAAAGTAGTCTTCAGAGATTATCTCAAGTCATTGCAAACATACAGGGTCTGATTCTGACATATTCTTTATGCAGTTCCTCCACTACACTGACTGTCCTCTCAAATAAATAAAGCATCGCAAAATTGTTAAGAATGAAAGAATCTGGCCCATCATGACTCAGCTTGATTAGTCAGTTAAAATAATTAGCAGGTAGCTTACAGGAGATGATGTAAAGGGAAATTTTATGGCATGTCTTGTTAGAACGATTAAGATGGGAACACCTGAACGAGCATGGGGACTCTACTGATGTGTAGAGAGAGATACTTTGAGCTTCCCTACCACAAACGTATGCATGTACCCATGCTTTGCTAACCTGTATGGATTACTTGAGTATTTACTAATACTTGCAAATTATAGGCACAAAATTGAGGCTGCGAAAGTCTGCATACACATACTTTTGGGGCCAGTAAAAAATTGGCTGGGAATTTATAGCATGAACTATTGATTTCCAGGGTGCCTGTCTTCTGTTGTTGGCTGCTGCTGGTGTTTAAGGGGCTCTGAGGATCCTGAGTCACTGTTGATATTCACTGGCCACATCTGGCTGTTGCAGAGCATGTGCAGAATTGTGTTGCTCAGAAAACTTCTTTTAGGCTTTCTCATGGGTTGGAAATGTAAAACTCATATTAGACATCAGCAAGTATATGGCAATACAAATAACTGAGCTGCTCAAATCCCARGCATTTAATTATTTTGCTGCATTGTATCATACCAGCATTGGCTATTRATAGTCTATTATGCACCTAATGGGCTTCTCTTAATTGGGTCATTTCTATATCCAGATGCTGAGCACATGGTCAAGTGCCAGTCATTACTAAGACCGTGGGTTCAGACCATATAACTTTGAATGTCATGTTTGGAAGTTTTCTGAGTTGCAAGTTGTCATCGTGCAAAATTGTTTCTGCCTCTGATACAGGTCAAATGATAGCCACATCATAAGTCATATTCCATCCACAAATGGAGTTGAGTTGYGTATGTAGTTGGCTGCTAATCTGTGAGTGATAGAGGAGGTGACAAAGAGGCAGCAGAGACTAAAACAAAGGTTTATTACAGTTTATTTTCAGCTGTATGTATGAATGACAGATCACAGCTGAGACAAATATGCTTTTCAACGCTGCAAAGCTGATGTGTGATACGAGAGATCTGTTGATCTTTGCTTGATCTCCAATGGCTTCTCTCTGCCTTTACAGCGCTGTGTAGGCTATGGAAAGCATTGTGAAACCCAGGTTTCAAGTGGCGCAAATTGGTTTTACTATTTTGACCTCAGCTGAACTACAGAGAATCAGACCAACTGTTGGAACTGTCTGGATCCTTAACTGATATAATTTGGCATCTATAAGTAAGTTTGACAGAGAGAAACTCAGCCGAGTTCCAAGTGTTTATATATACCTATAAGCGTGTGCATGCAGGTATGCACACAAGCGTGGAATGATTTTGAGTTGGTACATATTTTCTGTTTATTCACAAAGCAAGCAAATTTAGCCTTATTGAGACAGCTTCTTACCTTCTCGTATTGCTGCAGTCATGTTCTAAGTGATGGCAGATGAGGGCTGATTTCCTAATGTGCAGTTTGACTTAGTTAAGCTTACTTTTCAGAGCTAATTCATCTATTATTGGCAAATTGAATTTTTCCTGCTTTGACATGCTTCAAAATACATTTTTCATACACTCCCCCGTAGCTGAAGATAAGACACACRGAAAAAGCGAATTGAGATGGAAAGCATTTACCTTCTTTCTCTTTGTCACTGGCTGCAAGATATGATTCTGCAGCAGCTGTCTCATCATCAGAACATTTGTTTCCCATTGAGATTTCTATTGACCTCCACCGAAGCTTTGTTTACGGTGAAAGCAATGAGCTTTCAGCGCATAGTTTGGTTCCACCATATGGGACAGGTCCTGCAAACAAAGAAGATTGCTTAGGTCTCAGACCTGAGCAGGAAAGGCATTAATGCCAGCACACTGCCAAAAGCTAAAAGCAATGGGATAGCTTATGCTTTGGAAGGATCCCATTTTGTGAATTTACTGCATGGGCTCCCTGTTTATTTCGTTTTCCTTTCGTGTGTTGTTGTAGTATTTTATTTCTCTGTCCAGCTTTCCTTCTCACATTCAAATTCTTCTGTGAGGATCAGACAACTGCTGTCAGATTTCTTGCTTTCTGCAGCTGATTTTTATTCAATTAGGAGCAGGATTCGAGTGAGGCTGCATGGTCCAATGGTAGAAAACAGACACTGACAAAGATTGCTCCGTTTTGTTGTAGGCCGTGGTGTTAGGGTTGAGAAGGGTTAGATTCTGACTGGCCTGGTTTCATGCAGCCCCATTGCCTTCGTTGTATGGTTTGTAGCACTTACAGCTTTTATTGTCTTGGTATGATGTCAGTGTGCTTTACAGGCAAAATATTTGAAATCCTGGGTCCAGATTCTGGATCTAGAGGTTCTAAATGCTAGGCTAAAATGAGCTTCAGAGGCAGTGGGCAGAGATCTTACTGACCGTACTAGCTGTTGAATTAAGCCTTTGGTCCCCCCTTGAATCAAATCTGCCCCTCTTCCTCCTCAACCCACCCCACCCTCTCTCCAGTGCCCCCCAAAAGGGCACTGCTGGTGTAAGGGAAGGGTGAGACTGTCAACAGAGTGATGAAAAGGCTGCAGGCTGTGAGAAATTACGAAGACATCATTGTGCTGCTTCGGTAACAGACAGAAGAAATAGAGTCAGGAGGTTTATGGCCTGGTCTCCAGTTATGCATCATTTCCCCCCGAGAGATCAGTAATTGGTGCTAATATATCCCAAGCCTCACCTGCTGGTGCCTCAGTGGCCGTGACTGCTCTCTTGGGCAGATGCAGGCAGAGTTGAGGCGTAGCTGATCCGCGGCACCCGCTCGTCCACTCTGCATGTTGCGAGGCCATCGAGCAGGATTTGGGCTTTCTGCCTTCCTCAGCATGCAGCGTTGTCTCTTTCATCAAACCTGTCCCCAAAGGAGTTTTCGCTATGTTTGTGCATTTCCTATCGGGCAGTTATTAACGTAACCCTGAGCTCGCTGGCAGCCCACGGGGCCTGCCCAGGTGCCTGTGCTGTGCTGTGTGACACAGGTAGTTTCCAGAGGGAAATAAAATAGAAAGAGTGCTTTATGCCTCCTATGCTTTATGAAGATTACTGCGGAGGGTAGTTTGTGGCTTTAATTGCAAAGGAGCTCCAGGGACTGTGAGGAGGTGGCAAAACTGCGGTGCCCGCAGGGCTCCTGAGGGACCCAGGAGTGGTCAGCGCGGCTTCTGTATGTAACCTGTCGACAAACCTTTCACAAAGGATAAAATTACTAGACAACACGTGAACGTGATGTATTGGGAAAGTGCCACTGTGGCTTTTTCAAGGGGACATAATGCCTCACAAATGGTCTGGCTTTCTCTGGAAGGAAAAAAAGTAGTTGGTGAATCAGGTGATGAGCTAGATAAAATTATTGAACACACTAGAAGCTATTAAAGAAATTAAACTGTCATGTGGGAAACCTTCTCATGGATTAATAACTGGTTAGCAAAGAAGGATTGCTTTGTACTACTTCTGATTCTTATGTTTTTCTGTTGTCCATCTTTCTCCAGCAATGGCTAGGGGTGGATAGATAGATTTCGGGTCTAACATAATACATCTATTCTTATGATTTTGGTATCTGCAACATTTGAAATCTTGCCTTGTCTTATTTTCACCAAAATGTGATACTTATAATCTCTGGAAATATTTTCCCCTCAACTGAAGTAAAGTATTTGTTTGATGGAGAGAAAAAGCTGATTTACTGTCTTAAATTGAGCGTGATAGCTATAGAAAGCTTAACTTTTATTAAGGAGTGTTCTTTTGCGGAGAGACTAGTTAAGAAAAGAAGAAACTTTTTACTGTAGAAGCTGAGAATACACCAGCAGTAGTAATTAATATCATGTCAGTTGGAACATCACATTGAAGTAGAAATAATTTAAGATTAAGACATTTCAGGCACTGTTAATGATTTTAATTTACTGGCAATTTTTTTACAAGCATCATTGTAACTTCTTTGAGGGTAATTTTAAAGAATCTAATGATCTAAATGGTTTGCAATTCTGAAGTTTAGCATATATTACCGCTGCTATTTGAAGAGCTTTTCAAAGACATTGTCAGGTCTGGTTTGAATGTTATTTTAATACAAGAATAATTTGTAATCCCTATTGTTAACAAGTAACTGTTGTATTTTTAAAAGCCTTTTATAGATTTTAAAATAGGTTAGGAGGTCATCTAAGCTTTCCTTTTTACCCCCAGAGAGGTTGTAATAACYTCTAACCTAACTGAAGAGACTAATGAATTAAAAATATAACAGCTGAATGTGCCGTGTGGGTGGATGCCTGGTGCTTGTGCTGGTGGTAATCCCTGCAGGCACTAATTTATTTCAAAAATGGCAGCTCGCTAAGGAAGCTGACTTTGACTAGAATTTATTTCAAGAATTCGCTTTTACTTCACTTTAATGTATCCTATCAAATGCTAAAATGGAGTTAGAGAAGTATTAACAGGACATTGCTAACATGAAAGCTCTGTCTGTGTGAGCAGTATGATTGTTGATTAAATGCTGTGGTATTTGCAATTTGAAATGTAAGACGACCTTAAAGCCGACTGTACTAAACTTACTGATGAGTATTTACTGAGCAAATTGAGGTCTCTTCCTGCAATGTGAGCTGGTGTAACTGATCTTGACTTGGGCTCAACTTACTTGAGCAGCAGTGCCTTGTTAGGAGCACTGCTTTGAGGACAGGTTGTGGAGGTGAATGCTGCGTTCTTATGGTGAGCTTGATGTGCTGTCAAAATCCATCTAGACTTAGCTGTTAGCAAGCATTTTAAACTTAGTGCTGAGATCCAGTTGTCCTCACACTGTGCGAGATATGAGCCGGTGTCTCCTCTGCCCCTCTGACGGTGTACCTGGAAAGGACCAGTCCCATGAACGTATGCAGTTCAAAAACTTCACTTGCAAAGGAGAGTTGTGCAGCCTGTTTTAAAATAAAAATTCACTTTTTCATGACAAATGTGCTCTCTTGCTTAAGTTTGGCAATATGTAGGTATCATCAGTACCTCTGCACTGGAGCTATGTGAGATGTAGACCAGGGCATCTGAGAGGATCTCGTCAGTACTGACTGCTGCAGGACATACAGCAGGTCACAGGAGGAACTTCAGAAATTAAAGATGTCGGCCTGTATGAAGAGTAGACACTCACCCTGAACTCAAAGAAAAATAGTTTTAATTAAACAAATTAACTTTTTCTATATAAGCTTCAATTTGTCAATGGTATTTCTATTCCAATTCAGCTTTTCAAGTCCTACAGCCTTGGATAGGTGTATTAGCTTTTTCTAAAGCAGCACAGCAAACCCTTAGGGTTGAAGGCAGCTTGCAGGGAGAGGTGACATATTTCTTTTCCTCTGATGATGTGGCAGTGCAGCATTTCTTAATATACACTGGAAAAGATTAATATCTGCTATCGAATACGACAGCAGTAGCTGGAATTGTTCACTCTTCTGCTCCCTTCCTTCTCAATATATGGGGAAGAACCTGATCTAGAGGGATTATATTTTATCTGTGGATTCACTTTCTTTTTTTCAGTTCATGAAATAACAATGACAGTAGTTGATGATTGTATGAGGTAAACATTTAGGATCATTGTTGGATTATTGAGGGAAGTGTTTTATGGAGATAATTTCACGTATGTCAAATTTCCTGTGGCTCTTGTGGCCCCTGTGGGCAGACTAGAAGGCCCTTTCATAAAATTTCAGTGACTTTGAAATATTAAAAACTAGGAAATATGAGTTACTGCCTTTCAAGTGTTGTGATGGTCATTTATTTACAAAAGATGAAAGTGGGTATAAAAGGAGAACACTTTCATATAACGGCATCCAAGGATATAATTTGTCTAAACGTCAGTGCTAAACGGAGTCTGCTCTCTACTCTTTTCACCAGGTAAATCAGTGCAGTGCGCCAGCTGGGTTGCTGGGGAGGGAGGCACGGATCGCGCTCCGCTTGCTGCAAGCGTGGGGTCGCAGAGAGCTCCAGCTGGAGTGGAGTTTCGAGGAGCAGCTAAGGCAGGACTGTGTGTCTTAAGGGGTGAGCTTTTTGCAGGGGGGCAAGTGTAAGGCTTGAAGCAGATCTCTATGTATATTCAAGCTGTACTGTGCCATAGGGGCACACAGGCCTTTGAAATAGGGGTAGAACCTAGAGCAAAGGCATCTTTAAGGCATCTGTAGTTGACCTAGAGATGAAAACAGCTTCTCTGGTTTTCTTACACTGGCCCTTTTCTCAAAGCAAGACTGGAAAGGCCTTGCTGACTGGATCCTCTTTCTGAGGTTATTTCTGGATGCAGGTATAAATGAAACGTGTGAATAGTGTATCACCCCGGTGTGGAAAGCCAGCGGAGAGCACAAGCCTCTCTGAGCCATGGGGAGGACCAGTTTGTGCAGGTTGGTCGTTTTGTGCTTTGTCACTTTGCAGATACTGAAATTTCAGATTTTAGACCTTCCCTTCATATTCTTGCAATCTGCTTTTTTAACAACAGAAAGAGCTTTTTTTATAAATTACATGTACCTCTTTTCTGTGTGTATCTTGTGCTGCCGGTTTTTAAACACTGAATACAAAACTACTGGCTTTCCCTGTCCCTTGCAATGCTGTGACTAACAATTTGGTGAAATATCTATACTTAGAACATAATATCCTTTTGTCCTAAACCAAACCACTTCTCTCCCRTTTTATTTAATCTCTAGGGCAGCTGTTCTAGTGAGAGTCCTTCTTACAGTGCTAATAGCCCAAATGTCTGCTTACAAGAGTTGTTGCCCCATATTCTCACGTAATATTAGCTGGCAGGCGGTAACTACTGTAGCTATCGTGTGAGGGCTGTGGTGACAAAGATAAACCTCAGGCTAATTTTCTGAACAAAATCAGCCAGCTTGAGTGAGTCTTTTTGTTTAAAAATTAGATAACTATGATCTTAGCTGTAACATTTTAAATTATGTAGTAAATAAAGAGCTGGATGCTTCCTCATATAGTTAGCTCTTAATTGTCATCTCTGGTGGCAGTGATGGGATATGCCAATGTTTATGATGGATATAGAGGTTGTTCAAAAATTTCTTTGGGCGACAGTCTGGAAAATCTACATTTGCTTACACTGTGGAGAATAACATCTGTTTTTCTCTGTCTTTCTTGACAATAGGCACCAACTATATTTTATCATGACATAAATTTCCCAGGGAGACAGTAGGTTATTGATCCATAAATTACAAACTTTTTCTCTCTCTCTCTTTTTTTTTTTTTTTTTTTTTTTTGGTGTGCGTGTGTTCAGAATAAGAGGTTTTCTATATTAAAAATAAGAAGCTGTGCTTGGAGGAAGGCAACAGCCAGGTAGACAGGATCCGCCATAGCCAGATGAGAGGCTTTGAGCTGGTCTCACTGCACTTGTTGACCAGTGCCCAAATGGTTTAAATTAGCAATCGTGTGCTTCTTGGTATTTGTGCACTGTTGAATGAATGTGCAGGAGGGTGCAGAACATCTTTCTCCTCTGTACTGCTGAGATGGGCTCCTGAAAACAGGGAAGTGTGTCCACTAATATGTCAATAGCAGAGGTTGTCAGTCAACACAGAATAACCATCTCAGCAAGTAAATCACAAGTCAGACCTTAAAACTTTATTCTAGTGATGCCACCTACCTTTGAGGAAAGCATAGAGGTGCCTGACTGGAAACGTTGTTTTGGAAGTGAAGGCCAAACCCGTATGTTTGATATGATAAATGTTCTTCTTGTACTCATGATTTCCAGTGAAGTCAGTGACCAGAACTGTTCTGTATAGCTGTGTTCCCRCAAAGGACACATCCATGTGATGGATATGATGTATCCATTGTACTGCATACTAACATACCAGACCTAACGCCTTAGATCACCACCTCAAAATGTCATTCCTGTTGCAGGAGGAGCAAGTACAAGCAGGAATGTCCAGACTATGTCTTCTCTGCTAGAGTAAGCCTGGGACTGCTATGTCTGAAATGCCACCGGTGGGTTTGGTCGCTGTGTATACAGAACAGAGAGAATTCAGCTGAGGATATGAACTCAAGCACATATAACCTGCTATCTGTGCATCTCAATGCTGTGCACTGGCAAATGGGGAGAGGGAAAACGTGTTTTATTTTGATGTGGTAAGGCTTTAGTAAAGATGGTAATGTATGAATTGAGGGGAAAAAAACATGTTAATAAAACAATCACGATTCTGTTCAGACTGGAGAATACTTTTATGTTAAAATACAGCTCGTATTCTCATAAGGCTAAGGTGCAGGGAGCAGATAGTGAATACTTGGTCTGGCAAGCACCATGGATTTACTCAGTGCAACTAAAACTTTAACTGGGGGATCATCCTGGGAGGCAAATGGTGGGACTCCTATCATTTTCCAGTTTAATTCTAAATGGATCCAAAGTTGTTATATTGTACTGCACAGCTAGAGGTGGGGAGGGACAGACAGTGCTCAGATACAGCCCTGAACTGGGTCTGAATCTGGGCTGGTGGCCAAGTACTTGTGACTGATAACATCAAGGATCTCCAACTAGAGCCTCTCTGGGGCTTGTCCAAAGCTTCCCCAAAATACAAACTTTTCTGAACTAGTGTCTAAGTGGAACCAAAATTTCATGGGAGCAGGTTTGTAACCCCAAACCAGAACGTGACTCCCAGTACAGAAATGCTGAGAAATTGGGAGAGGCAGACTGAGGTTGTGTTCAGATTCACTGTAATCTTAATTTACTCTTCCCATCTCTAAGGGCTTTTGAATAGGGAAAATGACCTTCTCCGTGGCTGAGGGACCACATTACTTAAGATCTCGGTGTTCAGACCTCACACATTGGCTTTGCTGTGAACCAGTCAGAGTTTCAAAACCCAGCTGCTCCCAATGAGAGCAATCAGAAAGCCCTGGGAGAAAGTGTTCAGAGTGAAAACAGAAGTACTGTGTAGGGCTGTGTCAAAAAATATCCTGTACACTTAGCTATAATTGTGTGGCAACTCTGGACCGCAGGCTGTCATAACTAGGGCATTTTGCAACATAATTTCGTCAGGAAACACAGTTTGCAGCAAATAAGTCACCAACTTTTGGGGCCTAATATATGTAATTTAATCCTATTAAATTTGTTTTCCTCATTTACAGCAGCACCAGCAGCAAGCAAAACAGTGATTCTGTGCCATTAAAGTTTCCCAGATGCAGTCTGTGCCAAAGACTACACAGACACTGCCATTAAGGCTCCCTGAGAGACTGCTCTGAGCAGCAGAAAATGTGCTATATTTTCCGGATGTCCTCATAAGGCTGAATGTGAAATTAGACTTATTGTCTCAAAGCAAAGCATGCATATAATGAGCCAATAAATAATAGACATCAGATGTGATACTGTCTCTTGAGAAACACATATCATGTGCTTTTCCCCACTTTTGCATTTAATACTATAGAATATTTGTTCTGCTGGTCCCTTCCTCTGGGCTGATCACAGATTAGTTATTAAATGAAAACGAACACAGTACTTTTTAGTTTCGATCACCTAGAAGGTTCCTTCCTGAGAAGTCTTGACTTTTATTTTCACTTCAGTAACTCCTTCAGTGTATGGTCTATAGTGTACACTACAGCACAATACAAATTAAATTCTGTGCCACCTAGAATATATATTTTCCCTTCAACTTTTTTTTGGATCACCCAGGTAATTTTGTTTCCGAGGGTGAAGTCAGTGCAGTCAAACTTGCGTTAAAAAGTCCCAGCCCGTCTGAAAGGCTTTTTTTTTATTATTTCTTTTTACCCTTGCAGGCTGTTGGAGGGCTCTGAAATGTTTTTAATAGACTTGGGAAAGACTTGGAACTTGAAATCAAACCTGCAATTTTTTTTTTTTTTTTTTTAAATTGGCCCCACTGTAATGGTTGGTGAATTGGACAGCATCTCCATGTTGTTAAGAGGGAAAGTTCTAAGCTTCATTTTGGAGGTGGTTTCATTTCAGTAGTGTTTCAGCTTCCACGGGGGTTACCTTTTTGATCTGTGTCTGAATTTAAGCTTGCGTGATGGACCATTGTTAATAACTAGAGGGGAGGCAATCTCATATGGATAGGTCAGTGAAGTATTTTTAGCTGTGGACGGTTTATTAATTTTGCTGCGTTTCAGAGGTGTGCTTGCTATGGTTTGACTTCACCTGTGGATGTGGTGGTTCCAAATGTCTGAAAAGAGTTTGGTTTGACTCTCTGAAAGGGGGCAATGCCTTTGCTGGCCTGGCCCTCTTTCTTGAGGTATAGTATTTCACATAGGAGGTTTTTGTTGTGGCAAACTCTGTCACTTTTAAGTGATGCCAGAAATGATCTGAAAGTACAAAACTGCAGAAGAAGGCATTTTTATCTTGAGATGAAATCTGGGCTAGCAATGCACTTTGTAATGATTGCTCCTAGTATCCGTGGTCCAATGACCTGAGACTTACCTGAAATGCTTGCTATTTCTGGTCTTGGCTTTGAGAAGGAGACTGCTTTATACCAGTTACGAGGCAAAGCTAATTTTGAGCATTTCACTTGGTTAAAATTACAAAAGTAAAGACATTGAAGAGGTACCAGCTCTGCTACAGTATTTATTTTCCCTGTTGCATCTGCTTGCACAGTGTAATGCCTGCTTCTGTGGTACTGTTTAGTGTAACTGCTTTCTTAATAGATCTTATGGTTAAAGAGATTCAGAGGAGTGACAGTGGTAGGTGCTCCTCAACTTCATGCAGTATTGTGAGCTGAGAAGGGCATAGGTTTCCCTACTAGAATTGCCATCCTTGCTGGAATAAAAGTCTTCAAGTATGGAGGAAAAAAACCCAGCACTTCTAGGATGAGGATGTATTGCTTAATTTCTGTAGCAATCTAAACCTCCAAGAAAAAGAGAAATAATCTTGGGTACTCGCAGAAGCACAGCAGGAGCGTAGGGCACCTAGTCTGGCCCAGTCCTTACTCTTAGACTCTGTCCCCTCTCTGGGGAGCGACTGACCTACTTCCCCTGGATGCTGCCTTTTAGATTCAGTGTTGGCACTGGAAGTGGGCAAATTGGGGAGGAACCAGTTTGCATTGCTCCTGTGCCATGCATTGTGCCACAGCRTAGATGCCAACCCCAAAGCCAGGACTGATGGGAAGCATGGGGATGAGAAGACATCCCACTACAAACATCGATCCATACTCTAACCGTGCATGGAAGATAGATCCTGAACGGTGCTTAGCTGCATATCAAGCATCAGGTGGATATTGTTTTGTTTTGTTTGTTTTTGGTGGGTGGGTGTGTGTATGGAAAAACATCTCCAAATGACTTGGAGATGGAAAGAATTTAAGAAAAAAAAAAAGTTCTTGGGTAATTCACAAACAGTAAAAAGGGCTAAAAGCACTGAAAAACCATTTCTTCTTCATAGTTTGCCAGCTCGAATGACGGCCATTAACAAGTTTCTGCAACCTGGTATAATGTAGTAGTAAACGATGCCATCTAGGTTTCCCTGTGCTGGGACTTGTCTTTTGTTTAGATACAGTTCACTTATTGTTTGCAGTTGTGTCTGGATAAATGATAAATAAGAATTTAAAGTTTGCGTATTCATACAAGTGCTATCTAATCTGCCTCCTCTACAGGGTGCATAGGAAGTTAGCGTAATGAAAACATCTATGAGTAAGTTGTGCTTTGAAACSAGAAATATTTTGGAGATGTGCATTTGTTTTCATACTAAAAGGCCATGTTGTTGGAGTAAACACTAGAAGGGTTTATCAGCCTTTTGATTCCTTTAGTCCAAACCATTACATTAAAACCTATTTTTTAGAACAAATGTGAAAGAACATGGAAGTTACAGATATTAGCATTCCATTATCAATCTTACTGCAAATACGTCCTTAACAGTTTACAAACAGAAAATTGGAGCCTCAGCTGGTGAGTATCTGCATACCTCTACGGACTTCAGTTTGAATTGTACTGACACTTTCAATAGAGCTGGTTCGAAGAAAAAAAAAAAAAAAAGCAGATTTTCTTCCCTGCATCAAATATGATCTCTGTTGCTTTCAGACTACCATCCAGTTCAGAGAATTTTTTCTAGGTGCAGGAAGGAAAGCTTCAATGTTTATATAATGAAAATGCTCCGCAGCAGTGCTATGGATGATACTGCTACTATTTCTAAAATAAATTTTCTTTGAAAGAAATCAGAACAAGTGGATTTATTGCTTGTATATCTCTGGGGAGAGGTGAAAACAAAAAATGTATTCTATGACTGATTTCATTAAATAGTTTTACAATCATCTTTAAAAAAATCTATTTTTACATTGTTAAAATAATAAATAAAAACTAGAACATAAACAGAGCTTATTTCTCTACCCACTGTAGCTTAGAAATAGTGAACCTTGCCAAAACTCATAGTTCATTATGATTATGTTATATATGGGTATGCATGCAGTTTTTCCAAGTATGAGAAATATGCTTCTGTTTCATGTTTGGTTTTTGTCAGCTATTTTTTCACTATTTTAAGTACTCACTGGGAATATATTTTAAAGTCTCCAGCAGATAAATTTCCTGAAAGGACTTTGCCTTGTGTAGTAGATGCTTCCGCACATAGGCAATCATGGAACGAAAATATTTACACATGATTTCTCCAGTTCTTTCACAATTAATCAACGCAATTTGCTTAGTATATGCTAAGGGCTTAATCCTCAGATAGTGCATGTTAGTGGTTATAATTGAAGGTTGCCACGAATGTTCTGAAAATTGAGAGAGCTTTACAAGATCTTAAAAAGATAAAAATAAAAAAAATCAACAACAATTATAAAAAGGCTCCTCTTTTTCTCATTTAATAATGTATTTTTATGCTGTGTATGGAAGTAAACCTGCAAAAGGAAAATAAGTATCTAATGCTTTTTGGAATTTGCCCCAAAACATGCATTGTGAACTTGAGGGGGGAAATCAAGGTAAGCCTTTTAGCCCCTTATGCTTCTATAATTTTAAAGGAGATTAATTCATGTATTTCCTATTGATGAACATGAAAATCTGTAAAGTGGGTAAAGTACTAATTTACTGAAGAAGTGCAAAAAAAGACAAACAAGTGAGAGGAAGACAATTACTTGGGTAGTTTCGGTATGGACATGTAGTAAATATTTTGAGTGCTTTGTAAGATAGCAGTAGCTTTGACCAGAAAGGCAGGTAAAACTACCACAGTATGATAAAAATTACAGTCACCTGGTATTGTAAAATAGTGGCAACACTCGCAGGTCCAGGTGTAAAATACAAATGTGGGAACGTCTTACTGCTGCCTGTCAAGCTTTCTAACTTGAATACGTGCATTCACAAGCAATCTTGAAACCCTGCAGTTCCAAAAAAGCATGAATGGAGCAGCCATACAGCTGGACATGAGGTGGCTGGTTTTAGCCTGATGAGGATGATTAGTGTTTGACAAGAGTATATGGTCATGAATAGAAACTAGAGCAGCCTTGAAATAAATCTTTAGAGGAAAAACTCGGAACTCTGTGGAAGTTTGGATGTGAAATTGGAGCCCAGTTTGGTATCTCTCTCTGCTGCTGGTGATCTGGATATAAGCACCCAGCCATTGTTAGCAGAATTAAAAGTGAAAAGTATGATCAAAGCTAAGTGTGAGGGTTTCATTGACCCAGTGTGTACTGTTTCTCTTCTGTCATGTAATTATGTTCTGATTTTCATGATTCTGGTCATCTAAGAACAGTATAGATAATCACGATTTAGGACTTTGAGCACTTTCCTGAAGTGAAAGAACAAAAAGGGGAGAAAGTCAAACAAAAACAGTACAGAAGAAAGAGATTAAAAGTCAATGTTTTATGCACTTGCATGTAAGATAACATAGAAATAACGATAAAGTACTTCTCCAAGATACCCTATTTTCAATTAGTTCCAAGGCCTTTGGGGGGGGAAAAAAAAAAGGAAACAAACTGAAAACAGGCAGATCTGAAAGCAGCGAGGTATAGAATTTATTAAATGAATATTCTGTCTCCTGCAGGGGRGATAATGTGTTTAGAGAAAAGAGATATTGAGGGAGCAAGAAGCATTTAAAATGGGTTGGCTGATGCAGCAAAGGCATGATGGAGACAATAACCGCAGGTACTCGGCGGTGCTTTCCATAGTGCTCTAGAGCAGGTACAGGAAGGAGATCAGGAAATTGGTTTAGGGATAAGGCTTGCAAGAAAGGCTTTGAGCTGCTTGGAGATTTTAATTGCACAACTATTGACTATGAGGGTGGTGTAAAACTTTGGAAGGGATACTTTTTTTGAAGCACGGAGGTGTCTTTTATATGCAATATGCTAGAGAGTGACACAATCTGTTTTGGCCCTAACCTTAGTAAATGAGCCTACTGTGACAGACAGTGCTGAAGCTGTGGCTGTCTGGGGTTTTCAGCTTCAGATGTCATTATATTCGACATTGTCATGCAAGCACATTTTTGAGCAACAGCACAAGAGTGAATTTTGCCTTCAGGAGAGCTGACTTTGAGTAAATGTGAAATGCCCTAGGGATTTTTCATTGGAATTCAGTAATGTGTTGGAAGTAAACAAAGAAATAAAGCTAGTTTTAAAAATAGAGTGATAGGTAGGTCTGAAAGAACGTTAATATAATTTTCTTTCAACAGGGAAGACAGCAATTTCTAATTGGCAAAAATCTGAAATGGAGTAGTCAGAGCATACATAGCTAAAGATTTGACAGTGTGAAGCTTTTATTGTGTTTTTAACCCCCCCAACAAACAAGCAAAAAAACTCCAAACAACAACAGACAAAATAGGACATAAAAAAAAATATCAGTCTGGTAAGTAAGGCATGCAAAATGCATGCACTAAAATGCAAAGGAAGTAGACAGTGTACAGATCAATGAATATGTCTGTGTTGGATGATACTGTAAGCCTTAGCTAATATAATTCCTTTTCCACACCTGAAGAATCTGGATCATTGTTTATGGGACTGTAGGTTAATGTGAAGAAAAGGATATTTCTAGCAGCATATCTACAGAAGATTGAAGTAATGCATGGTTGACTGTAATGTGAATTTGAAAACAAGCATTTTAGAAAAGATAGATTTCTTTAAGCAGTCTTTGCTTGCTGCCTTTTTATGAAGCAAGCACAGCAGAAATCTGCTTTGGATGGCCGAAGAGAAGTGAAAATGATTGGTTATATGAAGGCTGCATGTCCCAAAGCAGCTTTCCAAGTTCAGAAAATGCAGATCCTTATTTTCTTAACACACTTTGTGAAAATTGAGTAACGGTCTGAATTGGCTGATTCCAGGAATGCTCATGTAGCAAATCAGAGAGCTGGGTTGTCAAAATGTGCACAAACCCGCTTTTTTTACTTAAGAGTTCATGAGATTGAGCAATTTAGACTGATTGGCTTCAACCTTAATTGCTCTCTTTTTTTTTTTTTTTTTTTGTAATTATACTTAAAAACCGATTAGGTTTTCAGGAAGCTGATAGCGTGTAGTGTTATCTAGGAGCTATAGAAAGCTGAAAATTGCTCTGTCAAACTGTTGTAGAATACTCAGCAATATATTTGTCTTCCTTTGGTCCCTTTTGAGCATTAGAGAGAAGGAACCTAGGAAGGAAGGGAGGAATCAACTGACAGGGGATATTTAAAGGCAGTTCCAGATACAGTATATTGGCGAGCTGATTTTTAAGGAGTTTCTGGGAGGGGCAATGGGGATGATCAAAGTTACAGAATTGTTTCTGAACAAGGAATGATCAAGTCGGTTAGGACTGTTGCTTGGGCAAGAGAGAACTGAGGCAGAAGTCACGGAATTTTATAAAAATCAGGGTTACCAGGGCGAAGATGGATGGTGGTTGCTTGTGCCTCTTYCAGTGTAAGAACTAGAGGGCATTAAATGGTCATAGATTCAAAGCCAGAGAAGATGCTTCTGCATGCAACATGTACCGGAGCTGGGGAATCCCAGCCACAGGATGCTGGGGTGTCACTGCTACACGCTTGCCTCTTCTTTAGAAAATACTGCTTCCGTGGTAGACAAACAAATTTTGAGGAGATGCTCTTTAGATATTAAAAATAATGACAAGATTACTTACCACATATAGATCTCATAGCTTTTCCAAATACATTAAGGAATTTGCTTATGTGATTAACTACCAAGAATAACTCTGGAGAGAAGATAGATGTATTGGCCTACAGAATTTTCGGAATTTCCAAAATGCTTGTCTTCATTAGAAAAAGGTGAAGAGCTAATCTGACTTCCCCCCCCCTCCGCCCTTTCCTTTGCCCTCCCTCCCCCCCACCCTGAGGTTTAATGAATCAAAGGATCTGTATGTTTGGGGAAGAAGGAAGGAAAAATTATTTCACTTGCAAATTCATGGGCCTATCCAAGCAAAAGTTTTCCTGACTGGCTGCTACATTTCCATGGTGGATTTTGGCTTTAGGTAGTCTTTTCTAAAGAGGAAATATCTCCTCAAAATGCCCCTGAGTGGCTCTGTGTGCGAAAAGACACCTTAGGTTAAACAGGATTATTGAAATGCTTTAGTCAGTCAAAGTCTGGTTTAGGACATTTTAAATAGATGGTATGGCAAATTGTCATCACATCTGGAGAAGAGGATTGTCTCTCATCCATGGTAACATTTGTTGTGCAAAAAGTATGTAAGAATTACTACAATAGATGCAGCACTGTTACCCCACTTTTTATAACAAACCACATTATAATCTGAATTCCAGTATGTGAATATCACGCATAATCCAGAACTGTTAGTTTTGCCAACTAGACTTTTGCTTGTTGTTGGAGAGGATTGTTCCTTGCTGGTATGATCTAAATCAACACAGTGATGTTTGACTATGCTAAAATGGCTGGTAACAGTAAATATTAAGAAATATGCATTTCTTTGGGTGGTTGGAATGAGCTGATTCTTTAGGTGAATGGAAGATGAAATTGCAGCCACATTTGTAACATTAAGGCTGGGAGAAGCAAACACAGGGAATATTAAATGGGGCCGCATTTAGTTGCTAAGATTTTTTTCTTGTGTGTGTGTGTGTGTGTGTGTGTGTGTGTTCAGTGATGACCTCTATTAGATACCATGTAGGTGAAGAAAAAAAAATCCCTAACCCAAAAAAGCAAGGATAGTGGGATAAATCTTTGCTGATATAAACTGGCAGAGATCCACTGACACTGGTGGGGCTGACAGCTTGTATCAGCTCTGTGAATACCGGATCMTATCCAAGGCTTCAGAAGCAGGGTTGAGCCTATTACAATTTTTCTTGTCTTGTTACAGGAGCATGTAAATTTGGCTTTAAAAAGTAGGGCAATATAGTTACTATTGTTTTTAAGTGTTAAAGATCAGCTTTTATATGTCAACTTGCTATAGAAAACTCCTTTGTTAACTGCTCATGGAAACAAGAACTATCTAATGCAATTAACCTGATGGATGGAATCTTTACAACTAATTAATAATTTTACTGGCATTATTAAAATTTACGAGYAAACTTTTTGTTGCGGTGCATTTATGCATTGTTCATTTATTGATCCCATTGAGGAGTCTAGTAGATCTTGTCACGAATGAGTGATTTAGGTTGCTTAAAGATCACCATCAAAGGTATTAGCAAAAGTGGTTTTAATATGATATTGTGAAAGTGCGACTTAACAAAGTTCAATGGCAAGGTTCACTCTATTAATTACTGCATGGAAGAAACATACGAAGGAAAATTGAGTTACRCTCGCRTTGGAATGATTCACAGAGAGACTGGGGACACAAGAAGATGAGGAGGACTCTCCCGTTGAGTCACAAGGTTCAGAGTGGACCCCCTTGCTTTCTRAACTCCTTTTCAGAGAGGAGTCTAGGTGCAGCTAGGTCCAGACCTAGTCTCAGACTTGGTCAATGGTTTATGTCTAAGGGAGTATACATGCAAAATTTATGTAATGTTTCATTAACATCAATTCAGCATGCAATCAAAGTTACCAAGACAAAATCAAAGTTGCCATACTACAAGGTTGTGTGCGATGTCAGTCACTTACCAAAGATTTGCCGTTGGTAAAAGGTCTCTCTGCCTCGAGGAGCAACCTTGAGAGGTGTTCCAGCTCAAGGGGAGATCACTACCATGCAGCCACGCTGCCTAGCAGGGAGAGCTCAAAGAAGGCTCACTTAGGCTGTCATATTTATGGGATAAAGTGGTTGGCTTGTAGTCAAATTACATGCGATGGAAAAGGTATGCATGACACTCTTTGTACCCACAACTTGGTTCCTTGATAAATGAGTCTTGGAAAAGCCACCTGCTGTTCATGTGTTAATCACGTGATCGGCGTTCCAGGCTCATATGCATCGATGCTCACTGTGTCACTCTGCTCCTTTGTGGGTTTTCAGAGAACAGATTGGAACTAGAGGAGTTCTTGGCCCGGCTACAGCTCAGGCCTTTACCTCCTTTGGAGCCTGTACCCAACTACCGCTAGTTTGGTTAAGGGCTCAAGTGCATCCGTCATAGATCTCCAACACATGGGCTCTGCCACGGTGAATCAAATGGTTCGTGTCCTGTGTGTGGATGAGTGGGTGATTTGAAGTTGGACTTCCTGGGGAATGAAGCAGGGTGCAGGAGAAGAGACAGAAGAGCTAGCTCTGCCTGTATAGGCTGAAGACCCTCAGAGGGACTTTCAGAATGAACTTTCAAATTGCACTTCGGCTTCCCTTGTACTTGCCCACTTCACACACTTCAAAGCATCTTCCTTCTGGGGTGAGTGGTTTGGCTTACAGAAGATGCAGTAAGTGGCTAATTAGAAGGATCCTATGTCTACGTTGTACAATTGCCTGATTGCCACAAACTTTACACATTGTTTGTGATTTCAGAGATGCACTTAGTGAGACAAATGGAGGCAGGGATCACAGATATGCAAGTCTGGATTTATTTATACAAGCATAAATTTAAAAAGCCTCTTGCTCAGTCTCTTTGATTGTTTCTTGCACAGGCAGTGCTTCATAATCAAGATTTTGTTTTTATGATAGGCTTGGTAGAAAATCGGTAAAGGAACTGTTTCCATACACCTCAGTCTTCATCGGTACAGTTTTCTGCCTGGAAGTAGGCCTGCCGTGTTTTGAAATCTTCTTCTCCTTTCCTCTCCCCACAGTTGCATTTTAGAGCAATTTCCTCTTCTATCTTTGTTAAAGCGCCCAAGCAATGAAAGAGGCTTTGTTCATACCTCTTTTTCAAGTGAAATGTATTTAACTACTGACACTTTAGATTAAGGATAAAGTCCAAGCAGAGTCAGAAATTAAGATCTGATTGGAAATCTTGGAGTCTACAAAACCAGGTTAAATGAAAGTTGAAGAGGTTCTGATCTTACATTATTTTATAATGGCTTAGATTAGTTTCCTCAGCTCAACAGTTTTATCCTCAACTCAACAATTTTAATTACATAGGAAGGAATACCCAGTTATACCCAAGAAGGTAATTGCTAATGTAGCAAGCCAATTACCTGCAAACTTTTGGAACAATGAACTGTTAAATAAAGAATGTGATAAAAGTGGGCTGTTACAGAGCTGGGCTTTCATTCCCAGATTAGCCCAGTGGCATTGAAAAGATTTCACTGAAAGAAGATTGAAAAGTTTTCCAGATGTTCAGCTAAAATACTGCAATAGTATAGAATAGCTTCAACATGTGTTTGTAGACCCCAGGTTTGATGTTACTTCTGTATTCACAGTGTTTGCTAGCTTTCTGTCCTCCTGTGTATATGCATGATTTGTAGAAGAGGAAGAAGGAAGTAAAGAAGTCATAGAACAGCTTTGAATACCAAGTGACAAATATTTAGTATATGTATGCGCACAGTTAAAGGACATGTAAGTGATAAATACATTAAATACACGTTTCATTACCCCTCAGTCATAGTATGTAGCTCATTGCCCGTCTCTTAAAGCCAGTTGTTGCCTGCCAGTAGGAGTTCAAATGTGGCCCTGAGTTAATGACCGTTGTCCTTTGGCACAGTCAATGGTCGCTGCCTTGAAAACTGTAGAGTTGCTGGGTTCAGTCCTCGTGATGAGGAAAGTTTAGGTGTTCACTTACTCCTTTTCCTCTTGAAGCTCTCTGGTTCCTTGCCCATCAGGCTGAGCCAGACTTTTTTGCATTGTCTAATGATGATCTACTGAAGCAATCCCTTGAATGTCTGCTGCTGCTCATCTCTGCTTTCATTTTTCCATTGCTTTTAAACAAAGCAGGAAGGCTGTCTAAGGAACACAAAAAATTAGAGCAAACGGGAAAGCAGAGAACCTTTGGCGAGGTTTCTGRTTACACTTCCCTGTGCACGTTAATGCAGTGCGATAGCACAAACTGTTGAAACTATAGGGCTCTTAAGATAGAAATCAGTTAACTGTAAATATACAGATGTCTAACATATATAATATATTTTTCCTTGCTATAAAGAAGAGTTTTGTAATAAATATCAACACTGTTTCTGGCAAGTTGTAGAAAGTTTGTGAATGCTAGGTAAATACTTGTTCCTTTTTCTAAGCATTTTGCAGGCTTCTGGCTCTGAACAGTGTTTACAAACTCCATTTAATTTCAGTCTGAGTGATGTTTAAAAAAAAAAAAAGCTAACACTATTGTGATGCTAATGTGCTCAGGACTTTCATAGGAAAAATGTCAGGTCTACACTATGATATAACATGCCAATTCCAGGAACTTCAGCATTATCTTAATAACAAATGAGACGTAATGAGATTAATGGTGGTTTGTTCACTAGTTTTTTGAACTCATGAGAGTAATTGCTATCTAAACTGTGCAGCTATTTTGATTCTGATGAAGAGGTGAAGCAGGAAAAATTGTTCCTTTAGAATAAGAGGTCCAAGAAGATTATTCTTCTCATCTCCTCATCTCATCACTTGTTTTTATCGTCTCTCCTTCAGGCAGCCAGCTGATTTGTTTAAAATGAAAAATACTATTTTTCTATGCTGCTTCCAAAGTACTGTTTGACTTCTTTGCTGATATTGTAGGGAGGCCTTAGGAGAACACAGTTCAAGGAAATAGCTATCGGATCGGATGTGCCTTGCACAGGAGTCTCTGTAGAAACTGATAGATCATGTGGTCCCACAGTGCGATGGCAATACTGTTTATGTGACAGGAGACTGCAAGAAGCCAGACCAGCCTTCAGTGATTGACTTGTGTCCTTGACTTAGCGTGCTCTAGAAATGTGAATCTAAGAGTGTGCTTGGCTGCTTCTCTCAAGACACAACTCATTCAGTTATTTGAGATGGGGGGAAGGTTTGAACTGGGTTCATCCACATTTTCTAAGCTCACTTAGACCTTGATTAATATTCCAGTGTCCTAAACACTAGCAGTTCCTTGCATAATGCAACAGCTGTCCCTTGTAGCCCCTGTACTAGTGCTGTGTGTTGAGACAGCTGGTCTTATACCCTATAAACCCAATGCCAAGCACTGAACAGTTGTGCAGACTAAAGCAACCCTAACAACCATCTCCTTGAGGAGCCTCTTGTCTATTTAGACTGATGGTAGTTGTTGGAGCAGTTCAGCAGTGGAGAAAATGAACGAGAGGAAATGAAAAAAGGAGGAGGTTTCTGCAGAGGACAGAGGTTGCAAAGAATGTGACAGGAAAAAAAAAAAAAAGAGAAAATGAACAGTGGGGAAAGTGACTGAAAGACCAGGAACCAATTCAGAGTCCTCTTCTCCTGTCTCCCCATGGTGGAGTGGCAAGATACGTATGTGTAAGTAGATATAAGTGTATGTGTATACATACTGATGTATGTACTAATAATTAAGAGGCTATATTGAAAAGAAAAGGCAAATATGAAAAGCAGAATTAGAAAGGAAAATGTACTGGACAAATGAAAGAAAGTTCTTTTAAGATAAAAATAGTGCATATTAAATTTAAATCTAAAAATTAGACTGTAGGACTCTACTTATTAGGAATGATTTAGAGAAGCAGAAATGCAAAAGGATGAAAAGGAAGAGTGAATGAAGATACAGGAAAAGAAAATGTAGGTTAAATGGTCCATTAAAAAGATACTATAAAAAGTTTTCACAGATATTTGGATTTCAAATGGAATTAAACTGCACTAAATTGCTTTGGTTTTAATGAGCAAAATKAAAACAAATTTTTTAAAAATATTAATATAGATTCACATTGTACCTGTGATCTTTGTAATCATCTTTCTAATGTAGCTTTTCCTCATTTGCCTGGTGATGAAATGAAAGTTTTTCTGACCTCTTTCTTTCTGTGAGGTATGCCCAGTGCACAAAAGTTGGAATTAATTCAATGCAGGAAATTCAACTAGATGGCAGCTAGTCAGAATGCTAAGAAAGTACATATAAAGTAAGTAAAACTTTTTTTAGAAAATATCCTAGTTTCTTGTACTAGGCATGTTTTTTTTAAGTGCCACATCTTTTAAGCAGCAATTGCAATGTTTGAGATGATCTTGAATTCACTACAGTACTACACATTTGACAACCATCAGCAGGACTATATTTAGAGGGCCAGTACTTCATACAGTTGTTTAGCAGCCAAGGTACCAGTGAAGGGAGTGTTTCTCAAAGACTCTTTACTCAGTAAGTAAATGCATGAAGCCCTAATCTGCCACCAGTTCTGCATGTAATGAAAATGCTAATCATTCTGCTAGATGAGTATATTCTCCTCTCCTATAGAAATGAAAGGTCTTGCAGAAAATAGCAAGCACAGTAAGCGTCTTGTAGGGGCAGATACCTTATATAGGTAAAATACGAAGTACATAAACCTGTATATACACAATACGTAGTCAATTGTTTTTGCATAGTTTAAGTAACTGAATTGAGAGCCAGGCTAGAAAGGAAGATACTGGAAGCTAATTCTGCTCATCTGCAATAACTCTGAGCAAGCTGCACTTGGAATTCTGCCCCGATCCCTGATGTCAAGAAAAAAAATCAATATTATGCCTTCAGGTTGTTTTTCTTTTCTTGGTTTGTTATTTAATCATGGAAGAATTTTACATAATATTCTCAGTAGTCTATAATTTGATCATTTTACATTTGGAGCCCCCACTCAAATGCCGTGTTTTCCTTGAAAATGAGGACTTAATTGGGAGCTCTGTTGTCCTTGGAGCTCCTCCCTCGTGGTTAGGTCTGCATGAAACCTGATTCTCTAAAGCCTTCCGATTACTATTTGCTCCCATAATCCCTTTTGACGATGTCCTTGCAGTTCTGTTGACCTCACTTTTTGAGTCTGTCACCTAGCCACCACTTCTCAGAGTTCTGTTGCTGAATCATACTTTGAGAGAGGATAAGCTTTGTGGATTTTTTTTTGTTTGTTTGTTTGAATAGCTGAGAAGGAGCTGGTAGGGATCTGTTGTTATTAAGTGTGGTTTGAGCCCGAGTGCCTCTGAAATTGGTAAGAAACTTCTCTCCCTCAAGCTATGAAGAGTTTTCCCCCAAAGGTCAGGTTCTGTGTTAGCCAGACTTCAAATCGATTGGGAAAGAGCTGCTTTAAGACTTCTTTGTATACAGGACTCTGCTGAATTTTTGCACTCCTTAGATATGATCTAAAACTACATGTGCAGAGGGTTCATACACGGGTATATATCTGCAGCTGCAGTGTTTACTTTATGTAGTATTTCCTTTTTATGACTTCTCCAAGCTAAATTACTTACCATAACTGACATAAATTAAATGCACAAAAGCTGCAGTTTGGTTTTCACTCCAGCAATTCAGTTTGAGGGTTTATATTAATATGAGCAGGAAGTAGTCGCCGATCTGATGATCTGTCTCACAGCCTAAATCACAATCGGAAAGTATTTAGTGTCTGAAGAAATGATCTCTGCAATCTCTTCATACTGATTTCTTTTAACTGGATCAGTCCACAATGTAAAAGGGGAGACTGCGTGACCATATTTCTACTCTTAAGTCATGTGAGAGTATTAAAAAATGATGATGTGGAGGAAGGATAAAGGCAATTATAACTTTAGGAATAAATCTGCTTCTGTTCTTTAGTTAGTAAGGCTTTTTGAGGCATCATGGACAATTTTTTTGGTTTTGTGGTCAGTTGACCTTGGCTGGCTGCCAGATGCCCACCCAGCTGCTCTCGCTCTCTGCCTCCTCAACAGGATAGAAGCAGAAAATAAGATGGAAAAGCTCGTGGGTCAAGATAAGGATGGGAAGATCACTTATCAATTACTGTCACCGGTGAGAGAGACTTGACTTGAGGAAGATTAATTTAATTTGTTGCTATTTAAAAGTAGAGTAGGATGGTGAGAAACAAAGACAAAACACTTCCCCCCACCTGCCCTTCTTTCTAGGCTCAGCTTCACTCCTTTCCTGTTGTCTATACCTCCTCTCCCCCACTCCACTCTCTGGTCAGTTCGTAACAGTTCCTCTCTGCTGCTCCTTCCTCCCCTCTCTGCCACTCCTTCCACCTCACACTTTTCCCCTGCTCCTTGTGGTGTCTTTTCAGATATGTTCAAAAGCCGAAGTAGTATTGGATGCATTCTCGTGCAGCAGTGGAGGTGAGTGGGACAGAGCCATCTCCAGGCACTGAAGGACATTAGTGACTTGTTTAAAAGTTGGTAACTCACCTTCTCTAGAAATCAATGGCTGTTTTTTCTAGTTAATGCAGTGGAGGCAAAGAAGCTGTTTATAAAAGCTTTTGGAAGTCATATTCTTAAGTAATATTTAGGTCCTGAGTGTTTAAAATGATGTCATTGAAGTACATTTTATAGGCTCTGTGTGTCTGTGTCTCTACATGGGCTGTACTCCAAGCACATACAAACATTCCAGCCATCATTGTACTCCAACTAGAGAAAGTGTTTTTGAAAAGACCATGGTGTTGTCTTTCATATTGTTCTTCTTTTCCTTATGCTCATTCATACTTTGTAATATTTTAARTCCTTTCTGTAAAAAAAAGTGCAAAAATCTTATGTTTTTGAAGTGCTACTCTTCAGGAATGTTTTCCTTTCGCAATGTCTGGTCACCTATATGTGGTATAAATTCAGGCCAATTGCAATGAAAAGGTGGAAAAATTAATGTCACTAGCTTCTGAAGTTTTTGGCAAACTCCTATTAGAGTGGGTAAGGATTTTACCCAGAGTACAGGAGTTACTGTAAATTATCAATGCAGCTTTGCTGAGATAAACCACGCACTTCTGACCATGAAAATATTACTATTAGTGTTTGTAATAGTATACTAATAGCGTACTATTAGCGAGGAAAGTGTTTAGTGGTTTTGTGGATAACTTTTCTGTGGAAGAAAGTTTGTTTTCTGAAAACTGGTCAGTTTGGAGTGAAAGACCATGCTTGCTTTGATGCCACCTTCCTTTTCATTAGAATCCTGCAATACTGCTTTGACTGTGGGAGCCATAGACATTCCTACGGACCTTTTATGTCTTTATCTTTCACCACTCGCAGATGAAACACCAGGACATATTCTTTCTTTTGTATCTCTGCTTTAATTTTAATTGGGTGGAATACTGGACGAGGAGAAAGGAGAAAATTGCTAACTGAGATGTATAGAAGCCTACTGGAAGCAAGTAACTGTAGACATGTTATTGTGGTATGTGGTCTACTGGGACATTATTTTTGCTGGCTTCTAAAATTTTGAAGCTGACTTAGCTCTAATAATCTGGGCAAAAGGATTTAAGATGGGATGTAAACAGTCTGGGATGATCAATGTTGAGAAACACCAATCAATCATATTTTGTAACCTCTATTCTGAGCATTTGATACCCATACGTACTGTCTCTCGGATGAAACAAGGGGTATCAGCTAAAAATTTCCCCTGTCTCCCCTTACGCTGACTTACTGTAGCACCTCCTGGGAGCCCCTGATCACTGTTCACTGCAGCAGATAGAAGTGGCTTTACAACCTGAAGAATTAAGATCAAGAGACAATCCTGTAACTTTAAACCCCAAAACATACTGTAGCAACATGTCCAAGTGTGAAAAGATTTTGGTTTACAGTGTTTTGTTATAAATAGCGACAATGACAACAACAACTATAAGAAGAGTAGTACTAGCAGGAAAAGTGTGTGGGGTGGGACAGTCTAGAAATGGAAACCCAGTGATTTTTGGAAYGTGCTTTTGATTAAAAATCTTCAACTACCTTAAGAAAGTTATTTATGTGATGAGTGTCTTGGTACTAGGTTATACTTCCAGTTCAGGGAAGCTCATGCCCTAATACCCCTCTTTTTAGAAGACAAGGATTGTTTGTGCTTTAGCATGCTACCTGTATGCTAGAAGGTGGAGTTTCTGATCTCTCTTAAGAATTCATGACTAAATTATCCAGTCACATCCCTGACCCTTGTCCAAAACTATCTGATAACCATTGACCGCATATTCATGGCCAGGCATGCCAAATCGTGCAGCCAGAATCAGACCCTGAGCCCAGATCACTCTCATTTTCCCTGCCTGAGACTGCAGTGTAATGCAGTATCGTCCCAGAACAGCAATGCAGGATCTGTTGCTCATTGAAAGGGAAAACTACTCAAGAGCCGATGACCACAGTGAGTCCCAGTGAAGATGTCCACAAACAGCAAGGCAAGTGGAATTCAGTCCTCAAAAACCCTGAGCTCCTGTGTTTGTATTTTGTAAGTGTGGTATTTTAGGATTTCATGGCTTCCCACTGCGGTTAATTGCCCAGTCCCCAGACAGTGCTTTCTCTGTTTGAAAGACAGCCATTGCACATACTTATTCATGTGAGGACAGTTTTATAGAATATCTGACTGTGGGCTAGAACACCAGCTGTTGGGCGCCACTGAGGTGTGCAGCACTCATCTGTACTTAGTCTGATTACTTTTGCATTACTTTAGATTYGTTAACTCTTCAGAAGCCCTGCCTTATTGTCTAATTGACACTCAAGTCGCCTCCTTCTTTTTCTAGTTTTCAGTCCTTGCTATATACTTTATGGCAAACGATCTTTTCTTGCTCAGGCTGTCAGTGGGTTTGGCTGCTGTCTTCAAGAACACTGTAAAATTAATGCACTGAAACCTGATTTATGATAAGAAAATGCCTTTTAATTTCTATTGCTATAACTGAAGGAAGGCAGAAACTGATTAGAAGGCAGAAACAATGGTGTGCAATATATTTAGGTTTCTTTAGTAGCTATGCGGTGATGGATGAACAGAAATACTCTGTTGTCTACAAGCAGGGCTTTGAATGAGGCAATGGCTTGCTTCTAATGGACTGTTGTGTTTGTGTGATATATCGTATACAGGTGCAGGTATATATGGTGCCTATTGCCTAGAACCCTGTAACCTAGGAAATGGAGGCACTTTCTTTGCAGTGTTTGAATTAAAGGTGATCAACACGTTACTACAGACGGTTGTTCTCATTGCTGGGCTATAGTTGACTTTTGAGAGTAAGCTATTCCTTGCAGGAACCTAAGGTCTGAAGTAAGTTCAACAACCACCAAAATAAGACTTTCTTGCCTGAAAGCATTTGACTGTCTYGCATTTCTCAATTGTGAGCACAGAGGTGCTATTGTATTTCAGTAGCTGTTTGCGTCTGTTTCATAATAGTGAGAGACTTACTGCAAAGGAGTCAATACTACTCTGAAGCCATAGTATATGCCTGCACCTTGCAGCATGTTTCCTGTTGTGGGTCACATTGGTATTATCATTTTGGCTAAGAAAGTATGCTCTAATTAAATAATAGCAGGATCTTGCTACGTTTTCCCATCATACTGCTGAATCCCAGTACTTTGGATGTATCAACACTTAGCTATGTTGCGAACTGAAGGAGTGTATTTGATAATCTCTGAATTTTCTTTGCTTCAGTGATTATTGTGTCATATCTTACATGTCCAGTATGTGCATGACATTTACTTATTAAATGTATTTGGGAAGGAAGTCTTACTGTAGAGCACAGAAGCACCCTGTCAATACTAAACTGTGCTTTGACTTCCCTCTTGGAGATGGGAAGCTGGAGGGAGTGAGAGAGGAGCGTACCTGAGGGCCTCTGTGGGGAAGCACTAGACACCAGATGCAGGCAGTAACTTGTTGGCTTTTTGGCCAACAGTCCTGAATTGTACGATGGAGGAGGACATTGGGAAAGAAGGGAAGCTCTGTGTGGGATATTGGATGCTCCCTTTAATAGGCTTGGGTAAATGAAACTAAGTTTAGGAACACAGCAAAACTCCTGGGAGCTTATTTGCTTTGATTGCTAAACCTTTTGAAGTGTGCTTATTGCTGTAAGGAAGGAAATCTGGAAAAGGTCAGGTATGAATTAGGTGAGAAATACAAAAAGGAATTGCTTGAGATGGTCATGAAATAAGACAAAAATGAGATTCAGGAGTAAATGGAACAGTATCACTGTAAAGGTGAAATGCCTCAGCATAAATCAGTAAAGACAGTGAAACTGGAACAAGTCTATCTAAGATGCATTGATTTTATAGAGGTCCAATTCCAATCTGGTGAAATTGATATTTTGCAAGAGCCTCATATCCCAGTCTACCTGCCTGTTTGTGAAGACCTTGTAAAGACTAAAGGTCAGTCTATCTGTCTCTGTCTACTGTACTTATGTATTTCTAACACAACCATTACCATTGCTTCTAAGCAGTAGGAAGAATGATCAATATTATTGCCTCTGGTGTTGGGGAGTTTCTAAAGCCCTGCTACATTAGACTCTGTTGAGTGACTGATACAAAGACAGCCCCAGCTCCTGGGAGCTCACAATCTGGTGTTTTGGGCAAGGAGATAGCAATGGATGAATAATCAGATGAGCAGGAAACAAAGGTATGGTAGTGGCACCTCCTTGCAGTTGGAAGAGTATTCAATGTAGCCAGGGGTGGCTGGAGACTAGGTCTCCAAAGTATCAAGATGTTTGTCTGAGAAGGGACCTCTTTATTCTTCATGTAGTGGCATTGGGGAGTACCAGAGAGATGCTCTGACACCCTTCTGGTGCTCTGTTGCTTTGCTGCTTGCTTTGAACGTGGGAAGACTCAGAGTCCTGCTGATCCTGTGTGATTATTCACACTCTGAATTAATCCAAACATAAATTGCAGGTGTATTTGTTGGGCTTTCATCTTATTTGTCCCCCTTTTTTTTAATAAAGTAAAAGGACACTAATGTGAAGCAGATAATTGCTCTGAAGGGAGCTCTGGGACTGGGAACAATCGCAGAGATAAAAACAGATCAGATTAATACAAACAAAAACTGCTGAGCACATTACTTAGGTCTTTGTAATATTTGCCTTTTAAAATGTAGTTTTGTGTGAGTAATGTTAGTATCAATATTAATATCTGCTGAGATGAACAAAACTAACAATGTAATAGAAAAAATAAATGTTAGCCTGCACAATAAAGTTTTCAGTGGGGAGTGTCAGAAAGCTGATGAAAATCTGCAAGGACTGGTTGCATCTCTGAATTTTAGACTGGTGTCACTGTTCTATTCAGTCTGTCATTGTTATTTGCTTGCTTTCTTTCCCTTTTTTTTATCTGTCTCTACACAGTGGCAGCTGAATGTCCTGCAAAGAACATCATCTTTAGTTTGTGTCTGCGTGAATGTGCATAGCTGGTTTCAGTACTTAATTGTCTGATATCTTTAACAGAAAATAAAGTATTTTTAAAATGTGCCTTTTTTCCTCTAATTGCAAATAARACATGTTGGACATATCAACTGTCTGGACTGTTGATACAGTATATATATATATACACATGTATATATACTGACTATACACTTTCTGGATATTTGCAAATGCTTTAAAATGGAAGCAGCCTTAAGAAGTTACTTAAAACAGAAGACAGGGATCATCCTTTTTTTTTTTTTTTCTTTTTGTTTTGGTTTGTTTTTACACAGGAGATTTATGTTTATACACACTCAGCAGTCTGGAGATGAAAGAAAATGCTATATAGCTCTACGGTCAGAGCCAAATGCAAATGCTCTATGCTCTGTTTCAGTGTAGGTCTCCAGTGAAAGCCCAGAGCTAAGTCACCTGGGCAACCATTAGCAGTGAAGCTGAATATGGGCAGTGCCTGCCCATTTGGGATTGTGGATATTGGTTCTGGTGACAAGTCCACCATTGGACTGGTGGTATCTGGCTAGCTGGTATCACGCTAGCTCAGATGTGCCTGAACATGCTGCTGTCACACTGAATTACAGCGTAGAACTGCTCTGACAAGACACCACCTCATCCTTAGTGCTYGCAAGTGGTTTAGCCGAAGCATCCCCTCGTGGTCTTGAGCTCTGGGCAGTTGCTTGGTGTCTGACAGCTCCAAGTCCCTGCAAGGTACGGCATGTCCTCAAATTGGCACACCGCTCATAGCCATGCCTTCCCCTGCCAAGTGGCAGGAGGAAATTTTACAACTCTTTTCCCAATTGTTGTGACAGGGAAATCCACTGTCCTGCGGGGACTGGAAGCTGCATATGGTCCCTGATGCCATTCTGGGAGCCTTAAACCAGGGCCTTTGCCTGCAACATTTACAAAGTAGAATTGTGAAAGAAATGGCTGAGGGGGTGTTTTCTCCAGTGACAAAAACTTGGGATCTCAGTAGGCGCATTTTATTCTGTGAAACATGGGGCCAGAAGCAGCAGCTGGTGTAAATGAGTGCTGCTCCTTTGAAGAGACTAAGGAGATGCTGCTTTATATTGGCAGCTGCATCTTGTCCTGAGTTTTCAAATTAGGATATTATGCATAAACACAATGAGTTGTTCTCCTCGATGGTGTGGGAAGTACACATTTTGACCCTATTGACCTGCAATCTGTTAGCAGTTTTCAGTAATTACACACTTCATATAAATGATAAATGACTAATATTACAGAATGCATTCATTTTACACTCTTTCACCTCTTAGTAGTTATTTTCTTGCAGTAAAACTATATCCTGATTTTTGGGAAATGAATAAAAACTTTAAAGAAAAATGAGCAAAGATCACAGAAATGGCCTTGCTACAGCTGTCAGCCTCTGTGCATTGCACTCATCTCCAGTAATAGCCTAATAAACACACCAGGCTGACTCCATCTTCCATCAATTATCTTGGGCTGAAAGGAGAGGATATCCTACCTTGTCCAGACATCTCGTGAGGGTAATTAATTTTTCTGCAAATTCCCCTAGCCAGAATTGTGGTTTGTGTGGAAGGAAATCCCCCTGTATTTTCCATTCTTTAGACTCTTTGTTGTGCTTTGCATTTAGGCTGCTGTTCTTTTTTGTTGCCTTAAATGTTGGCCCCAGCAACGTGGCCAAATCCCGCCTGGCTCTTGGCCTTTTCACGCAGCTTGCTTTAGGCAGACCGCTGCCTACCTGTCCTTCCCACCATGGCCACCTCCCTGCCTTTGGTGAGGCATTTCTGCTCATCAGCCATTGACTCTGGTAATTGCCCCGGCTGTGAAAATTGCTTAGGCTTCCCCTTCGTGAAATATCATGGCGACACGTCTGAGTGCCGAATCCGGCCCTGGGGCTTCCCAAAATGGCTGCTAGTGCAGGCCTGCCTTTCCTGATTCCCTCTCTGTGGCAGCATCACGAGATGAGGCAGCAGGTTCATTGCAGTATGCTCCAAATGCTGTTTTATGTTATGTTGTTTGCAGTGCCATAGTTTGCTTCTTTACTGCCAGTTTCATACCTTCTATAAAGCTTAATTTAATTGTTCTTTAATTACCTCTTTGGATTAGCATATAAATCTCAGACGGAAGCTGTAAGCAGCATACATAAAGCTATGGATGTCACAAAACATTGCTTCTCTCTATTTTCATGTTCCTGTCTGGGGTTACACTGGGCCAAACCTTTGCTGCTGTTGTAAAGATGTTCAGGAATGGGAGGAAGGCTTCATGCTCATAAAACTTCTTTTTTAGACAATTCTCTGGAAGGAACAACATGGAGAGAATTGCACATGTTTACTCCAAGTTCTCCAACAACTTTCTACCAGAGCATGTATTACTTCGCATTACTTTGGCGTTTTGTCAAATTACTGGAAGAGAAGAAATCTCTGATCTACTTAACATATGAGGTATTATCTGAATACTGTCAGGACCACGAAGGTTTCTGTTTAAATACATCTTATTAAATAAACCACATATCCTACTTTGGGAGTGAGCCAAAGCAGAAACGGTTTTTACTTGAGTTTTTAAGCTAGGTTCTGCGTTACAAGCAATTGCACTGAGCTCTGCCTCTTTGCCCACCTTCCCGGCTCCTGAGAAGTCCTGGGACTTAGGGAGATTATGGCTTGCTTTCATAGCTTGCAAGGTGCTCTTCTCGCCTCCCTCTGTGCCAGCTGGGTGTGGGAAGCTCTCACGTTCATTTTAGTCTTTCAACATGAATCTTTAAGGTCTTAGTGTATGTTAATTTAAGTGTTTTTTCCCTTCAAAGATGATGCTGTTCTACTTTTCAAATAGATTTCTATTTGGGAAGTGTATGTTATATATAGAATTAAACACAGAGGAATATTGATCGTAAGTGGAGTTGGCATCAGCAGATACTATGTAGACCATTGTTTACAACTAGATTATTTTCTTTTCTATGTTATGCTTGTTATGCTTTTATGTGGTTTTGCCTTTTTTTTTTTTTTACCCCTTGCCTTCCTGTCCAGGTTGTACTCTGTATTTTGCCTTACCCAGTGTCTGCTCCATTTTCCTTCTGCGACCTCTTGTAGGTAGAATAGAAAGCCATTAATATTAAGCTGTTGACTGAAGCTTTTAAAGCCATGATGTTCGTAGGAATTCAGAAACGAGCAATATCAATTTCCCAGCTGTTATTGAATCTGCATTTACAAAAAACAAATACGCTTGACCTTTCCATGAGATTTCTAAATTATTTTTGTTGAATGCCACTGTGCAATTCTGTTTATTAGAAGGCTGTACAAAAAGCTTGTACAGAGATTATGAAGCTGCTCCTTGGTCTTCTGAGGCTTTAGACCCGAATAGCTTCTACAAGTTAGAGGGGAATAGGGCTATTTTTCTTCCTTCTTTTTCTGCTTATCAGTCTTTCTTGGTTGGTGACTACAGAGAGAGCAAGAGCTCTCTGCCTGTGCTTTTCTCTCTGGCTCGTGCAGCTGGACACTTAATTTTGCTGGGGGCTGTGCCTGCAAGGCCAGTCTTCCTGGGAGAAGTGATGAGATTTCAGTAACGAAACATGTCTTGAGGTAATATGTGAGGATTTAAATGTATATTAGAATATCCTGACTTATATTGCTAACTCCTTAAATTACTTAGAGAAGGGATTTTGAAATATGATTTACCCTTTCTACTTGTAATCTGGCTTGTGCTTGACATCTCTCTGCCTTTAACTGATGAGAGCAACCAGGCCATTTTGCTTCCATTTTCAGTTTCTCGGCAAGTTTCACTGTCAGTTTTTCACATACCAGCGAGGTGCCGCAGCACCGGAGCGGCAAACCCAGGGCAGTTTTTCCTTACTTTAAAATGTGATTTCCCTTGTAATTACTTCTTAAAAATTTGTAAGCATCTTGTATTGGCTCTGACATTGCCCTTTTGCTTTTTCACAAAACATTTAATTGGGGCTAAGTTTCGCTTGGTGGTGTCTCTTTAAACACCGCACTATGCCTAAGGAAAAGATGGGAAGACAGATGTTTTACTAACCTCCACTGATTGCTTTCTGATTGCCAGTTTAGTTGTCTTTCTTCAGCCATTTAAAATGGCCATATGGGAAATCAACAGTGATGATCTTTATTAAAGTACCAGAAGCAAGGTGCTTCACCTACACGTATTTTCAGGGGAGGGAGAAGGATCTGAACCCAATTAGAAAATTTATGAAACTGCCAGCACACGCTATTCATTTAAAATTGCTGAGAGCTGCAAAATGAACAGAAAGCTTGACAAAATATTTGCACCGTTGCAGGTCCTGTATGTTAAATTAACCTCAGAAATGGAGAGGTCCACAAACTTGCTATATTTTGTTTTCTTTTCGTGTAAAAATCTGGGCAGTTGTATGTTATTGCATGTGAAATGACAGACTAATTAGTGAGAAAGGACTTGGAAAGTTCAGTTATAAAGAAGTTATCAGAATTCACTCTCATTGAGTGACTGGATAAGTCAGGATCTGATTTGGGATCTCTGATGCTTCATGTTATGTTAGGAATGAGATGTTTTTGTTTAACGTTTACTTTTCTAACAGTAGGAGTCACAATGATTTAAAATTCTTCAAATTGTACCCAAGTGCTTTGCAGCAGGCCTGGGAAACAAGGCAAAGAAATTCAGTCATTAAGGAGATGATGGGTTTTGGTTTTGGCTGGATAACAGTACTATGTTCTTAAGTTACATGTAGGCTACACTTGCAAAAGCAGCCAGCTTCACTGGGCTAGAAAGTGAAGTTCTTTATTTATCTGCCCCATCAGAGCAGCAGAGGCTGCCGCTATGTCTGAGCACTGTTGAAATCTTCTTTAGTATATCTCTACTCTCCTGCTGCAGCTGTGGATTTGTTTGCTACATTTATTTTGGCATTCCCTATTGTGGTCCCCCAAAGAAATTAAATAAAATTTGTCACTGGCCCAGATTGTGCTATTTGGGAAAAGATGCCACATCTCTCTCCCTAGTCATATGTTATGATTTGTCAAGGGTTTGGTGGAGTTGTAGATCCAGTTGTACATCATCCCTTGATTAAAAGCAAGCCTTCCACACCACCAATTCCATTTCAGTCTCCAAATTCGTACCATTTATATAGGTAGCGTAGTAATTAACCTCTGTAGCCTGTTGTGAAATCCAGGAACAGCTTCATTTTATTCTGCTTTTTATCTGATACTGTTTTTAACAATGCCTGTGCTAGAGAACGCTATATGGAGCTTTCTGCATGAATGTAGTTATCATCTCAGAGGGGCAAAAAGTCATCTAGTTCATATTAACTGAAATATCCTGTGTGGTTCCCTGTGGTCAACAGCTGGATGATAAGACATCAAGAGTACATTAGACAGCTTTCTAATTAAATATCTTCATTGCATCTAAAACACATAGTAGCACTTCCTTGCTAATAAAGAGAAAGCACACTGCAGTCAATTTGTTGCAGATACCGCATTGCCACTCTTACGCCAGACCTCTTGCAGTCTGTTGTAGGAGTAGGATATGAACATAATGTGTTGTAAAAAGTAACACTTAGCTGTGATTTTAGAAAGTGTTATCCTATTTATTTTAAGTGTCATGTAATTACCAATTCATTTACTACCTATTGTAATACCATGAATCATAATGAATGCATTTGCATAATAGGTGGTATCACATGAGCTCAATTATAATTCAGGATTAGCTAAATGTACCATGAAAACAAAATGTTTCCTGTAAAGGTAGGCTGGGGTTGATATATAACCTGTCTTATACATGGTGTATCACAAATGCTGTAATGGGAAATTGTTCCATTTGCGGACTTGCTCTCAGAGGGGACTGTTTTGCAGCCCTGAACTTCATCCATTTCCTCTCCTGTCTCCAGCCTCCCAATTTAAATGCTCTTCAGCTCTGCCAACCTTACAGATGAGGAAAACCTCAGAAAACCTCAGAAACCTCTCCTTGCTGTTTAGCTGATATGCCAGTGCTCTGCTCGCTCAGGTCACGAGGCAATCTCTGCCCAAAAGACTGGGTTTATTGCTCTGGTGGTACTCCAAGACCTGCACACGCTGTGCTGGGCAGCTGAACTAAGGAGTGGTCGCACTGGGGACTTGCCTCCAGAGGATTGCCTCAGCTCTGGGTAGGTTTCTTTAAAAGTCTTTGTTTCCAGACATAACTTCTTTTTAAATAGAAAGATCTCCAAAATGACACGTGCTCGTTCCTGGAACAGGAGTCAGCTCTGCGTTGCTGTGTTGGGGAGTATGATACGAGCAGGCTCCCAGCTCCTCAGTTACATGGTTTGCTCTAGTTATCCTCCATGTCTAGATCGGTCTGTGCTCTCTACTGCTTACTCATCATCACAGTCAGTTGTCTCTTCTCTCCTGCCAGTGTTTAAACCAAGAAGGTCTCCCTTTCAAAACCAGGCACGACCTGTTGCTGTACACTCTAAATGCATATACCTAGCTTGAAGAATGGCCTGATGTCCTTTTTGCTAAAGAACAGTGTTATCTGCAGTCCCTGGTTTCTGCGTAGCCTGGCATCGTGGATGCTGCTTCATCTCTCCACTTTTCTAGTGAATGATCCCAGGTGGTCCACCAGCCCTTGGAGGGTTACACTGCTGCGGGGGGGAAACAACCCTGCACTTGCACCAATTGGCAGCAGCAGTTCAGAGGCCAGTGCTACTCCCCAGACTTTCCCCTTTGCCATCTCAGAGCTCCTTCTCCTACCCCAAACACTCTGCTGTATCCTCTCTCTGCCTTTATTACATGAAGATTTATGCAAGCAGAAATGAAACATGTATCACTTTGCATACAGATTAAGTGGTCCCTTTCAGCTTTGGTTTAATGTGTTTTGAAGACGTGATCTTGCAATAGTAGTGGTTAGAATAACCCCAATGTGAGCAAAATCTAGTTTCTGAGATAAATCTGCACGGCTCATACCTCTCATTTGGTTCACTTACAAGTTCAACATATTTTCTGTTGCAGAAGCAAGACTTGCTCATGCAGTTGCCTGAAAACGATCGTTGTGTGAACTGTTGTGTCTATAACAGATGTGTATAATCCCACTTCCCACTTTTTGAATGTATCCCATTTCCATACAGAATATGAAATGCTTACTTTCTGGCTAGTACAGTTGATTTTTACTTGTTGCCTGCAAGTTAGATTAAGGATACTGAAATTGCAGAGGATAAAAAGAGAGTTATTTCCACACATATAGTGTAGTTACTGGTACCTCAAGGATTATTTAGCCTGATCTACATTCAGGAGACAGCACTGCAATGGCAAAAGGCTAACACAGTTGACAACACTTAATTTGTTTGGACTCATGTCACTGTTGGCTTTACAATGTGACAGGAGAAATACATCGCAGGAACTGAAGTGGTGCCACATTTGCACAACACTACAACTCTCTACAGTCGTTTAGGGCAAGCTTTCCTCCTTGATATACAAGGTAAAACTTCTGAATTTCATCTGTGCACCCTAGCTGGTGTGCAATTAAACCTGTCCTCTCTTAGTTATAATTCAGTTTGGCCAGCTAGAAAGCAGTGGAAATGGCGCAGTGCTGTTGCTGGATTTAGGTAAAGTTAGAGCTGTTGCAAGGGAAAGACTAAATGTATATTACAAGGGATCCATGCAATATTTATACAACAGACATTCTTGGCAAACATAGAATTGGTAATCCCCTTAACTGGAACGAGCACTGGACATGATAGGATGGAGTTATCCATATGATCATACAGAGGATGGTATACCTGGCAGTAGAACCACTCTCTAATGAGAAGAGTTATTCTAGAGTCTGTGTTCCCTAGGCCAGCTTGACAGGGAGTAGCATCCCCAAAGGAAGTGACTGTTGTGAATTTGAAAGAAAATGCTTGTTCTTTAATGGAGATATCAATTTACATTTCTATAGTTCTCTTTGGCTTGCTGCTAACTAACAGGTGGGAATTTCTGGGCTTGGTTTCTTAATGGGAAGTTTGCAGATAAGGATTAAGAGCAAATAAAAATCTCAAGTACCCATGAATTTCACAGGGGAATATTCCGTGGTATTTATATTCAGTATATTATTTCTGTTTTCAGGATGTATCTTTGAAATGTGCCTTAAATGTGTTTTTGTTTTGTTCTGGTTTTGCTCTAAATAGCTTTTTATAGGACAAGTGCTTATTCAGGTTGATCACAATTCAGAGGAGCCTACTGTGTAGGAATCAAATTCACTAGATGATTGCACTTGCACAGGAAATATAGTACTAAACACAGTCATAAGCAGGACAAGAAGCGCTGAAACTATAAGAGCTGTTACCGTGACATTTTTTGCAATGTGACCAAACTTATTGTCGTGCTTGTACCAACTACTGATGGTTTTGTGAAGTGAATCATCTGTCACTGGACAATGTACAGGGATCATCAGCTCATCTTGTGCAAGTTATTAGCTGTCTGCGAGTGATGGGGTTACTAGCTGTCCAGGGTGATTGGATATCTCTCTTGCCAGCTGTTGCCTTGCACTAGATTTCCAACAAAAGCACAAAGAAAGTCCAGATCAGTTTACATACCTTTCCTCTTCCTATTATGTTCCTATTACTATTATTATTATTATTATTATTATTATTATTATTATTATTAGTAGTAGTAGTAGTAGTAGTAGTAGTATACTATAGCCTCCAGGAAGGGCAGAGCCTGTGGCATGCTTGAATCCTAACTACTGTATATCATTTAAGATCCCTTTCTGGTGAAAACACTGATACCAATCGTCTAGTCCCTAAATGAGAGAAGAAAGAACAGAACTGTCCTAGGGATGAGACCCAGGGAATTAAAATCTTCTTGACGTGCCATGTGATGCTTGGTGTAATTTTTACATAAAAAGTGAAACTATGCAAAAAATGTTCCTTTATCACTGTAATTATGTGCTTCCCCCTGCCCCTCCTCTAGAGTCTCTCTTCAGTATTCTGTATTGCTAAATGTTTTGAAAAGCATCCTGAAAACTATGTGGCAGTGTCTTCCATCCACGCTATGGCTGCTGTGATGTTAGCCTTAAGTCTGCTAGCTGGGGGTCAACTAAATCAGTACTAGATGGCAGTTCTACTCTCCTATCTTTTTTTCCTTTGGGAAAAAAGAGAAAGACTCCTCTTCCACTGGCAGCTGCTCCCTCAACTGAAAATTGCTATAGGTTGCTTTCATTTGGTGACACAACATTGTTGTGTCCATATAGACAACGGGTACCAAATGGGAAGCTACACATCGTCATTTGGCATGAGCCTTGGAGTGGGACAAAGCAAAAAATGGAACAAATGACTGCACGTGATTTTGAGGTAGGTCCAGGCATTGCAGGTGATCATTCTACACTTTCACACAGTATGCATTACATGCACTAGTTCCGATAAAGGAAAGCTCATTTTGCACATACGACTTAAAGCAAAGAGAAGCTGGTGGTTCTTTGTTCTATACAGATTTTCCACTCGCTTATAGACAGGATATTTCTACTGAGACCATCCTTCCTTAATTTTCCCTGCTGTGATACATCATTCATAAACATCCTGAAATAAAGACTGAAATGGGTTATATCTCCAAAATCATTTGTATCATTGGCACAGTAACACTTTTATATAAAATTTTAAACCTTAGTGAGACTATCGCTGTCTACTATAATCAAAACTAGAGAATACSTTCTCGTCTCTTTTTCTATCTTGCATCTTTACAAGATAGACTTTCTCAAGCTCAGGTTTTGCACTCAGCAAATTTTGGATTAAATAACCTTCTCTCCCCCCACAGCTGATTAACCCCCTTTTTGCATGCTCTGACAGCGAGAGAACTAAAGGCTGTAGTGTGGTGAGATGTTAGTACCCAAATGAGGAGAGGGCCACGTGAAACCTTGCCCTTGCCCAAACCTGCTTTGTGCTTAGCTGGAACGTGACTTGTTCAGACCCTGGTCCACGCACAAGCCACGTCGCTTGTGTGTCTCCGGCTTACCGCGCGGTGAAGGGCCTCGGAGGTGAGTAGTGGCCTACGCTGACAAACCACCTGAGCCTCTACAAGCAAAGTGAGTGCTGAAAGGACATATTAAATGTCCAAAGCACTTGCTGCATGACTGTTATTCCATTGGCATGCCAAAAATGCAGCTCAGGCACATTTCTTTGTGTATTTGTTTTAAAGCTAAGCTTTATGTGTGAGGCAGAGCACTTTTAAATTTGTTGTGTGTTTTCAAAAATGCCTTTTCCATCTAAGGAAATGGCTATAGCTGTAAGGCAGGTCAAACTTGGATGTTTTTTCACCTTAGCAGTGACCCTATTAGTAACTTCATAAAATTACATCAAGGATGTTTAGTTTCCTTTCTCCATTAAGTTTCTATGCGGTGCCATTTGTAAATGGCAGCAAGAATGAAAGCCTGCAGGAGAAGCTCTTCTTGCCTGCCTGACGTGGTTTCTTATTCTTGGTCCTGTAGCTGCTTACAGACATCTGTTGTGTTATGTTGGTTTTAGTCTATGGGTGGCAGTCACTTTCTAAATTTCTTGCGCAATGTTTGCGGTCTTTCCTGTACTAGGCTTATCAAATTTGCTGTTAGTAACACACATCAACAGGCAATCGATAAAATCAGAGCTAATTACATAATGTGTTTTTTTAAAATCTATCTGCAGCACAAGCAGATGTTAAACGAAAGCTAATAAAGTGTGTCTACTTTTAAATAGGGGTATGCCCCGGGATTTTATACTGGACAAACTCTGCACCACAAAAGGCGATTTCCATAGAGGTTTGCATCCATGAAAATAATGAAATAATCATGCAAGCAATGCRTATTTGAGCTAAACCTGAACAGTCATTACAGATCTCTGCAAAATCTTGTGAGCTTATTAGAAAATGAAAGAGATACCAGGCAAAGCCAGCAAGCAGTGCAGCTAGCAGACTGCTTAATAGAGAAGATATACTAGCAAAAGTCCCGGCTGTTCCCATAGGTTTGCATATGTGTTTATTGGAAATCCGTTGTTTGTCTAAACAGTGGCTCTTTTGGTGTAGAAATACCACTTATTTACTTGACTTTCATTCAAGAAGGGAGAATTTAAACTATGGGCTATACTGGAAGGGCAGCACAGAAGACATATAAAGTAACATCTACCTATTTTTTTTTTTTACTTGCTCCACTAATAAACTCACATAATAAACCTCTATACTGCTACAAGCTATTTTTAGCTTTTTGATTTCTTTCTCTGTATTTTTCAGCAACACTAGTGACAGGCAAATCTCAGTGTTCTGGGGCTGCGTCTCTTTTTGAGATAATAAGTAAGTGGGCACTAAATCTCAAAGCTGGCTGTCAGTGAGAAGAGCCAGTGAGAAATAGAAGGGGAAGAAAATCCTAAATTCCCCTGAAATCCACAGAAAAGGTGGATTGGTGCTGCCTCACAAATACCAGTAAATGTCGTGTTGTGAGTTAGGTATTGCAAAGTGCTATGCATTTGCTTTCTCAGAAAACTTGTGATTCCTGTGTGCTTGGGATTCTTTCTGCTTGCCACTTGTGTAAAACTGCCACCACTAAACACTTAGATGTCATAAGCTAGATCCTGGGTATCGCACAGGTAAGTTGCTTTGATTTTGGGGAGGAAGCTGAAACACTTTTATTTACCATTTATTTTTGGATTCCTAAGAGTTCACATTTTTTAGCCATTTTCCCCTGAGTCCATAAAGGCTTTTTTTTTTTTTTTTTTTTTTTTTTTTTTAAGAAAAGGCTGTGAATTTCAGGTAGTTACACCAGTTACGTACTGGGGATTTTTAATGAAGTCTCAATTATCCAAAGACTCAAAGTAAACTATCAAGATATGGTGCCATAGGAAATTGGAGATTCCAATCAGAAATTGAAGCCAGGAGGTCATGTTACATTGACTGACAGTCATTTCAGTCACTCTTAAAATTGTTGAGAAATGTCATAGATAAATTAGGTTAAATGTAAAAACAGAAGAATTACAATATGTATCCTACACACAAGCTTAACAGACCAAAACCATAATCAGCTGAAATGAAATACTATGATAGGCCTTCTTTGGTGTGGTGTTTCTGATTTTGGGACAATTTACTGAATGATTTCTTAAAAAGGAGATTTTATTTTTGTATCCCTACCTTACTTTTTTTGAGACAAATGGAGAAATGGCCTCTGACTTCAGTGTCAGGAGCAGCATATTAATACCAAGTCACCTGCAAAATTGCACCCCAGGCCTCTCAACTATGCTTTTCTATTGTTATGAGTTATTAACTTGCCTCACCTCTGTTTGCTAAGCCAGCGATAAAAATGTTCAAAAAAGAAAAAGACAAATAGTTGAGAGTAAATAACATTTTAAAAAACAGTTAAATAGTTTTGAATAATCACCTTAGTGTTCATGAACAATGACCAGTGAACATTATTATCACATTAATAAGAGAAAAATCATATCTGAATTGTTGAACCTCGATTTGCTTTGTGAATATTTGTTTTCATTATTCAGCTGGCTTTATTTTTTTCCCTGGCTCCTTCATAGATATCATCCTATTCTTTGTGCCTTTTGATAGCCATCTAAAAGGTTACTGGAATGATTTGTCACTACTGTGTGCTGGAAAGACCGTCTTCCCCAACACTGAAGCCCCAGTAAAGTTTGGAATTATAACTCATGCAGTGTAGAAGCCTCCAAACATTGGTGCAGACTTTGAAAATGCAAAATAATGTGACTTTAAGTTATGGTATGTCAGAACTTTCTGGGGCTAGAAAAAAAAAACCCAAAAAACCTCCCAGGAAAGGTCATTTTGAATGAGCTTTTGTCTGCTATGAATAGAGCACCCCTTAAAAAGCTGTGCTGAATAGGAGTGCCCTGGGATGGAAATGTAACTCAAGGGACTTTCAGTCAGCTTAGCAAAATCTTGCATGGTATTTACAGCCTGCTTGAGTTCATCATCCGTCCTGTCTGGAGGGATTTTGCCCCTCTTCTGGCATTCTTCAGTTATCACCTGAGCTTTTCAATCTTGTTGCCATCAGACCGTGGCTCACCACAAAGTGGCCTTTTTTCCTTCTATAGCTGGATTGCAGAAGGGTAAATACAAGAGATCAACAGTGGCCACAAGTGAGTTTTTAGGAGGAAACAAGAAACATCGGTGGTAGCACAGCATCTTCCTCTTATCTCCCTTCAGCACGGCTKATAGACTGAGTCCTCAATGGAAGGTGGATTGAAGCAGCAAATCTAAAATGAAATAAATATATTCATTGGATTAATTTTTATCATCATATTTTTAACTATGGAATGATACTACTAAAGATCCTAAAGGCATTGTCATGTTAACCTTTCTTTGCTGTTTCCCAGTTGGTTGCCTTTCATCACAATCAAGGCATCACACATAATAACTAATCAGATTCAGTGAGCAGAAGTGCTGTGAGGATGCATTTTAATAGGAAATAGTGAAGAATTTCAACATTTCTCTCTCTGTGCTACAGGGTGACATTTTTAAATGCTCAAAGGGCACGCAGGTCTCCAACTGCTCGTGAAACTCCGTGAGAATGTGATGTGCAGCTCTGATTTGTGTTCTTTATAGTGATAAAAAAAAGCTCTTACCGTTACTTATTTATTTCAGATCTGGATTTTTAATTTGCTAATAAGAAAATATGCCAGTCAGTGCCACTCAGAAAAAATCCCCTCAAGGAACCGCACCAGCAGAGCTGAGGGCATACGCCTTCCAGTAATTATATTTTATTTAAGCAGAATATACAGACATCTTTTAAGATCCCATTATTATGTGTGGCTAAATAAATGCAGCCATTTCAATTATATTCCGTTTAATTTGGTAATTATGTGGGTTTCAGAAATCGCCTGTACCTCCTTTATATATTCTTTTCATGCACGTTTGAATTATTTGAATGCTGCAACTGCAAATGTCTGTTGAGAGAGAGAACTTGAGAGTCTTGAGAAAGCTCAAAAACTGAAAAGCCACTTTAATATTTTCAGGATTATTTTGCCTAGAAGATGTTTTCTGCTTACACGTTAAGGCATGAGTGTTGGAGAAGGCTGATGGCTGGTCTCTTATACTCCTGGAGGAATGTGTGAGTCTGAAAAAGATGTAGTTTTCTACCTCAGGTGAAATAAAATTGATTATTTTTATAAAGATTACACTTAATAGTTAAGGTTCCGCACCCTGAACTTGACTCAGTGTTTGGAAAAACAGTGTGTGGAGCAGAGGATGTATCTGATGTGCTCAGACAAGCCACATTGCTGAGGACATGAGTTGCAGTGGCCGATACTAGTTGAAATATCAGAGATAATGATAGTCTTATAATTACATTGTTTTAGAATATAAGCATAGGCAAACACCTTTCCTTAGAGATGGGCTAAGATGACTCAAAGAGTTGGGTAAAATCCTTTGCGTTACTTCATAGGTTTGGAAATGGGAGGCTACTAAAGCATGTAAGCACATCTGAAAATGTTACTGTGGATGTTAGGTGTGTAAGGTAACTGAAACCTGGCTCCCTCCCACTCGTTTCCTTCTCTTCTAGTCTCTTCCAGTTAGACCTCACTATTACTAGAGCTTTCTAACCTACAATAGAAGGGTATATTTGAAATCTGAGGAATCTAATTTGTGTTGCACCTGGGTGTAATGCCAAAATTATCTGTCTAGAACCATCCTATTTTTTCTCTCGTTCTGCATCCTGTGATCACAGTTCATTAGAAAAAACAATATTCTGTTCAAAATAGTTGTGTACTGGGGAGAAGTTTCAGTGGCTTAGATTACCAGATCTCTGAAGTTATCCAAAGTAGGTGAAAACCATTAAATCTTAAGAGAAACTTTTTCCCTTTTTGAGCTTCTCTTATGCTTACTGCAAGAGAACTCAGTAATAAATCTTTCTGTCTCCCATATTCCCTACTGTTGTACTGTGCAAGTGAAAYGGTCTGGTTGCCTCATCTTTGCCTCAAACCCACGTACTCAAATGCATGAATTAATGCTTAAAACAGGAGCTCAGGAATTGAAATGTTTCAGGATTGTAACATCACATACGTTCAGTTCATGACAACATGAACAACATATATCCCAATTAGAAAGAAGTGAACAGAAGTGGAGTGAGATGATGGCTCATTGACTAGTGACAGGAGGTGAGGATGGATGACAGTAGGTTAAACTTCACCTTGCTGTGGGGAACCTGTGGCTTGCTGGAGATTAGCTGCAAGAAATAGCTCAGAGGGATTTCTTTCAAAACACAGCTGTTAGCTGACACTGGTTGACAATCCAAGGAAAAACACTTGGTTATGAAGTGCTCTACCTTACTTATTGTACTGTAAAATTATTTGTCTGTCAAGTGCACACTTTGGTAGACAGACTAGCATAATAAACTTATCATAAAATATCCCTGTATAGCAAATGCCTTTGTCAGCTACAAAAGTAGTTTGAAGTTGGTTTGCAAAATGTAGGTGTGTTGAAAAGTTTTCGACAMGTTAGCATGGCAAAGTTGGTTTTTTGTTTTTATTTCCAAGAGTCATTAGCCACTGTAAAAATAGCAGAAGCTCCAGTTGAGTTTGTTAGGGCACTATTTGACTCCAATTTACTTATTTTTATAAATGTTAAATATTTTGGTGGTGAGGAAAGCTAATACAATTGTAACTGGATGGGCAAACGAAATATGTTGAAATACAAAGACCTGATCTCACCCTCACAGAGAAGTTGTGCGTCATTTAATGGAGAATGATTAGTTTTGAAACCTATGTGAATGTATTCTGTAGCACTGAAGTTGTGTGGAGTAAGCTCATACGGAGACAGCTCTGGGCACTCTGAGTGAGACATAGTACATGAAATGGAACAGTATCTTTAATCTGTGGGATCATAAACCAAACCTTTTGATTTGTGGACATATGTGTGYGAGTAGGTGTTGTGTATTTTAAATGATACTATGGAAAGATGATTGAATTTGCTTAAAATTTTTCTCTAASCATCAGCTCACAGGTTTTCTGATCAAAAGGAAAAGGCTGAATCCAGTGTATTGCTTTCAGAGGGGTATGAGAGGAACAAACTCTTGAACTTTACAGGGAAAGATGGAAATCACATCTGAAAGAAGTTAAATAATTCAACCATGTGCTCGCTAACCAATTGTTGTATGAATAAGGGATATCAAAACCTTTAATGCATAGTACTTCTATACCTACGTTCTTCTGTCCACTTTTGTAATCATCTATCATCTCCACTACAAAATGGAAACAATGATAAAGATATTTAATACATCTAACAACAGAAGCAGGTTGAGGTCTACACAGCACTTGTAGAAAGCTCAGCATACTCCACATAAAAGATACATCGAGATTCAGTTGTTGGAAATTAAACTTCGTGCTGATTTTAACACAGATTTTAAGATGACATAAAGCCAAGAAACTTCTAAGTCATCTATATCATGCAAATCAGTAACTTGAATATTCAAGGATATTATTTATATAATATAAAAAGTATACTTCAAAACAGGAATGTATAGTTTCTTTAAGCATTTTTCCTTTTGATTTTTTGTTAGTGCTAAGCTATGCATCTAGCCAATTAAGGAATAAAGTATATTATTGTGATTTTAATTCAGAAGAAAAATCAAATTCATGATGTGCATTATAAGTACTTCCAAAAGCTGTGATTTTTTTTTTTTTTTTTTTTTTTTTTTAAGATGCTATTCCAAAGGGACTCTAATCAAAACTGTGCCAAACCTGCTATTTTTTGTTCACTGGCTTTGGTCTATGTTGACTTAAGTTCTGGGGTCTCGCACAGCCTTACATTATGCATTGAGATTCTGACTTAGAAATTCAAAGGACAATTATGATGTTTATGTATGGTTTTTACCACAAGCAATAAACTGGTCTGAGCAAAACTCAGCTAAACTCTTGAGGAACTGTTTGCTGTTATGGATTCCTAATAAATAATTTGTGCAACTCTAATTGCAGGCACTAAGGATTATAAACTAGATTTTCACGTTGAAATACATATATTTTTTTAAAAGATGCACAGATTTAAAAGCTAAAAGGGAACACAATGATAATCTAATCTGAACTCCTGTGTATTACAGGTTAAAGAATTTCAGAGGTTCTTATTTCAAATGCAAGACTTGATTGGTTTTGTGTAAGTGTGTTATGGTTTGAGTTGACTGAAGGCAACTGGAAGAGAGCTCTTCTGAGTTGCAACCCATGTCAGTGACCTCACTGACCATTAATTTTTGCTGAGGTCAACAGTATTGTCCCAAGTGGGGGTTAGATTCCATGTTGAAAAGGTGAAACAAGAAAATACAGCAAAGAGGTTTTGGAAAAGTACGATAGGAGYGTTAACACAACAAAATGGATAAGTAGCTTTCCCCGTGAGTCAGCAGTGGTTATGAGGGGCTGCTGTTAGTTTGCGTTAGGATATAAGTGTTGTCCAGTGATGGTATGGTAAGATGGCAGCAGATGTCAGTCAGATGAACTTGACTGTGATGGACATCCGAGGACTTTGATGTCTCTGTGCTGCTTTGCCAGATAATAAAGTCAGCCTCATTTTCTTCAGAATGCTTTGGACATTCATTTTAGTTCTTTGTTGGGATACATATTTCCCAACCTGCCAGGCAGCTCTGTTCTGCAGTCATGCACAACTGTTACCTGGGACAGTCTTGCTCCACTGAAGTGTTATTTTTTGAAGACAGCGAGCGAGGGGAATTCATATTTCCATCTAGCTTCCTCTGTCACCAGGCTGTGCCATGTTGCCAGTGCAACTTTTCCAGTGGGGCAAACGTACTGTGTTTCTGCTTGCTTTGGACGCCCAGTATGATTGTGTGTACTGGCTTCAAACAGAAACAGCAAGAAGTAAACCAAAAGGCCGGTAAGGAACTGTGGTATGGCTCTGGATTTTTATTTAATTTTAATGTCTGTATTTTTTTWAAAACAAAACTTTAAAGTTCTAGGAATTGTATGTGTGCTTGGCTGCTTTTTCTTTATTTTTCTTTCCTTCAAGGAACACTTTTAAATGAGGCACTGCTTGCAGATGCATTTCTTAATTAATTGTGAATGCGTAGTGTGGTGACAGATGCAGAGGATGTTGCCTTTATCCTGATCACATTAAAATGAGTTGTGTTGAATATTCTATGATGCTTGGGGAAATTGCTTAATCCTATTACTTCTTGGAGAAGATTGAGTACCTCCTAATGTGAAATACGAAACCTCAGAGCTGCACAGTGCAACTGCTGCCTCTGAGAGTGCAGCACAAAATGTATAGGATTTCTTCTAATGTGAGTCAACAATGATTTCTAGGCTTGTTTATCACATAAATGTTATCTGGCAAATTATTAGACAGTTGCTATGGAAACAAAGACCTACTACTAGAAGGATTTGTTACCGTAAGTAGTTAAGACAATGCTTAGACCTGCATCCCTGCTGCAAACAGTCAGCTCCTAAGGATGGAAGCGACAGATAACAAAACACCTATTTTTACTGATAACAAAACAATTTAGAAATATTTATCAGCTGGCCTTTGCTTTTCTAGCAAAAACATCAATATATTAAATGAAGTGCAAAGGTGTGAAAACACTAAAGAAAAATATTCTTTTATCTTACTTCATATCGTATGAAAAGATAATATAGGTGTTGGTATCTACTAGAGCACAGTGTGTAAGACATGGAAAGCCTGGACAGGCTTCTCTCACTACTCTGTAGCGTTTCATGAAACAAAAGGACAATATATTCCAGCTGCAGGTAATATTAATTGCCGATTGTTGAACTGAATAGAAAGAAAAACAAGGCATTTGGAATTGGTGTCTTCCTTCKGATGAAAGGTATGGTGGAAATATTGCAAAAGGGGAAACGAGTCAGAAAAGATGAGCCATAGTTGGATTGCTCTTGATTATCTTCCTTGTGGATCAGCAAAAGTTGTATCTCCACTTTCTGTATTTATCTAGTAAAGAAAGGCAGGATATTGTATTGAAAAAGCTCCAATTTCCACATAGGTTTCAGTGTCCTCAGTGCTTACARTCTTCTAAGGGGTTTTATAATACTTTGTGTTTGATACATCCCCTGAATCGGGCAGTTATCTGAACTTCACAGCTGTCATTTTGGAAGATCTAGTCCTTGAATTTGTAGAGAAAACCTTAGAAGATGTGAATGCTAAAAGCAAAAACAACCCCCTTAAACCCCAGAAAGTAAAAGATCACTTTGCTTTTTTCTTACTCTCGCAATTTGGAAGCCAATAGCCTATCTAGAAGGAGCCACGCGTGGACACAGACACGCGTGAGGGAGAGTCCCATGGCTGCGGCACAGCTCAAATGGGAAGTCAGGTTCCAACAAAAAGGGCTCTGTTGTGACAACTGACACCAGCTGACACGATTTCCCAGTGCCCTGAGCATACGGGAAAATGTGCAAGAAACACAGCTGGGCAGAGAGTCTGTCATCACCTTTACGATGTGCACAAAAAGGACAAAAAGGTGACATTCATTGTGTGATTTTTTTTTTTTTTTTCCTAGCAGCTATGGGCAGCAACAGAACAGAAGATGAATAGGCTGTTGATCTAAAAGCAAACAGGATGGCTGTTTATTTTAAGTTAGATGCTCATACACAGTCTAATATATTGCCACAAATTGTGTTCTAGCAATAGAAGAAAAGCCAGAGGCACCAGAGGGTTAAAAGACTAAAGCAGATTTATAGAGCTGAATTTCCATGCACTGAACACATATGTTAAATGTGTGGGAAAGGCAAAATGACTCAACTTGTGCTAAGACCAGAAAAAAACAGAAAACAATATCCATCATTGGGTTAAAACTGCATCAGACGTTTAGCAAGAGAACAAGTTCTTTGGCAGGATAAGGAAAACTAAGGAAATCTGGAGACGTCATCTAGGAAAGCCCTCAGCAGAATACTGAATTGAGCTGAAAAAGCTCAGCTTTGCCACATGGTTGATGCCCTAGGATAGATCCTCCTGTCCAAAAGGCAGAAAGAGAAGAATTGCACAGACCTATTGCTTTGGAAACTGCTGAGCAAATAGAAGAAACAACAGGATGGCTATATTAATTTTTTGTTCTGTGGAAAAAAGGAGGACTAAAAAAATTATTTCCACCACCTACAAAGGAAGACATTTTTGGAACTGGGATTGATGCCAAATATATCTCTATATAAAATTTTATATGTATATATGTTTAGATATATATTTTACAATAAGCATAGCAGTAGGGTTCTGGCAGCTCTTTTTAGCAAACTGAGCTAGTCTTTGTGTGTGTTCAGCGCCTCCTTTGGGGAGACTGTTTCCTCATGGTGCTGTTTGGATCATGTTCAACACCTGAGGTGTAACACATTTTTGATGGTATAGAGGGCTTTAGGTTTACATAGATGAATTTTTTATCTAGGGAAAACCAGTAGAAGAATACACACCCAAAGGCAACTAGGCATTTTGGCAAGGATGAGAATAGTGGCTCCAGCTAAGTAGATATGTAAATTTTGAATAACAGAAATAAGCTACAGGAGAGAAATTAATCCAGTGGTGTGTATAGGTAGGTCTTCACTAACACACCTGTCCTGGTAGTCAATGAAAAACATGCAGAGATTCCATATTTTGAATGATGTGGAGGGAATTTGGGCTATATCTTATAGGCTTTGAGATGTTGCAATGTTAGCTCAGAGAATGAAATTCATGACCTCTAGCATGCTGAGACAGAGGTTTCAAAATTAACCGATAGAAATACCAGAGAGAGGAGCTTCGTTTCTGAAATTCAGTTCTATTATTTCTCTGAGACTAAGGCATGTATTTGCTGCCTTCAGTTAGGTGTAATGTAAAACTGGAATGTCACAACCACCACAGGCATCCGACAGAGATGACAGGCTCATCCTTTTATTTGAATGCGAAGTCAGTGATGGCTGCGAGACAGTAGTGGCAGCAGGGGACAGGAACAGGGAGGTTGGGGTTAAATTCCCTTCTCAGTCTAAGAAAATCACCTMTATATTACCTGCTGTTAGGAAATTGTCTTCACCACCCCCTCACATTTCCCTGGAGATCATCCATCGTCATTCCTATTGAAGTTGGATATCAGATTGACAAGAATCCAAGGAGGAARTTTCAAGAGGAGAAAGCAAGCAGGAGCTTGACCTTAATGTCTAGGAGTAAGGCATGCAGTTTGAGTGGGGGAGACCTGGGTTTTGAGTCTCTGCTCCTGAGGGTGTTTGTGTGTTCATCACTGGATAAGCAATACAAAGCAGCTTTCTCTCGTCRTGTCTATGAATGATAGAGGTTGTCGTTTCTGTGGTTTTGGTTGAACTCAGTGCTTCAGTGTGCTCCAAGTATGTTTTCTGCTTGGTGGCTTTTGGGCATGGTTTGGTTTGGGTTACCCGCTCTGCAAATTCCAGACTGCTGTGGGCAAAAGAGAAGTACCTGGAGAGAAGGTCCGTTTAGCAAAGATGAGGGTGACTCTGAATATATTCAAGAGCAGATCTTTGAATGCCCAGGGTTTTGCAATGAAATGTAAAAACCTGCAGTCTCTCATATGCCTAAGCAGGTTGGGTAGCAGCTTTGTGCATGTGTGATGCAAATTTGGGCACACAATTTCTGGCAGTTTTGCATCTGAAATGTGCCAGTATCACTTTGGATCTTGCCCTTTGTGCAGAATACAACTGCTTAAACAATTAACATTGTGAGCACTCTGTGGAAAGAATAATGTCCAGGATGGAGGGAGTGTCTCCTCGGTAGAGTTTTGAGAAACTTCTCTGTCAATATGGAGCAGCGTGTTAATTTTGTCTCTGKCTATTCAGGACGGTACCAACTATTAAGCAATTAGATTAGGAATCACTTCCAGTCTAAATATTGTTGATTTTGTCAGCTTTCCCAGTTTCCAAAACCTGGATACCCTTCATGGAAATAGCTGCCTTCTGATGAGCTCTGACATGTACACAATTTTAGAAGCTCTTTTGTTTTTAATATATACATGAGTGTATATATATAATATCTTATATACACACACATAGAGATATATGAAGATATTTTTAATGATGTAGGCAGTACTCCAGTTTATTTTAAGGTACAATTTAAGGTATGACACTAATGAACCACTACTGATTTAGGAGGAAACTGCAAAAACAGASATAATTTGGTGGCAGCAGTAGTTTAAAATTAGAAACCCATTCTTGACTGAATTCTACAAACATTTCATTCTCCTTCAGAATTCAAATATTTTTTTTTATTTTGAATAAAGTGAAATCCCTTCTTCCTGCTTTTGTATAAACACCAGAATAGATCCAGAGAAGGGGTGTCTTTTCACTGGATCTTTTAATATAAAACTGTATTATGTATGTGTACATATATGTATATAATGTACATCAAATCAAACCTATTATAAGAGCYGTAAAGACTGTATGTGATTTTGCATACACACATATTTGCATACATATTTGACTATTAGAAGTAAATATAGCCAAAAGTATCTTCCAAAGCAACTTAAAAAGTTAAAAGCGCATCTCCTCTTGGACTATAATGCCACTAACATGCCTCCATACCTAACTCACTTTTGAAAGCAATTCTTCTTAGTTATTGCAATGTGTGTAAGCATTTTTCTCTCGGTCAAATTCTGCTTAAACAATTGAAAAACTGCACCTACTTCATTTCCTTCCTAAAGTCAGGGTTTCATATTTTCCTATATAATAGCTAATGGCATTATAAATTATCCTGAACAAGGCAGAGCAGTATAAAAAAAGAAAAGAAATTGCTGTCCTTTTCTGCCTAGAGGCCAGCAGCTTCACTGAGTCTAGTATGGGAGACGTGGAGCTCAGAATATAGAGTTTCAGGGAAGAAAAATGATTTTAAATATTTCCTTGTGTGGAGTCGATTTTAATTTGCAGATAACCACCAGTGACTGTATTGTATTCACGACTTCGGTCTTAAAATTCTTTTTTCCCCATAAAAGATGGAGATTATCTGTAAAATGGAACATCCTTTGAACCAAGCAACTGTCGGTAAGTGTGCTGCTGTAGATATGTGCCTAGGGAAAAACATTTTTTGTGATTTAAGTCTTCGTTTATCTTGTTTAGTGTTTGTGTATTCGGGCAAAAGAAAACAATGAAAGCCTAGCAACCCTCTTATGTTTTCCCCTTACGTGCTTCTTTCTCATTCATTCATTTCCTTTCCTCCAYCTCACATCCTACCACTAAGTTGAAATGCATTCACTTTTGTGCATGAGCGCTGTTTTTGCAGGTTGTGGCAGGTGCACCCGCCCTGACGAGAGACCGGGAGCATTAGGGCCGCAGCGTCCTCGCTTTTYGTGCCCTTACTTTCGCGCCTTTAGGGTGGCRCGTGCCGACCGTCGGGTACACGCCTTGGGTGGGGTGTGCGCCTGGGGCGAGAAGTGGCGAGGTTACGGCCCTCAGCCGGTCGGAGCTGACCACAGGTCAGATTCGACTGGGTCTAAACGGAGCCCCRCCGGAGGGCAAGTGGAGTCAGTCCTCCTCGGAGCAGCGGGTCTGCAGTCGGGGCTCTCCCCTTGGGTCGGGACGCYGCCCAGGGTAACTCCTCCAGGTTGAGAGCCCTCACCTCATGTAGGTGAGTGACTGCACGCGTTTTGGATCCTCATTTCTGAAGATGGCTGTGTAGTATTAATTCTTGTACACCATCCTGAACCTGTGGTTTACTGATGTTGTTGGAGTGTTCAATGATTTTGATGAGCTTCATTTCTAGTTAGTTTTCTGCTAAACAATTTTGGTTTAAATAAAATTTATTTTTTCTATCATCTGCTTAATTTGATTTTGCGAGCCTCCGCAACATTAAATTGGCGTAGTCGGCAGTGTGGTGTCCATAGAGGAATTGTTATGGAGGCACAGCTGTAGTCCTTCTCCCCCAGGTATAAAATGGGTGAAGGAGAAGTGGTTTGACCCAGTTGCGGTTGCAGAGAGAGTAGAACAATGCCGCGGAAATAATGGAAATAGTAAAGGTAAAGGGGCCATGTGTGCCATCCTGGGTGCCTGTTTAATTCAAGCGCAAGATTATTATAATTATTCCGGAATATTAGAAAAGAACAATTTAAAAAAGCAGTTAGAAATCAATTGTTTAAAAGGAGAATTGCAAAGAGAAAGAGAGCGGATGCGTCTTTTAGAACAAAAAATCGAGATCATACTAGCACAAGCGAAAAGACCCCCCCAGTGTTGTCCAAATCTGAAAACTAATTGCGGGCACAGACCCTGAGGATTGGGATGGGGACATTTGGGGAGACCCTGATGAAAATAGTTCTGAGGAAACGAAGGAATTGGAGGGAAAAGAAGTGCGGCCTCTGATTAAAACAGAGAGGCATACGGGTCCGCAAGGCAGGGACCCCCGAACCACTGACCGTACCACCCCCTGGACGGGACCCAAGCTCAGTGACTTACAAGCCAGGTTTTCACACAGACTGGGAGAAACAGAAACCGAGTATTTGTGGCGTGTCTCTTTAATGGGGGGGCGATCAGATACTGCTGAGTGATGACGAGGCTAGGGGATTTTGGGGCCCTGGAGTGTTTCTGAGGGACGGGCCAGCAGGCGACCAGTTGATCACGTCCTGAGTGGCTTATTGGGCTGGGAGTGTGGACCCCAAAGAGCGAGGGGAGCCCATTACCATCCGAGTAAAAGGATTGTCGGCATTAGCAGAAGGAGTACAAAAGGCTGCGTGTATTCAGGCGATGTATGAGAAGGGGCGGCAAGAGATACAGACGGCTGCACCGGTGGACCCCAGCCGCCTTAGACCTCTCATTAGGGCTACTGGACGCCTTAAAAATACATGTTCAGTCTCTCAGAGAAAGGATTCAGAGGACCATAGAACACAATCAGCAAAACCCTCAGAATCCGCCCGTGCACACGTTGACTTGGGCGGAGATGTTACACAATATAGTCACTCACGGGCGTGAGATGGGATGGACTGATCCCGGCGGTGGCGCAGACGGGAATAGGAGGGTTTGGCAAGCCAACCGAAACCCCCACCCCGGCCAGCCTCCCCGCAGGGAGCCTGTACCTTCCCGAGATAGACTGGATCGAGCCCACAATCCAGGAAGGAACGATCTTTGGTGAAAAGCGCTAGCGCTGGGAGTACCCCGGGCGGTGCTGCATGGGCAACCCACCGAGCATGGGCAACCCACCGACCATATCCGGAAGCTGGTGGAGTTGCTAGAGGGGAAAACCAAAGATCAAGGGGGAACACCAGCAACCACCCCCCCTCACAATAGCACAAACACAGTTAACCCGTTCACGTCCCTTGCAAGGGGAACTGAACGAGTTAAAAAACTAGAAGCCGCGTTTGGGGTTTGGGCCGCCCACTCCTCATGGTAAATTCCTGTCAATGATCTGCTGACAAAGAACCTTATATACATATCCCTGTGGGTCCGAAGCGGATAAGGTTAGAGTTCTTAATTGATATAGGGGCCCAAATTAGTGTTCTAAATAAGCAACAAGCCGATGAGTTAGGAATTAAACCATCAAGAAAGACTATAAACATAATAGGGGTGATGGGTGCAGCAGAAAAATGTCCCGTAGCTCGGACTTAACTTTGGCTACCTGGAGAAAAGCAGATGATGGCCACGGAGGTGGCTCTAAGCCCTTATAATATATTGGGATTTGATGTATTAGCAGGCAAGCAGTGGTATTTACCTAATGGCAAGGTGTGGAGTGTTGGAAGTAGAAGAGCAGAGGCCGTCCATGTTAGGACCCTGCCGCTTGCTCCCATGCTACCGCATTCTAAAGTAACCTGCATTTCTCAATATCTGCTACCAACCGCAGCTAAACGGGGCATTTCAGAAGTAATTAGCGACCTCGAGAAGAGACAGATCATAGGTCGCACACACTGTCCTTATAATTCTCCAGTCTGGCCAGTCCATCAGCCAGATGGATGGTGGCGCCTAACAATTGATTACCGAGCAGTTGTGGTACCCGATGACGTTCTGGCAGCTATTGAGAAAGGGCAAACTCCAGTCGATAAGACAGAACTACAGCAACTGTTAGGTACAATAGGCTATTGGAGAAAACATATACAGGGGTTTTCAGCGATTGCCCACCCTTTATATGACTTGCTCCGAAAGAATAAGGGATGGGATTGGACTCCACTGTATACAGAGGCCCTTAATGTCCTAAAGGATGAATTAAGACCTACCAGAGGCTAGGCCCACTACACTCACAAGACCTGTTGAGGGTGGAACGGGGGTTTGCAGAACATGCCTCCTATTGGGGTATATTCCAAAGGGGACCGAGGGGGCCGGCTAGACCTTTGTTATTCTCTTCTACCTCATTCAAAGAAGCTGAACAACGGTACTCAGAGTGGGAGAAGGGAGTCCTCTCACTTACCAGGGCAGTTAAGGAGGCAGAGAGGTTACGTACTTCGCAAGACATTATAGTACAAGGCCCTTTTCCTCTGTTACATTCAGTCCTTGAGGGATCACCCACTCCTGAGGGAGTGGCCCAGAAGGCCATGATATGGAAGCGGTATGCCTATCTAGAGGGAGTTATCCAGCTACTGTCATTAAGAGAGGACCCGGTCAAAGCCTCTAAGCTCTAAAAACCGGTGAATCCAGATCCGGTTTTGCTAGGCCAACCCTATAAACCTTCCCCGATCAAAGAGGCGCCCGAACTGACCGCAGGCTCAGGTACACAAGGAGTGTGGTTCACAGATGTGTCTGCCCACCAAGTGGGATCCAGGTGGCAATATAAAGCAGCGGCATTGGAAATTGGTACTGGGAAAGCGATTACTGAGGAGGGGGAAGGTAGCGCACAGGTAGGGGAGTTGCGCACCCTCCTTCTGGCAGCAGAGAATGGTGCTGCCATAATTTACACTGATTCCTACACAACCTATAAGGGTGCCACAGAGTGGATATGCCAATGGGAAGCCAATCAGTGGGAAATAGGGCGTACAAAAGTCTGGAGAGCTGGAGACTGGTAGCAATTGTTAGAAATAGGCAGATCACGACCCCTAAAGGTGGGATGGGTAAAAGGCCATGCAAGAAATGGAACCTCCACTGCAAAATGGAATCAACAGGTAGATCACCTAGCCCAAATTAAGGTAGTAAATAGCAAAAAGGAAGATTGGGGATGGTTGGCTGAGTGGCTGCACATTAAGCAAGGCTACCTGGGGACAGCAGACCTCTATTATGAGTGTCGGTCCCGGGGATGGCCAGTGTCCATGAGAATATGTGAAGCAGTCCTTACAGCTTGTTCACAGTGTCAGATAAGGCTTAAGGCCGACCACCCAAATCAAGCTCTAGCCCAGCATATCAAACAAGGCAAGGCTCTTTGGAGCACCTGGCAAATTGATTACATTGGTCCTTTGCAGCCATCCCATGGGAAGAAATATATCTTGGTAGGGGTAGAGGTGGTGTCAGGACTGACTATGGCTACAGCTGTTAGCACCGCCACCGGAGATCAGACGGTCCAAGTGTTAAGAAAGTGGTTTAGTATTCTACCCACTCCTGAGTGCATTCAAAGTGATAATGGGTTGCATTTTACGGCCACAGTGGTGCAAGACTGGGCTCGAGGGGAAGGCTTCAAATGGGTGTTCCATACACCATATTATCCTCAGGCTAATGGTGTAATTGAACGAACCGATGGTTTGATTAAAAGACATGCCACTGTCTCACACCACAACTGGGACGTATGATTACCACAGGCGGTCTTTATTGTTAACAACCGCTGGGGAAGTTATGGAAACCCCAAAATTCGAGTGTTTCATCCTACGGGATCATTAATAGGCAACGATCCTATACTGGGTGATAAAAGAGACCAATTCCCACTACAGATGTAGGTGGGCCAACCTATAATGGTGAAGCTACCCTCCATTGGCATTGTACCCATGACCCTGGCAAAACCCAGAGGCTTACATGCCTGGGAAGCTCTGGACGGGAGCAGAAAAACCCACTGTATTAGTGCTCAGTGGATAATCCGTGACTTCTAACCCTGAAGCCCGGGTTCAAGCCCAAGGCCCAGCTCTGTGTTTTCTTACAGGTCAATGGAAAAGCAGACTGTCTTGGTGCTCATACTGGCAATGGTGACAGTGACCAACAGAAACAACCAGGATCTGGACAGCAATATGGTAGCAAAGATGATAGCAGGATTTGCCTGAATGGTTAACTTAACCTATGTAACAGTTTGCCTGCCCACAGCCAAGTCAGCGGAAGACCCTTTACCAATCTTTGTGCAGGACATTAACATATCGCTAGCCCTCGAGCTCACATGGGAGCAATATAATAATTATAGTCGGAGATTTAGGGAGATCGAGGGAAGAGGCTATACTTACATTGTCTGCAGTTGGTCACCGGGTGCAGTAAATGCTAGTTCGGTATGGGATGCCAGATGTGATTATATTCTTCAACCTACTCATGAGGCCACGGGGTGGAGCTGGAATGGCACTACACCATGCCCCGAGATTCCATGGGGAGCTACCGAATACAGAGATCGCTGGAGCACTGATGAGTTTTCCCTACAGTATACAAAACCATTAAATGCCTCATGGTGCATCAAACACCCTGAAAAGGATAATAATGAATGTCCCAGTGTGTGTAATCAAAATTTGTGGGACTGCCCCCTCAACTGCACGTGGGCTAGATACACTCATGTGCCCAGCTGGTACAGGGGAAAGGATAAGGTATTCCCAGTAGGGAAATCTCCGCTCTGGAACTGTCAGGCAGAGATCGGGTGTAAAGACATAGATGAAATGCCACTGTTATGGCTATATCCTTCTGCTCAGGAAGCTTTAATGCAGGGCTGCCTATGTAGCAACACCAGTTACTTATGGCCTTCTGCCCTAGATTGTAGTAAGAAAGACTACTGTCGTCCCTTTACTACCATGCCAGGCTCATGCCAAACATCCTTTGTCTCTGCACCTCCTRACTTAGTGTGGGCATGTTCTGACGGCCACCTGTATTGCCGATTGTACCCACCCGTCCCAGGACTAGCTTGCACATTAGCCGTGCTCTTTCTCTCTGTCCCATTAATCAGGGAGGATCCATGCCACATAAGTGGTGGGATCGCAGCCCAAGGGACTTGCAGGGGGAATGGCGGGAAGCCTCAACACGAGTAGAATGGTGGCTAGAGTCAGTTTTTGGGATGGGAGTTGCGCCGGTATGGAACTGGCAGGCTGTTCTGGAACTGGGCCTGCAGCTGTCAGCCTCGGCCAATACCACGTCTGATAGTTTGGGGCTATTAGATAATCAATTACAACATACCAGTAGAATGACTATTCAAAACTGAGCCGTATTAGATCTGATGCTGTTAAAGGAGAAGGGTGTATGTGGAGTCCTGAACCTATCGGCAGATGGGTGCTGTGTCCACATCCCGAACGTGTCAGTACCCCTTCAAGATCAGATCAAAAAAATGGAAAAAGTAGCAAAGGACTCAGAGGCAATTGTTGCTGCACTAGGAACTAATTGGTTGGGGAAAGTTTTCAATATGTTTGGGTTTTCTTTGTCAGGATGGCTAACCAGCCTTCTTCAATCTCTGATAATGGTTGTAGTTGTGATTGTTGTGATTTGTATTGTTATAAGTTGCGTTAAGCATGCAATAATGGAATCTGTATTAACCATGGAGTATACTCCCTCGAAATCTGTTCGTATAATTGATGTTCCTTTAGACTCTGTTTGTACCATTGATGTTCCAGTACAACCTTAAACAACTGAGAAATGATGATTCACAGTGAGCACCGAACTCACCAAGACTGCGCTCCCTTTTAACTTTATAGGCCAGAGGTGACTGTACCACCAGTCCAAGGAAACCAGTCGAATCATGACTGTGGTCACGGGGTGGATTGTGTGGCAGGTGCACCCACCCTGACGAGAGACCGGGAGCATTAGGGCCGCAGCGTCCTCGCTTTTCGCGCCCTTACTTTCACGCCTTTAGGGTGGCGCGTGCCGACCGTCGGGTACACGCCTTGGGTGGGGTGTGCGCCTGGGGCGAGAAGTGGCGAGGTTACGGCCCTCAGCCAGTCGGAGCTGACCACAGGTCAGATTCAACTGGGTCTAAACGGAGCCCCGCCGGAGGGCAAGTGGAGTCAGTCCTCCTCGGAGCAGCGGGTCTGCAGTCGGGGCTCTCCCCTTGGGTCGGGACGCYGCCCAGGGTAACTCCTCCAGGTTGAGAGCCCTCACCTCATGTAGGTGAGTGACTGCACGCGTTTTGGATCCTCATTTCTGAAGATGGCTGTGTAGTATTAATTCTTGTACACCATCCTGAACCTGTGGTTTACTGATGTTGTTGGAGTGTTCAATGATTTTGATGAGCTTCATTTCTAGTTAGTTTTCTGCTAAACAATTTTGGTTTAAATAAAATTTATTTTTTCTATCATCTGCTTAATTTGATTTTGCGAGCCTCTGCGACACAGATGGGCTTTGAATCTTTCAGAGTGTAAAGATGTCAGGTAATTCTGGCAAATTGTATTCTATTTTCTTTTGTTCTGTCAGTCAGATGCTCAAAATTAGGAAATGGTGCTCAGAGATGAAGGACGACTGGTAATCTGGGCAGACTTGTAAAATGAGGTTTCCAAGCTGCGGAGTCTAAAATTCAAGAACCCTCATTGTTTTATTACAACTCAAATCAATCTGTCGATAAGGGTGGAGGTCATTAAGGATGAAAATGCCTCTTTATGATGACCTTTGACATGCAGGTGAAAGGTGGAGAGAAGGAGAAAGCAGAGGCTCTTACGGGGCTCTGAAAGAATCAGCCTGGGTCTTCAGTCCCTGAGAGTATGAGAGGAAGAGGTTAATGGAACACAGAGCAAAGGCATGCATCCAAAAAATGAGCTGTGTGACCGATTTTTGTACTGAGAGGACTTTCAATGAGCTGCACGGGCCTGTCTGGAAGTTGCCAGCATTGAAAGGTGAAGCGAAAATTTTGCTGGCAAGAGAAGCATTTGTGTGCATGGTCAAGAACTGACTGTTCGATCTGAAGATCTCCTAACATTACTGAAGGAGACTCACACATAAAACTTATTCTTATTCTGGGTAAAGGTAATTTTCCTGAGAATAACCCCTACTCGCGAGAGGCCCTGCTGGTAACACATGCTTCAAGCTACCATTTAAAGATCTAGCGAATTGCAGTATCTAGCGCTGCAATCTTCCAATAAGAGGATCATGATTTAGCCTGGTTTCCCAAGAAAAGACGACTTGTATGATCACATTCTTGCATATATGTGTGTACACATGAACTTAAGCATGCACTTACTTGTTTTCCCTGTTCTCCAATATGTATTTAATCTATTGGCTAATTTCAACCAAATTTCAGAGATGCAGAAGTCTCAGAGATACTGCATTTCTAGAAGTTTTATAAGAATGAGCAGCCAGAAAGAGGAGAACCTATTACTGCCTCAACTGAAAGAAGGTTCCTGTGAGAATTCAGTCCTTATTAAACATCAGAAAATCTACGCAAGGGAAAGCCACAGGAGATGCAAATTAGTAAGAATTCAGTCTTCATTAGTTTTATTGGTCATGAAACTGCTCCTCAAAGTTTAGCAGGTTTTTGAGCAGACTTGAGTCTAAATAACACTAACTGCTCCTTCAGCTAGCAGTTGGGGAAAAAAACCAAAGCCCATAAGCGTGAGTGGGCAAGAAGATGCATTTCATATGTCAGCAGCAGTGTGTGCCTTATTATTTTTTTGTCAGCTCTTGCATGATGATTAGATTTCTTAAATGTGATGGTTTGCCAATAAAATAAAACATATGTTTTTTAGAAATTGAGAGGCTGAGCCAGTTTTTCAGCCTTCTTTTATTTAAATCTGATTTACCTCAAAATATAATTATTGTGATCATAGATTTGCACACTTAACCACTTAAGGATAATGTTAAAATAGCTTAGATGACTATATGCCAGACTTACGTACTTATTCAGCCGAGTTTCAGTCAGCTCAATTCTGCATATTAAATTTTAGAGATAAATTAGATCTTGGCAAGCATGAAGGTCTGGGCCTTTGTGCAAACTACAATTAAAGGTCAATACCACTAAAACATAACAAACAGAAATCTTAGAAAATAAATTGGCTCTGTCAGATGTGCTTCAACTGGATCTAGACTGTAGGCTCCCTGAACACAAAATGGAAGGAAAATTATATGAATTGGTTGGAGTAAAAAATTGCAAGTACTCCAGAAATCAGAGGGAGTTGGTCACAGAGATTTTGCTCCAGCCTTTTTTTCTTTTAACTGACAGGTAGTTATACATTCTTTGTATAATGGAGAGATGAAGACATTTCATCTAATATAAATGAGGACTTTTATGCTGTTACCTTCTTGTAACACAGCAGTGAGGAATTTGCAACTAAGGTTTTGCTAAAATTCAATCCACATAATTTCCCACTGTGTGTGTATCAGGGTAAGTCTTTCCCTTAAATTGGTGTTAGAAAGAGCAGTATATTGGGGGAGATTAATCCCTGTCTTTCTGGTCCAGGTTTCTGGAGCCAGACCAGGGGTGATAAACACCTAACGAGGTAGGCTTTGTCACTGCTTTGCAGCAGCAGTGCCTGCCTCATAACGAATGCATCCTCTGACCTACAGCATATGCACTATAGAGCTTGAATTGCGACCACGTGCCCTGGCACAGAGATGTGCCAACACATGGGTACTCGGGCAGCTCTCCAAGTGCTTTTTGTGGCAATGGTACTAGGCATTTTCCTTGTTTGTACATTTGTCAGTGCAGTGTATGAAGGCAGGGGAGGAAAAAAGCGACCTACACAACTTGTCTTTCTTAGCTCATCTGTGAAACCTATGATCCCCTGGGGTGTGATAATTATTTGTGGCGCTGCTTTCTATGAAGATGATAATGTTTTCAAGGCAGTTCTGTTCATTAAAAAAGACTGATTTATTTAAATCTCTTCACTGGGGGTTTTCTAGGCTGTTGCTTGGTCATTTCTTATTGTGCTTGTTGCCCTATTCATTTTTACATTTGAAATAAAGCAGTAGACCGTGAGTTTAATGTCGGAATTCCCTTTTCCTGCAGTATACCAAATCTGTCCTTGTAGACAGCTAGATGGGGATAAGCTGAATGCTAAATGCTATGCAATGCATAGATAACTGAGGAAGCCAGTGTGATATTAAAGAAACAGAAAGATCATACTTGAAGAAATTTTGTTGGAAAGGAATGCTTGGTATTTGACTTGTGTTGGAAGGAAGTATGGGTACTCAATCCAACGGTAGCCTCTGTGATATGTGTTGAGATCTTTGTCTTTTCTGAAATTAAAGAATGCTAGCTTGTGACACTAATTTAGAAAACAGAAGGAACATCTGTTTTAGGGAGAGTTGCCTTTTTAACCATCTCCACTGACATACAATGCACGTCTGTATCCAAAGATCATGTATTATTGATTATGTGCATGTTAAATAATTCCTGTTAGTCACAATTTTTCCCCTGTATTGAGTGTAGAAGCAGTTTTTTGGTTGATGGGCTACATTTATATGGCAATTAAAAAAATGTAACAAATATACAGTGATTTCTTATTCCCTAGCCTTCATGTGTGTGGTAACAAAAGACATGTCTGAAATAGGCAATGGGCAAGGAAGCCTTTCTCTTGTACTGTGAAGGATGAGACTTGGAGAGCTCACGTGGAACACAGCTGGTGACCCGTCCAGCACAGGAAGGTCAGATCTGTGCTCAAGMAGTCCCCACCAGTAAACAGAGCAGAGTACTGGACCTTCAAGAGGAAAGTGGTGTTTTGACACGTGTTTGTTTTTTTTTTTTCCTGGCAGGGTTTTCAATAGAAAACAATTTTCAGCAAAAAATGATATAGCTGGCAAACCATGATGTGGCATGTATATTCCCACGTTGCTTGATTTAGGCTGTTATTTTTGTTCACCTCAGCAAATGCTCTGTTACTGATGCTGCGGGGGTTGYGTAAGGTAGCAGAGCTCTCAGAGGTACCGGCAGAGCAGTTCTGCTGCCGGCCTGTTTGCTTGTTTAGCAAGTATATTAGTCCTGGCTTTTCAAGCCTGCAGCTGGGAGTCTTTGGCTTACCTACAACCGCAGAGCGCAGGCAGGGGCAGCGCAAAATGCTCTGTCCTGCAACCCTGTTCTCCGGCAATCACCTCTGGGAGTGTGGGAGTCATTCCCGACCTCATTTGTTTCTCTGCCGAGGCAAAATTGTTCACAAAGAGGTAGCATTTTGTGTCCCCCCAGAACTAGACTTGGAGTCAGCAGTTCATTTCAGATCATCCTGTGAACGTCTCTAAAGTGGAAATTCAAGCATGCTCTCTGTACAGCCAACGTCAGCTTTTTTCTCTGGGCGCAGACATGCTTGCGAGTAGGTTATCGTTTATCGCCTCCACTGTGCTGGGGTTTGCTGAGTTCTAGATGTACCCGTTCGGTTAGGCGTAGGAGAGCTTCCAGTCTCGTCACAGTCAAAATAAGCAATTCAAGCAGTTAACATAGCTCCTCCTGACAGAAGTAGGTCATGGAGGGATCTTCTGGGCAGCTCAGTCACTCCAGAGGGGCTAGAGACTCCCACTCCTCTTCCCCTGCAACAGGGGGACGGGGAACAAGCAGGAGGTGGGAAGGCGTCTTGGGCAGCCATGCCCAGGAGAGGGCTCAAGTCTGCAGCCTCAGATGCGAGATGTTCAGCATTTTGTCAATTCTTTTAATATGTTTCTAACCCTTTTGTATTTTTCTTTAACCAATTGAGAATAGGTTTTGAATGCTGCTGTTGTGCCCCATGATGTCTTAGGTTTCAGAGAGTACTTGATTCGTCAGTGGATAATATACATGCATGCTTAATGATAATGTTAGGGGCTAATATGTCCTTATATACTTTGTTACTAACTGACTGTTTTATAGCCATCTCTCAATTAACTTGAGTGTGAAAAATAAAGATGGGTAAAGAATTGTGCCATTCATTCACTGTTGATGGGGAGCCAATTACTGAGTTGTTTCCTACCGCTTTTTATTTGCACGTTTGAGATTAGCAGTATTCTCAGAAGAACGGCTTCAGGCAGCAGTTTGCACCACGAGCCATAATGGCTCCTCTTCCCCTACAGTGATGGTAATCTGATCTTAGGAAGTCTTACTTAATTTCAAAGCCCATCATGTGAAACATACAGCACGACATTAAAAATAAACAGGATGGCGGRAGCCAGAAAGAAAAGTGTGATTCTGAAAATCCTGGCTTCCCTAGATGTTGTAGGTGAATATATATTTTTATATATCTCTATATGTTATCAGGGAATTGGAGTTCACATTGATAGGAGTGTTTAGAAGACTGACAAATTTTCAACTTCAAAAAAAAACCTCTACTAAATTCATACTGTCTACTATGTAGTTCTGTCTGTAACTGCTTGTCTTTGCCCCTTTGATGGTCAGGTTGCTCACGTACTGGTGTATGTATGATACCGTACATGGTGTTTGGCTGGGCCATCAGTGTTGCAAAATTCTTACGTATTGCTGTTGGTTACGCTATTTTAGTATGCTTATATTTGGGTTCGGTGCAAGCTAATATTGATTATATCCTGATCAGCACACTTAGAATTTCTAGTTATTATAGGCTTCTGCTTTGGCTTAAAATAATTTCTGTCTTTCTTTGACATTGTTTTCAAAATGTAAATCAGTACTGTGCTGCTATCAGCTGGGAGCCCTATTGCTTTAGCTGACTCTGTTTCTTGTCCTTTAGCCTTATCTGGTGTCTGGCTGAACATTTTGTGCCAGCTGTATGGAGGAGGAAGAACAGATATGATGGCTTTATCTGGAGAAGTGTGTGAGTGGGAAAAACATAATACAGCCTTTAGCAATCTGTACCTTGCCCAAGAGCAAAAGTAATTTGGTGAAATGTCTCAGGACAAAAGAATATGCCCCTGGCTTTGACATAAGCGATCAGTGGTTGTGTGTTTGTGTCTTAGTGGAAACCACTCAATATGTTTTCCATTTTTGTCATCAATATTTCACACAAGCCTTGACCGAGTGGTGATTTTTGGGAAGGGCCTGAGGGAAAGACAAAAATGACCCTCAGTTCAGATGAAGTTGGCTCTGGGGAAAACATCTGGCCAAGAATTGATGACTGTGCATCTTTCATTTAGGAACGGGGAGAAAATTTACTGATGATGAGGAAGAATGTATTGCTCTTGAGCATGTTCTTAATGAGAAATGACTAAACCAAATGGACTTCTGGCTAAATTCAGAGTGGTCAGAAGATGAAAGGGAAAGGAGGGACAAAAAGTGAATGAGCTATTTGCACGTTGCCTTTTCTGGCAACAGTATTGCTACCTTAATTTTTTCTACTGCACTAATGGGGGTATGGAGAAAGACTTCAATGTGTGGGAAATGCTAGCTTCTAAAACTCCAATGGTGTTTAAGTGCTGTACTACTCCTCTCAGCCAACCTCAGCTGAAGTATCTAGAAAGGAAGCTCACACGAGTCCATTCAAGGTTGAAAAAGCCCTGAGTGCGTGGCAATGAATTCTGTTGTGGTTTTAATCAGCATTCAGAAGGTGGTGGAGCAGGAGCAGCTTGTTGCCAGCTGCCGAGCATAGCATGTGCCCAAAAGAGAAATTGCTTGAAAGCCCTAATCCTGCAGAACTACCTGCGTCATCTCGGCACCTTTCAGTGYTTGTAGTTCCTCTGGACTCCGGTTTGCTTTGAAGCTGGGACTCAAGTATATAAGGAGTCCTGGAAACTATGGGAGAAAGTCAGGCAACTGAATACTTGTGTGTGTGCGTGCGTGTGCGCAAGGGGAACGACTGTATCCTCCATGCTTCAAAATTTTCATGTTAGTATACTTTATAATTTTATAGGATACATTTTAATTTTTTAATACATTATTAYATGCTTTAGTTGAACAAAACATTTACGTTTTCTATACAAAAAAAAGGGTCTTGCAGAAATTGTTTTTTTTCCTTCCTAAAATARTTCTGAGGCTTTTAAAAGATCATAAAAACAAGCACTTTTGGTGACACCGGTTATTGGTACTCCAAAATACAAATCTAAACGTTAGTATAATACTGTGTTATCCTCAGACACTCTGCACGGAAGAAAAGGAGTAGAGAACCTGGTTATGTTTTAATAAAGTCATTTGTTGAAGTAGGTCTTAAGGGGCTAGTGCTAAAGAAAAGAAAAACATAATTTGCGAAATGATTATTTCTGTTATTTTAATAATAAGGAGAAATTAAAATGAAGGCAATCATGTTTAGGAAGAATGGTATTACCTTTGATTGTGCAACTGCATGCAGGGTCTGTTCAAGTGGAAAAGATAAAAGATTATTCAATGTGGGACAAACAGATTTAGAGCAACGTGATTACAGCTTTATTGAATAATGGGCTGGAGTGTGAATGATATAATTTCTAAAGTGTTTCTTTAAAAAAGATCTCTTAGCCAAAAGGAGCAATACTGCTTAGGAACTGCTGGAGATGAAATTGGAGATGAAGTTTGTGAAAATCGGGATATGTAGTATTCACATGAAGAGAATRAGTTACAATTCTAATAGGGTTGAAAATGAAAGGGAGATAATTTTGTCTCATCCTTTTGATTCTTCTCTGTAAATCCTCTTATAATGACGGAAGACTGAGTTTCTCTAAATCCTACCTACCTATGTGTGGACCTGTGCATATACATGATGTGCATGCTGAGAGAGAAACGGATAGATTTAGTTTTAATGATTTGGCCCATTAAGGCACCCACTTGTTATCCTAGTCCTTCTTTTAGAGGTTACTATTTCTRCAGAAAGAATGACAGAGCAAGATACGAACTGCTGCCTCAGCTGCTCTGCTTCACAGCCTGGAGTATTAATGTGAGCGAGCACTGAAAGCGATGAAATAGATACTGTAGGAATCACTTGCAAAATCTTTCTTTTACAAATCAAGAAAGCAGAAAATAGAATAGAAAATGCTCTTAGAAAAGAAAGGTTCTTTCCTTCTGACTGTTTAAAGTGTTACATATATTCTTCAGTGAATGAAAAAAAAAGACAAAATAAATTTAAAATATTATTCAGATAAAACTAATTTATTACTTTGGCTCAGAATTAAATTATTTTTTGTATTTTCAGTCCTCCAGGCGGGAACTCTAACACTGGCAGTCCCCAGGTTCAGGTACGTGTGACTGACTTCACGTACCACATTTTCTTCATTGACTTCAATGCACGGGTCATCTGCCCTAGAGAGAAACAAATTTGTGTTGCTTTCTGGGCTTACAGCCCTAATGTGTATAATTTACTTGGAATTAATTTCTTTAATATACTGAAATATTCTGATGGAAAAGAGTAACCTATTCATTTTAAAACTTTTTTTTGTTTTTTTTTTTGGCAGTAAGTGTTTTCTTTGTGAGATTGTCAGAGCTTTTCAAATATTTGGTGATGTTTGTAGGTTGGTGTTTATCATTTTGGAAAATATTTTGAGAGTTAGTTTCACAGTTTATCCATCTGGGCTTAATAATTGTTGATTAAATGAAGAAAAAATTCGTAATATTGGTATAGCTAATACTGTTTAGTATTTGCCACTATTTATGGCCTGCTCAGGCAATGATTCAGACTTAGGAAAGAATTAATAGCAAGACAAATGTTTTAAGCACAGGCTTTGAGATGYGGCTATCCAAGCAGAGGGGAGCTGTTCTGCTCCTCTTGCTGCCGGTGGCAGACCTCCAGCCGACTTCGACAGCCAAGGTTCTACCTGGTGAAAACGTGGTCTTTGCTGAATCAGACGCTGAAAGGGCTAATACGAGAGACTATGCTATGCAGTTGTGTATGGAAAAGGGCTGTGCTTTATGATCTCTGGCGATACAGAGCCTGTGGCCCTGTTTGATGTGGTTTATTCGCCAGCAAAACTGGGTGCTGAATGCCCAGGCTCTCCAAAGAGAGCTATGAATTCACCGTAGCCAAAAAGGCCCCAGGCAGTGTTGGTGCGAGAATGAGCCCCTGGTTCCCTCTTAGCTCACGTCAGAGGTGAACCCTGTCACCTTTCTTAGCAGTGTGCAAAATTATAGCCTAACCTGGCTGTAAATGAGCCACGGTATTAGTCCGCACGAGGCCAGCATCTGTCTTAAAGTAAAATTGGCTGTTTCAAAATGAGAGTCTTGTCAAAAGTAAACCTGAAGAAACTATTCAATAAGTAAAGAATCATTTTCTGCCATGGAAGCTGTATTTTGGAGTGGCTGGTAAGTCTAAAGATGCATAAAAAAAAATGCTGCTGATAATGTGCACAGCTCCCTTCCAACAGTGCAAACGTGTCACACGTCCGTTTCTTCCTTCCCCCATCCACGCAGCTTCTTCCGGAAAAGGTAGGAAAAGCAGAACGCCAGGGTCAGCTCCTCTCCACCCAGCCCCGGTTCGCTGGGAGCTTTGTTACCCACAAATTTGTTTTGGCTCTCAAAGTCAATGTGTGTGTAGTTCATACCTCTGGCAGCGGACTCTAACTGCACGTTGTTTTCTTGTTTCTGTGTTGCGTCGAATGGTTCACCTGAACTGCAAACAGGGTTTTACAGACCCCAGTTTCAGTAGCTTTGCAGTGAAGCGGGGGCTGGTCGCTGGGGGATTTGGTTTAACACCGAACGATGGGAATATACATTTTATGATTCTTTCAAATCTTATGAGTTCTTTTGAGGAAATAATGGTAAAACCACTTTAATGAATGTATATGGGAGTGCAAATGAAAACTGCTGAACACTGCTGCTTGTGTTCCAGACCCTCTGTATTTCTGGTTGTCACTGGAGCAATAGATGAGAAATGATTCTATAGTTTTAATTTAAATTAATTTTAGGACTTACATTTTTGATTAAAGATTGATCCTTTGTCACTCACAAGCAATAAATCTGGATAGTGTCATGAGAGGAAATAATTTACACACAGGACCAAGTCCTTAGCAGCTGTACAGTGCTTTTTTGAAGCCGTGTTTGTTTATACTAGGTGAGCATTTGCCCTGCCATATTTATTGCATCATGAGTGTTTTGTTCTGAATAAAAACAGGCCCCTGTTCATCTTCAGGAGAATGAAACAGGCCCTGAGTTGGTATCAACATCTGTAACACCTCTGGCCTTGGCAGCTGTCTGCTGAAATTCTGACTTTGTATTAGGAACATGCCCTCACCTCCAGTTTTTAATGGTGGTGGACAGTACATTTCCATCTGTTATTTACTTTGCACATTTTTTATACTCTTATGTTGATCTACATCTAGACATATGCTTATTACCCAGCTGTTATTCCAGGGTAATGCCTATTCTGGGGCTAGAAATGCTTCTGAAGGGCTCTACAGTGGTGCCAGGGTCTCCCTCTCTGGCCAGAGACCACCATGGCCAGGGCAGCTGGAGCAGTCTTTGCCCATCACAGCAGTAGTAGGGGTTCTCTAGTTTGTTTTTTCCTGTTTCGCCAATCCCGCTGTCTACTTTTCTCTTTCTGAAGTAAAGAAAACTTACCTGCTAAACATTGCCCCCAGTCCTCCAGTCCATCAGAACAGGAACAGGAGATGTGTGTAAAATGAAGAGCAGGATGAGGACAATATAGTTACTTCCACACAAGGGAACCTAGCGACAAAAATAAGATGTCTCACTATGTTATTTTACATTTGAGCTAGTTATATCTAGGGATGAAGTCCTACCTCTGAAATACCATCCAAAGTAGTTCCATTAATGCTGGAAAAGGATGAATCGAATATAAATGATTTTGTTATAACATCTATTCGATGATTTGGGGTAAAACATTAAAAGCCTAGTGTTTATATGGATTCTTTATCTGAAAAAGAAATCCAAGTAAGGGATAAGATTTTTTAGGGTTGATGATTTGATCAATTAATGTTAAATTTAAAATTATTCTGCATGTAGAACCAGAACCTCATGTGGTCATTATCATGGGAGAAGGGAAAGTATAGCTGCTGGTCAACTTAAAGAAAATCCAAATCAAACAATAAGAAGCATTTTTATTTGGTCCTTAAAAAATCTACCCTGAAACAAAACAAAAACACACACTCCACACCCCCCACAACAAACCAAAACATCCTCCCCCTGCACCTCCCAATTTAATGTGAAGAAGCAATCTTCCTTATGTAGGTTATGCTTCTAGTGGGGTACATAAACCATCTCAAATCACTGAGGACTGAATTTGGGATTTTATTGTAAAGACTGTCATGTATTTTTTAGCTTATTTTAATCACTCACTGAAGTACTGGTTTTCTTACGTCTATAGTCATGTGAAGTATGAAGGAAAAGTGCTAAAGTACGAACAAAAATAAAAGTATCTCTTTCACAGATAGGACCATATTTCTGTAAGTGTTCTGTTCTTTTTCCTATATTGTGTGTTTAATACTCATTCTCCCCCCGCCTCTGCAGTGTTTCATATTCTAACCATGAAAAGAGGAGGGGAGGCATCTTGTGTAGTTTGAACTAAATTTTGTTTGCAAGTTATTGTGAATACCCAGCTAGTAACATACATATAAAGGCAGCGGGCTTTAGAGCTGCCTTCTAATTGGTGAACAGTTAGTACTGCCACAGTAAAGAATAGCTCTCCTTTGTATATTTTACAAATATTTACATGAGCAATAATATTATTTAGCATTACTACTTCATGTCTTGGAAAATTGCTCTTAGATCATATGCATTTACAAACAACAACAACAACAAAAGCCAACTCTTACACAAACAAAATAATTAGCATCCATCTCTAGTTCCCTATCTGCTAAAATTATTGAAAGCCACAATAACTGAATCTGCTGATGCAGGCTTCTCAAATAGCTGTTAAATCACACCAAAATAAAACCTATAATTGGCTGCTGCAAGCCGCAGGATCTGTTCCAGATCATCACACACACAAAGCATCCTTTGATCCCTTTCCTTGCATGCTTTCTTAATCCATCTTTTGTTGTTTTAACCTTTAGTCTGCATCATAATTCCACTGCTTGCTTTTATCTCTCTATCCTATAGTGTAAATCAAGTGATAACCCAGGAATGGTTGTAGTAAGTGACCAAGTCTTAAGTAACAAGGACCATTTGTGGCTATCAGGATGAGGTCCCCTACTGATGTGGTGGCTGGAGAGTGGTGTGGAGGAGCGTGCCTGTATTTTCCTGTTGCTTTTAGACTTTTCATCATTTTAGATTGCTATCATCCTAAAGCTACATTCCCAGAGATGCACAAGTCTATAGCATCTTGTTGGTCAGGCTGGAGATAGGGCAGAACGGTACAGATCTGAGACCTAATGCCCTCCTCCTTGTAATGTTTGAAAAAGTTCAGATCAGTGTTTGAAACTGTGTGCCTGGTTGACCTGTGCTGTGTAGCTGAGATTGGGTTTGTTCTGGGAAAATACCTGAAAACTCGGAAGCTTATCCAGGTTGCTTCAGCATACAAAACTGCGCTAGAAATTCCATCAGCACAAGTTTGTGTGTGAAATTTACGGCATCTCACAATCAGGTCCAGACGGGGAGGTAGAACTGTAAGACCCTTATCTGAACATTTCAGACCTAAAAAAAAAATTTTTTTTTTTTGGTCTTTAAGTGGTCAGAGGTTGAGCACAGAACTAATGTGTTTGTGTCATTTTATTCAGTTCATTTCCCTCATACCTGCAAACAGAGGCATAAACTCTGACAAGAAGAGCTGTAGATTTAGTGGTTGCAGTATGAGTAGATGTTAATGGGCAAAATCTTGTAACAACTATACAGATTAATTGAACAACCGCAATATAGAGGAACATTTTTCATTGTAGGGGACAAACAGGCAAGGACAGGTGGCCTTTTTAATGTAAGCTGATGATTAATGTGATGTGATATGAGTTACAAAGTGTGTTGATAGCCCACTAAACCTCCTCCATATGAGTTCTCATGGGAAGCTGTAGAAATGCATTATCTGTCGCACAGAATAAACTGGTAAAGTTTTAGTTGAGATTAGTTTTTCTTTCTTGCCTCACTGTTTCTGATCAGACAGAAGTGGCATGCCTGACTCCAATTCTCCCTCAAAGTTGTGTACTGAAAGAAATTAGGGCAACTAACTGTACGTAGGAGAGGTAGCAAGATCATCTATTATATGGAAGAGCAAAATGAACACAGTTGCTAACCAAGGTGATCAAGGTTAATTTGCATACATTGCATTTGGTTTAGTTCATTCTGGTTAGTTTTCTTTTTTTAGTGGATTCGTCTGTGGCACCACACGTCTCACCTTGCAATCTTTCACAACTGCGGTTGGATGATCCTCTTTATGCAGACCTAGAAAAGGGATCTTTATGCACAATTTTGTTTGGGATTTTTTGTTCACTTATTTAAAAAAATAAAGGAGGATGCAGATATTCCAGGTATAAGTCCACCCTGGGCCCACAGATTTTGCTGAGAACCGGAGGAGTACATTTTCCTAATGCATCTTTCTGAGATATTATCTGGCCCCATTCAAACTGGCTGCAGGCACACTTATTCCTGTGAATGGTGATTAATGAAACAACAAATGCAGCTGATACTTCAATGACCTTCTCATTTCCCACCTGGAACCACTCAGTTATAKCTGGGATTATAGGTGTTTTATTCATGCTGTCTATCACCTGCAAAGAACATCTCCCTCTTGCTAGGTAAAACCTGGCTGAGCGTTTTGTTGCCTGTGTCCCATGCCTGTTGTGGGCCTAGAGGGTGTCTTGCTTTATGTGTATGCTGTTGTTGATTATTCTGACGCTCCTAGTTTATACTGTGTGTCTGCATCTGTTCCTTGAAGGAGTATTAATTTTTAAAACATGGAATATTTCCATATTCACCATTATTTTAGCAAAAAGGAATTCAATGTGCATATTCCATGTAGACTGTTGATTAATTCCCAAGGCAAATGTACCCTTTAGCTTTACCATCTCACTCAGATTTCCCTGTTTTGTGCAAAGAAAATACATTGAGCTATGATCCTGACAACTGCAGTTATGAAAACATATTTAATTTTGATATTACGCAATCTTAAAATATTACTGGGCAGCTAGTTGGTCAGAATATGCGGAGAAGCATATTTTGTTTTGATACACATGGCTGAGCAAATAAATTACCTACACATTTGTAATTTTATCTTTGGCAGTTTTCTTGAGGGAGATGGGTGAATACTCATAGTAGTCTAAATCATATTCTTTTCTGCAAAATGCTAATAAAAATTAGGTTGTTGATTCTTTAAATAACAATAGCAAAAGCAGCAAACAGAACCAATTAATCTTTATGAGTAGATAGATTCATCATAGTTATCTGTTCGTACTGCATTCACATCAACCTCTGGAAGTAAATTTAGGAGAGAACCACTGCTCAGCTGTGAGTGCCAATTTGTCTGATGCACTTTGGCAGATGTTGCCGCCTCCGCGACTTCAAAGATACCGAAAGAAAAGAGGAGTGGAGAAAGTTTTATATCATGATTGCTCAAGCTTGAGAAAACACCTAAGACTTCACAAGAATCTCTCTCTCCTGGGAGGCTGAGGAACAGCTGCAGCAGCACAGGAACTCGGTGTTGTGCAGACTCGGGCTGTATTTCTAATGAAGGGAAACTTCATTAACCTGTGGACGAGGGAACCAGCTCTGGCTTTGACCTGGTTTAGGCAAGTCTTTGAGGGAGTTGTTTTTCGAGCAGTTGGGCTTGCACAATGGCATGTGTTTGTCAGGTACTCCTGAGTTTGTGTGTATTCACACTTGATTATCTAACTGGGTGTTTTAATCGTATGGTTGAGCAGCCTACGGAAATCGGACTTTATTTAGGAACATCTGTTTGTGTTACAGCAGTCTCAGCTACTTGCAATGGTAGCATGGGTTAAAGTTGGCAGAAGCTGTATTTGACTGCGAGCCAAAGCCATTAAAACCCTTTTTTTTTTTTTTTTTTTTTTTTTTAAACATACACTGGAAGTGGGGCTAAGATAGTGGAAAGCAATAAAGAAAAAAAATCTGTATGAACACCTATTTACACTACTTTTAAACTGCGTCTTTTGGAATTGAGCCTGGGAGCAGAAGTGAATGGTGCCAAAGGCCGTAGGTATAGGAATGCATGCTGTTCACTCCAGGCATAAGTCAAAATGACAAGTTGTTTAAGTATTAGCTGAAATGTGCTGTTCTTTAAAATGAGAATAAAACTGTAGCCAGAGCCTTAATTGTCTTAGTAGGTGGCAGATAGCRCTGGTAAAATACCTTTTGTTGAAAATATTTTATTTGATGAGTGGTAACATCTATCAAAAATATCCTATCACGTTCATATTGAAAGGGTTGACTGAAAAGCTTAGCTCGTAAACGCAAAGGATTTAATTGTCCAGTGGCTCCTGAAGCCTTTTCCCTCAGAGAGGTCTGAAACTGTCATTCTAACAACTCAATAATTTCACAGTAATATGGAATAGCAGAATGAGTAGAAGTTTTTCCTTCGGACATACTAGCAGTGAAAAGTATCTAAAAAAATTAATTCTGTTTATAAATTCTCTTCATCCATGCTCCGTAGTTAATATACATTTTCTGGAAAGAGAAGCACTCAAGTGCTCTGAACAAATTTACCTAAGCAAGATGAATAAAAAACTACTGAATTTTTTTTTTATAATGTAGGTAATGTACAAAAAAATTATCACAGCCATGTAACTGAAAAAAAAGTATTGTAAGTTTCAGTAGAATTTTTCCAGCAATTCTGCAGTAGGTTGCCTGTGCGTGCAGTCTTTGCTCCAGCAGGACACACACTCATATTTCTTTGGGATAAGAGTGTGGAATGAGCAACCACTACAAAATGCAGTGTGAATTTACCCCCTAATTAATTTCTTCACATGTTATTCCTGGGTTCATAACAAGAAACCTGTTTCATTTAAATTCACAAGGTACAGTCAAATCTTACCCACATTCATCATTGTATCACACTGACGTTTTAAACACTCAGAAATAATACCCTTGACCTTTAAAATATAGGTGAAGACCAGACTGTTTCAGACTTGAACAATATCCTGAGGTCATTGACATAAACCCAGAGAAGGTTCATATATGGCTATGCACTAYGTTGAGTCTGAAGACTTCGATGCTAAGGAATGCCATGCGGACTGTTTTGGCTGTATGTGTTGACTTGGTTGTATCACAAACTATACTAATAGTCTTGAAAATGTTGGGCCAAACTCTCCTCTCAATGTGTATTGGTAACATTGCTGAAGTCATACAAGGTACACCGATAAAAAGGAGATGTGAACCAAATTCTTGAAGGTTAAGCTTAGAGGAGTAGTAATAGTGATCCCCTTGAAATTTGAAGTCTGGCATATCTAGTTTTGCACTATTCCCTTCTTTTTAAATGTAATGGATTTATGACATGACATTTCACTTGCTTTTACTGTAATCGTGTCATCTGTGTCTGCATGGACATCATTATTTTGACACAAGTTCCAGATGATTTGTTATAAGGATTCCTCTGTTCCTAGTCATAATAGGGAAAATAGATACAATACAAAATATGCAAGACTGATTTTACAATTCTCCCTCATACAAAATCCATTCATTTCAGAGATGGTCAAAAGTAAGGAGTTTCAATTTCTGTATATGGAAGGTGAGTTTTGCACATGTAAGTAGGGATACATGGGTACGAATCTCTGTGTACCTAGATGTATTTGTAAACCAGAGAGATAAAATTAACAGGTTTTTTTATATATATAATATATGTGCCAGAAATGTTGTCATTAATGCCCCCTTGTCATTAAAATCAAAATAAAAAGATGAGAGATGATATACAAGCATTCAAATATATAAACTATTCATATGGCAAACATTCCCTTTGCATTCTCCAAAACTACACTTTTATTTAATCCTGTATTTTACTCCAACATCGTTTCTAGACACCATCATCTGTCTCAAAAATGGCACAAAGCTACCTATAGAAAAATCAGTTTAAAAACCCAACAGCTCTCCAAAACATACATCATTCCTCTTTTGTCAAAATGCCATATCCTCAGATAACACAGCAACTATACTAAACAGAACTCTTATTGTAATTGAAGATTAATGTTAACTCCTAAGATCATTCTACATCAAAATAGATCAAACCTTTGAATGAAGCACCAGAAAGTTATACAAATCTTAATTCATTCCATGTGATACTGAAATGTGTAAAGAAAATTGTTAAGCASTTACTAGATAGAGTAGAAAAGGATTATGATTTTATTTTTTCTTGTCGCGGAGGCTCGCAAAATCAAATTAAGCAGATGATAGAAAAAAAAACCTTTTATTTAAACCAAAATTGTTTAGCAGAAAACTAACTAGAAATGAAGCTCATCAAAATCATTGAACACTCCAACAACATCAGTAAACCACAGGTTCAGGATGGTGTACAAGAATTAATACTACACAGCCATCTTCAGAAATGAGGATCCAAAACGCGTGCAGTCACTCACCTACATGAGGTGAGGGCTCTCAACCTGGAGGAGTTACCCTGGGCGGCGTCCCGACCCAAGGGGAGAGCCCCGACTGCAGACCCGCTGCTCCGAGGAGGACTGACTCCACTTGCCCTCCGGYGGGGCTCCGTTTAGACCCAGTYGAATCTGACCTGTGGTCAGCTCCGACYGGCTGAGGGCCGTAACCTCGCCACTTCTCGCCCCAGGCGCACACCCCACCCAAGGCGTGTACCCGACGGTCGGCACGCGCCACCCTAAAGGCACGAAAGTAAGGGCGCGAAAAGCGAGGACGCTGCGGCCCTAATGCTCCCGGTCTCTCGTCAGGGCGGGTGCACCTGCCACATTTCCCCAGAATATCTGCTCTAAGTCTTCAAACAGTTTCTAAATTTGACCGGATTAATGACTGAAAGCGAAATAACCATAGATCAACAAACACCAAATGGAGTCTAACATTTCCATTTTCTAAGATGCAAAGTGCACCAACACATCTCTGCAACCGTCGCAACGGCAACCTATCTGTAAGTGCATTTTGTGGTGTACAATTCACTTCATCGAATACATTGAGTGCAGTCAGGAAACTACATGGGTGAAAAACGTCACTAAGCACTAGAATGAACACATACCCACTGTCAGTAAAGGACAGAAACACTCCTTTGTTTGTGGAAGAATACTTTCTGTATTTTTTGAAGCGCGTCTCCTAACACTACATACGGTTTTGGTAACAAAGCATAGTGGGCTTGGAGCACATGAGCTGGATTCCTTTCAGATGAAACTAAATGGCAAAATGCATTCTCAGGAAGGCACTTGATGTGCTTCCACTGCAAATGGACACTCAGTCCACAGGAGCAAAAAAGCTTGTCAAACGCAAGACCCATATAAGTGTATAGTGTAGACATTGGCTCCCCAGCAGAGCTGCTTTGCTCTACAGATCTGCTCTGAGGGGCTGCGCTGTTTGGCAAGGGAGATGCAGCATCAGACCACCTGTGGCAGAACAGTCCATGTCTCTGCCATTAAACTCTCTTATCCTATGGAGTAGGGTAGCCACATCCAAACCACTACTGGGACTAGTCTCAGGCACATGCTAAGCCTCCAGTTGTGCCTAATAAATGTTGGAAGTAATGTTAATTGGAATGGGCCAAAACCATGCCAGGGACCCTTTTGACAATGTCATGGTCGTGGCAGTTGTGTTCTCCTGCCAGGAAACTTCTTTGGATACCTTTAATTTAGTAGGATAGGCATAGCTCCTCTTTCCACAAGCTGATGCTTCCAGGAGGACTGTCTGAATGCAGACTCCAAGGGGCTGGGGTCTGTGGCTGGGCAGCAGACCCATGTTGCTGACTAAGCTACAAGCCTGGTCCTCAGTAGTTTCAAGCCTGCTGGGCTGAAGAACCCAGTGCCCAAATGGCCCCAGAAGCAGGAGTGCTCTGCACGGCAGGCTGCCCAGCGCAGGCATGTGGGAGCCCTGGCTGCTACTGGCTCAAATGGGTATGTTTAGTAGGAGTTTCTCACCACTCTCTCTCAGCCTTCACAGCTTTGTAGATGTTTGCAACTACATGCATTCTGACTACATTATTTAGCAAATTCACAAGTCGTTCTTAAGAGTCATTTGTGAGAATCTGCATGAAGAGGTGGCATAAACAAACCTATGACAGTACTAGAGATGATAAATCCCAGCTAGAAGTGATGGAAAGATCAAGAAAGGGAAGGTGCCTACTGCAAAAGCAAATGTGCTGTCTCTGACAAGACGGGGTTAGAAGGCATCTTCTGTACCTTTTATTTCCTTGTGTTGTTTCCATATAAACACTTTCAGGTCTGGGAACTGTAAGTGTTTTCTTGCTCACCACAAAAGAATTGCAGAGRCTGAAGGTCAAAAGGTAAACTTCTCATTGCAATATATTTTCACAGGCTGAATCAATACCCGTGTGATTAGTAGTGGTTAGTGTATGGGAATGGAAAGAGCTTCTACCAGCATTTTTCCTATTAAGGAAAAATAGAGAATGAATGCAAAAAAATACTCAAGATCTGTCGGGTAATTTTTCTTCACCATGATGATGTTATTTACCTTCCCCTTTGTGTTATGAGAAATAAAAATACTGAATTTTAAAATCTTTTGCTAGAAATGCATTGAGTGTAGGAGGTAAATGAAGACAGAAGTGGGAGCAGAATACAGTGAAAACAAAAGCAAAAGAAGAAGAAATGAACACGATGAGCAAAATGAAACAAACAAAATATGTGGGAACTTCTCCCCTCAATGAATGAAAATTTAAAGACATGAACTTACACCACAGTAACAGGGTGAGAGTCATGGCAGGTCCTATAGCGCGAACAGTAACATCTGTATCATAAGCAATATCAGATCTCTGTAATGAGAACTAAACAATATTAATAATATCAAGAGGACTCTGTTTCTGGACTCTAAACTTGTTTTATTTTGGAGTCGCTTCTAACTTGAACAGATATGGTGATGGAATCAGGACCTCTTTTGCATTTACTAATGCACTACAGTCTGTTCTGCAAGAACTTTGTTGTTATTTCAAAAGTTGCCACACTCAGTCTCAGAAAGGGCAGATGAAGTCCCAGGGACTAATCTTCACTCTCTTTCTTGGGCATATTTACCAGTAGSATGGAAATTCTGCACGGATAAGGAGTGAAACCCATGAAAACATAGGAAGTGAGTTATTTTGGATTAATCAAATATGTAATGTCTTAGTAAAGTCCTAGTAAATGCACTAAGGTCATTTAAATAGAGATTATGAACTACTTTTTATTCCAGTTGGCTTTTCTGTGGCAGTTCTCATGGTCGCAGGCCATCATTTCATGTGCWTTAAACAACATACCTTTGCAAGACTGTAGAAGTAGGAAGATATTGCTACCACATTATTAGTTTGCCATTTTACAGTGCGTGTTCCAGAGCCTGGAAGGAACTGCTCTTGGGTGATTTAAACAGAAGATCCCCGTGGCCTCCTCTCTGCCACCCCTCTCTACTCCAATTTGGGCAAAGCCTGGCACAGGCATTCTCCTGCTGTATTAGACCACTGATCTAAGCATCCTCTTCAGTGCCAATTTGTTTATGGGATAATAAGTTAGACACAGTTAATGCCGGTGTAGCTCTCATGAGTTAGAAGCCAAGCTTTTGCTGCATTTTAAGATTGATACAAGTCAGAAGTATTCACTGTTACATGCATTTTTTTTTCTTACTGTCTGCAAAATCCTTTTTGAAACCCTGCTCGGTTTTCATACCCTGGGGCAATGAGTTTCACATTTTTAGTGTAACAAAGGATTTCTTTTACCAGTTTGATTTGTGTAAGAGACCKCCTGCTCCCTGACAACATACAGGGAGTTACTAGGCCAGAGTTGTATGTCTGGATGATATATTCTAATTTGGCACAAGCTATACCGTAATTTTAGAGACTTACTGTATTAATGAGTATATATTAAATTTGGTACTGGACAATTAAGAAAGGTGACTAGATGAAAAGTAAATCTGCCAGCCAAAAGTAGTTCCAAAAGGTGCGAAGGAAATGGTCCAACTCTTGCGGCATATTGCTGTTTATGTTAGGGTAATACATGGCACGGCAGAACCGTCCCAGGATCTTGCTTGTGAAGATAGGATGGAAGACTCTGATGGAGAGAGTGCGCAAGCAGAAGGTGCAAAAGAAAATGCTGAATCAAAGCAGAAGATTGAAAATGGAGTAGGGTGAGATGGGAGTGATGGGAGAAGGTCTCCATAAGTGTCCAGGCAGCTTATGTGCCTCTAATGCCAGCTACTCTTCCTGGGTAACAGAGAAGTTGGAAGGGAGGTGGGTGAGGACTTTGTTGTTGCAAGTCCCTCTGTTAAGTCTGATTTTCTTTGAGGTAGAGGCTGTAAGGTTATGCTGGTTCCTTGGTGCCTTGATTCCTACGGCAGTAGTAGGGTGGCAGATGGGTGGTACTGATCAGCACGGCAAGCCAGTGAGGGGAGCGTCATCGTTTGTGGCTGGGAGAAGAGCTCCGGTTGGGTATGTTGGGGTGGAAGGAGCTCCACCACCTCTTGGGGAGCCTCATGCTGGGTAACCACTGGACAAAAGCCTTGTGCAGTGTCTGTAGCCCTGGTTTTATGAGGAGATAACGAAGTCTTTTTCTACACAGCTGTGCCCTTGGTCAGAGCTGTAATGCTGCCAGTGGCACAGATAGCAGATACTGACCTGGGAGGAGGAGTTTGACTGAGGACTGGAAAGCGAGATGGTTAAGATGAAATAATGAGCTATGTGTTCCAAAGGGGCAACTCATTTTGGATGCCCTACTTTTTAGGTGCTCAGACATGAAACATTTCAGTAAAACTCACAGAGGGGTTAGAAGCTAGAAGCTCCCACTGAAGTGAAAATGAGTACCCGGTTTTGCATTGCTTTGTACAAAAGAAAAATAACAGGAAGAGTGCATGGCTATTTGAGAGGTGAATGTTTCAAACCAGAAGAACATTTTTAGCATAACAAAAAGACATATAATCACCGTAGGAGTGCTAAGATTAAAAAAGGAAAAAGGATGGTGAAGTATTTGTGGGGAAATAAATATTCGTGAGCCCAATTACATTATAGCTAATAAAATCAGTAATTAATAATGAATTATTAATTCTTAAATACTACTGCTACTTAGCACTGGAAAAGTCAATTTATGGCTCAGTATTTAGTGGGACTGTTATGCCCTACAGCAGCAGGTAACTACTAATACATAGATCCATCATCTGAGCTTGCTGCAAGCAGTTGTTCTGCAGTTCTGAGAGGTACTGACTGTTTTCCCAAAATGCTCAGTATGGGGCTAAATTCTGTCTATGGCTTTCTGTGTGAATGCTAGTATCTGCATTGCAGTCTTTTTGGAGCATATATTACTCATTTAGTACGCACATGTATTACACATGCCACTGTGTTGACCTTTCCCATCCTTTATTTCTGTTTCATTTGGCTTGTGTAGAGAATATCCTTGGGGTTTGTCTGCCCTGTCAGTCAAACAGGGGTAAAAGCCTGTTTTTAAATCTAGATTTGCCCACTATTCTTCTTGTTTTTTCAGAAGTATTACTTAGGTGCAGGCTTAGAGTTGTTGTTGGGAGTATAGTTCAACATATTTTGTGCTGTATTGCAGGTTGCCTTCAGTCTGGGTGAGTTGGACATAGGCAGGGAACAGGGATGTGCTATGATTCTCCCTACCAGAAGCTATTGCAAGCCACTGTCTTTCCAAGCACAACCTGGGCGTTGAGTGTTGCCCAGAAATGTGGAACAGAATATGTTTGTCCAGGATCTCAATTTTCTCTGTTGAGCTTGATAGGTGGTGATATCATAGGTGGTGGCAGAAGGTTACCAGAAATAACTTGAAAAGTGGGACTCAAATACTACAGCTCTCCTTTCTTAGGTTTCTACCCACTAGATGTGGAAGAACTTATCCCAATCTGCTTTCTGTACCATTGCATCTTTGCCTTGGGCCTGCAGCAGGATGACCAGAATGTGTGATTTGTGTTAGCAGGAGTTCACACACAACAAGCACTGTCATTTAGCTCACTAAAGAGCTATCCTTCTTGGCTTTCTGAAAATCAGAGCCCTTGTTGTTTGTCAGTACTATCCATGAGGACTGTGTCATAGATTTATTGAGTACTCTTGTTTTACCACAAAGCTTTCTGTGCTATATATCACATTATTTTTGTTGGCTTGGTGCAAAAGTGCAGAGCCAAGGTGGCAAAGGGAAAAGGTGAAAACTTACCAGCAAACCAAATCCTGGAAGGACTTTGCTGTCATGAGCTGTTATGAGGATGGATGCCAGCATCTAATAGCGACAGCAGGCTTTTTCATTGAGGTGAGATTCTTTTCTGCTTCCTTCCAGTTACCACGTAGTCTTCACAAAGTGTAATGAACAAATAGGAGGTGAAAGCTGGATTTTTACGGTCTCGCTGATATATGCGGTCAAACTTGAATAATACAAACTGATGGAAATTCTGTCGCTATTGGCTTTTCTATGTGTTCCTTTATTTTTCTCAGTTGTATCACTTCCTGATTGTGATTTTTCCATGATTCAGATCCAGGGAACTCTAATCAGTGTCCTTTGTAAACTATTAATTTTAATGAAACATTATGCAAGTGAGAAGATTAGAGATGTGTCCAGATAGTTGAACTGCACAAAGGTTGATGACATGTCTAAATATAGTGTGTTAATACACTGCATCATCACCATTGCATACAAAGCATGTATGTAATAATTACATTAGTTGGTTATAAAAGTGATATCTTTGATACTCAAGCACTGTGTGCTTGATGTAGAAACACAATTTCAATTGCCAGTTTGATGCTTTAATGTCAGCTAGGATTTATTTGACAAGTTCTACTCATGCAACTTATTCGTAATAAATAGCTGTGCATGAAAATGTTGTTTCTTGTTCTCAGCAAAGTGGACCTAAAGAACTTGTCGTTCCTCTCCAATGGAATTTCAAAAAGAATTAGATAATGTAATACTGGATTCCTCTAAGAACCCTTTTATGTACGCTCAGGATAATGAACATCTTTCAAGAACAGGAGAGCACATCTTTGGTGTAGTGTAGTTAAATTGTGGTGTGGTGTCAGTGTAGCCAGGTCTTAAATGGTGGCTCTTCAGCTGACTGAAAGAATTGCACAAGATTTCTCTACCTGTTGAGCCCGCATTGCTATTGAGACCAGCATTAGATACTGACAGCTTTTAAATTCTGTAAGGGGTTACACTGAGCCCTTATTTTCCTTCATAGTTTAGGAAAGGGTTACTTAGTCTGATACTTATTTTTTAAACTACTCATAAGAAAATAAGTATCTCCTCATAACCTGGAGCTTAGTATCAGGAGTTTAATGTGCATTGATAGTAATGTATCTGTGTCTCATTTAGTGTGCTGTCATTGAAATACGCACATTAACAGCTTCTTTTTATTAAGATATCCCCTTGATAACATGGTGAAAGATTACAGGTTATTTGTGACAAATCCTTTGCTAGGTATTGTATATATAGCTATGCCTCAAGTAATTCACATAAAATAGATTTCAAGGGAAAACATTTGTGTGTCAACATTTCATTTCATTTCTTTGCCTTATTGAAAACAGTGAAAGCCATTCTGTTTCTGAAACAAGATACATATGGTATAGCTCACCATTTTGGAGAATGCCGCCTAATCCATAAACTTTGGTACACATACTGTAATTGCTTTCAAAAGAAGAGTGACTGTGGCGTGTAGCTGAATTAAGAAATGGATCAATTAAGCTATTTCTCTTTTTTCTGCTGTTTACTGTATGTAAGGAGCATACTTCTAAAGTGTTTATTCTTCTTAATTTAAACATGAAATAGTTATATATAAAAAAATAAGTCCCGAAATATTCCTTTTCTRAAATAGAGCTGATAACTTCAGACAAAACCATTTCAAGGTGATTCAAAGCTCTAGGATAAATTTTGCCTTGATTGTGTCTTTTATTGACTGTAAGCACTATTCCTTCAGCACACAGTCATTGCACRAGAATGCTTTACTGAACTGATTGTATTATCCAATTCCTAGAAAGATTCAGTTTTAAATTACTATATATGCTTAGGCCTAGCTTATTCATGGGGGTGAGCAGTTTCTCATATTTTAGACATATTTATATTATACCCATATAATCTAATATAAAATAATGGGCATAATATAGAAGAATGATATAAATATAATATAAAAGAATGGAAACAATATAAAAATGATAAATCTCACCTATTTCTTTTTCCTTTAAAATAGAAACTCTTCTGTGAGTATTATGGAATGTCATGATCCAAATCCCATGGAGAGCAGGAGAGAGACTGAWCAGGTCTTTAGAGCAGAATTAGATAGAAATAGTTTCTTTCTTCTTTTTTTATTTTTTATTTTTTTTATTTTAACATGTTCAGCTGTGACAAAATTGACTTGGGAAGAACTGAGAGAAGTAAGTTGGCAGTTGCATTTCACTTCCTAAGTAACAGGTCCACCGCAGTTGACACTCATGGCATCTTTTCTCTTGCTGTTCACAGCTTGGCATCTGTTGAAGGGAGATGGACAATGAGGTATTTTTTGAACCCTTAGCGATATCATTTTGAAGCTTTGTTTTAGCATCCATGGATGTTGAGTTCCCAGCTTGGTGGGAGAGAAGTGCACTGTGACAGCAGATGAGTCCTTCTGAAATACTGTAAAGGTTACTGCATAGCCTGTATGCTTATAGGATCCTACACTGGATAAGTTGGTATAGGAGCATGTAATGCTTTGAACGTTATTGAAAACAGCAAGCGAAATCCCCACTTACTACACTTAGTTTCAGAAGCTCAAAATACGTGTTTTGGTTTGGGAATGTAAAAACCCACAAAAACAGAGACCGCCGCTGCGATGTGCATAGGGCTCTGTGGGTTATGGCTGTGTTGTACTGGTCTTTGACGGGTGTTGGCTTTACCAGGAACTGAAGATAAAACTCTGAGTTTCTGTGTTAAAATGCAATCAGAGATGAGTCATCAACCCTGTTTTCCTTGTTAGGAGCTGTTTAGGTTGTGCCTGGTACAGCTGCTCTCTCTACATTTAGTGCCAAACACTGTGTAAGGAGCTGCCAGCTCTGTTGCGTCAGAAAAGGACAAATTAAGGACCAGTACAACTGTTTTTGTAAAGCAAAAAATTGGACTGGCAAAAGAGCGTTCCTTTACCTGTTTTCAGCGGGGAAAGACATTTGGTAGAAATGTCTGTGTAAGGAGCTGGCAGTGCTTTGCAAGTGGCATGGTGTGGAAACGGGTGTGTGGCTTCCCACACACCTCAAAGTAATGGCGTCAGAGTAATGCGATATCCACACCCTGCCCATAACCTGCCGCGACACACTCACCATCAGCCCCATCCTCCTTCTGGCTATGACTTACAGAAAGCAGCTTTGGGGAAATCATCCATGTATGATTCTGTGGGCTTTCAGAGGCTTCCTTCACATGAAATGTTTTCTTGTAAGCAATTGCCAGGCAGTAGCCTGACCTCAACCTCTTATATCTCTTTCACTACGATGCGTAGCTTCAATGTTAAGTATCTTCTTTAGTTAACTCAGCATTTTCATTAAAATATCAAGGATAGGAGCAGCTTAGAAAAACTAGGAGAAGAAGATTCTCAATAAATATTTGCAAGTTTTTGCACTTCCATGCAAATTATATTGACTGTCATTCTTAAAAAGTCCTTTAACAAGTGTAAGCCTTTGTCAACATCTGCTGTGGTCAAAATTGTCTCAGTCTGGTTTTGAATAGCATCCCTGCTTGACTATCTGTGTGGCTTTTATTTTGTCTTCCTTTAGGGAGATATTTTTCTCTCGGCAGTCCATAACTCAAGCCTCTCAACTCTGGAAGGAAAAATGGAAAGTTTATCAGAATTCTCTAAGTGRCGATCTTGATGTCATTTAGGAGTCTTTTTTTTTAAGTACGATCAAAGATTAGTTTTATGCTCTCCATCAAATCCTTTACTCTACCTGCATAATGCTGTATAGTCTAAAGCACTTAATATGTGGTGGCTTGTAAGCTGATCTAACTGGTCTGAATGCTCCATTTAACTTAATATGCCATGCCGCTAAGCTGTTTATCCCTGCTCTGACTTACCTATTTACAGAAAAAGTGGGTTTGTGTTTGAAAACCCTTCTTGCATTTTAAAAATGAGCTTTTGGGTTTGTACCTGTGGTCTAACTGTAAAAAAAAAAAAGCTCTGCCGAATACATCAGGGGCAGTTATGCTGGTCTTAGGGTTGGTGGCATAGTGCTGGCATAGGGCAGCCACGAAGAGCCGAGAAGCTGAGATGCAGGGCTGTGTTATTGCTGACCGTGGGGGTAATGCAGTTTTGTACCTGGGGATGAGGCTGCTCAAGAAGCAGAGTGGCCAATGGTGTGAATTTGCATCCTCATAAACTCTTCTAATCTTTGGCAGCAAATTCAAAGGCAGCATTTCTACAATGGGAGGGTGTTACTGAGAATATTTTCAGATGTGCAGATATTTCTGCTAGTTTTCTGTGGGTGCTGACATCTGCGCTGCTATCATCTAATGCGTGTACAGTACATTACCTGTGTCCAAGAGAGCACCAGTGTATGTATTGGAAGTTGTGGTTTTGCCTTTGCAGACAGTGGGAGTAGAAAAGTATTGATGCATGTTGGCTTGAACACGGTTGTTGGACAGTGGACGCTATTTAGAAATGTTGCCAGGGGTTTGCATCTTGAGAAATGCAGCTGAAGGAGTACGTGTACACAGTTCTGCCTAAACAGAAGCTGGGAGGGCCAGTTAAAAAATTACAAGAAGCGAGTATGTATCTGTTAGTCAGCACTTCTTTCCTCGGTGTGTCATTCTGGGGATGCTGCAAGCGAACATTACCCATGTAGGAATTGAGCTTTGGTGCAGATATATTTCCTGTGGTGTTTACTTATTTCTGAAACAAGATTAGCTTGATATAGAGAACTGTTGCCTACCTTCTGTATAAATGGAAACTTTGGGGCTATTTTTGCATACTTAGCCTTTGAAATTATGCATCTCTTCTCTGTCTTGAACAGTGGTTACTATAATGCTGTGTTCAAAAGTAGATGGTGACATATTTGTGGGAAAACCTGTGAAAGAAGAAGGCCAAAATAATAGTGAGTTACTATTAACTGAGCCATCATCTGAGTGCCCGACTGAGTGCATGCCAGGTGAGGAGACCTCCATTTTGCTGTTTGGAGCAGCAGCCGGGTGGTGGCAGAGGTGCCAGTGCAGCCCCCTGCGCTCTCCTGACCTGACGGTGATCTGCGTTCACAGAGCGGGCTGCTAAAATGCATACCAAGTCCTCGTGATATTGCCGATTCCCTTGAGCTCTGCTAAGCAAGCTGTGCAGGCCAAATTATCATCTCATAAAAATCCTAAAGAAATGGCCTTTCCTAGGGTTTTGAGGGAGAGGACATTCCTGACGCAGCCCAGCCCAGCCATGYGCGTACTTCTACACCAGGCGAGAGGATTTTCTTGCTCTGACTAATGAGGGGCTCTGAAAATTATTTCCACCATGCAAACTGGCAAGCTGTAGTACTTTTACGTAAGGAAAATGATTATAGTAACTTATGCTGATAGATTTTTAAAGCAAAATGTCCCCATCGTTTTTTCCCCACCTTACAGATAAAGTTGGGGCAGTGAGAGGTGAAAAGACTTGCTGTAGGGTCAGAGTCAAATCTGCTTCTCTTGAAGTCAAGTACTGCTCCAAAGCACGGCAGCCCCAGCAGTGAAGTGCTACGTCTGCAGTCCTATGTTTTGGGGGGGGGGGGGGGGGGGCGGGGAAGAGTTTCAGCCCCTCCATTTTATATCTTCCTCTGTGTTTCTGATTTCTGCAGGATTCACATGCCTTAGTCTTGTGGAGGTTTACTTTTTCCTGAGATGCTAAATGTCCTGCAGGTTTTTCTGACAAAGGTGGTAGTGTGGTGTGTGGAAGCAGCATTCCCAGTATGTACTAGTGTTTGCCTGCAGCTTCAATTAAGTTTATCTAAACAAGTGCTCTACCAGATGGTCACTTGTAATTACTTTACATTATCACTGCTGCTGAACTGTCCTGTTCTCAGACCAGGCAACAAAACCTCCATCGTTTTTGTTTTGTTTCTTTCTGGAAGTATGCAAGGACAAAATGTTGAGTACAGTGTTAGTGGCACATGGGTATACAGTGGAAAGTCTTGTGGGTTGTTTTTTTTCTTTTTTGTCACTTTATGGCATGGATTTCAAGTGGTTTTCCCAGAGGTCAGCTGGTTTCCTCTCAGGAAAGGAGAGGTCGGGATGGACGGAGGTATAGACTGGAGCACTGCCCTTGTTCCATCTCTGTCTGCGTCACTCTCAGAGTGAGATAAAATGACAAAAAGTGGCTCTAGTCTGCTTATACTGATCTGAATTAAGGGTAAGTGTGTTATGGTGTTAGTTTTGCTGCTCATGGATTCAACTTTGATTGTAAAGAACAGTGTGGTAGGAACAAGGGATTGCATCATGCTAAAAACAAGAGGTGAGCTTTCCAGATACCGAGAATTCAAGTACTTATATAGCGTCAGATAGGTAATGTCAAATATCTCCACAGTGAAGCTTCTCCGATTAATAATGGAGTAAAACTAATTTACACCAGCTGTGGACTTCTACTCAAAAATTAACCATAGTGCTGGTTCGTTGCTGTTGGCTACATATCAGAAATGAGGTTGAAAAGGAAACCGATCAGTAGCAGAAGATACAGATAACAATAACACTCTGCAATAGGGAAAAATACAAAAGTAGGAAAAATAATAAAAAGTGCAGTTCACAGCTCAGAAAATAGGACTGAGGAACTACTGTGTAATTAATAAAATTCACAATGTGTCAATCAAGTAAACAATCTGGTTTTGGGCAGATTGAAAATAGAGGGCCAAATTCTGTCTTCAGCTGCTCATATATGGTTTTGTCTCCAAGGCAGAATTTACTTTATAATCTATGAGTGGATAACAACACAAAACAAGAAAAAGGATGTTTTAGTGGTAGACACAAATGATAGACATGAGGCAAATCTGCTACGTATAACAGAGCTTTAATTGAGAAGGTTGGTCTTGCATAACAGCAGCAGAGTAAGCTGCCAATCCTTGAACCTATCCTCTAATAAAATATTGTTGTTAACTGTTAGCCTTTATGAATACAGCATTGGTTTCCAGCCAGAGAATCATAAGCAGTTGATTGCCCAGACATAATGGTAACAATTTCCACTAATACCGTGTTGCAGCAGTTTAGAGGATGCAGCATCATGAGAAAGAGATGCAACTGCTTGCAAAGAAAATACTATCTTGCTGGTCTATCCCATAAGAAGCTTGAATGGCAAAGAAATGGTTAAAAATGATCAGATTTTTGGAGTAGGCTAAGAAGGTGGATGAAGAAATGTTTGTCTAGGTTCATCTCACCCTACAAAAGGCTAGAACATGGCTGGGTCCTCCAAACACAGTAGGGAAGAGTGGGTAAAGAGAGACTGTTGGTGGGGTAGCGCGAGACTGCTTTTCTAAGATCTTTGGTAAGATGAAAATTGCACATCTACTACGATAATTTCAGTAGCGGATGTGCCTAATGAAAAGGATGCAGCTAAAACAAAGGGCTACATGGGCATATTTTTTTCCTCAAAGCACAGCAGTGCAGTTATGCATATGGCATAGCTTTCATTTTGCATCATTTAGATGTTTGAAACTTAGGAGGCCACAGTAATTTAGCATAGCCTAACAATTCAGATTCAGTACTAGTGGTAAGATTGTCAAAGGACATCAGTGAGGCAAAATTTGTAGGAAGAAGCAATGTCTTTTATTGGACCAATAAGTAAGTGAAAAAACGAAACCAACGAAAAGCTTATATAATTTTGGAGGAAAACAACCAAACGTCACATTTGCATCACTCTGAATGGAAATAGGATTTATGTTCCAGAAGATCTGTTACTATCCTTTTCTCTACTGACTTTGGTGGAGATCTCACACGTTCCTAGTCCCAGAAAAAAAGATGTCTGTATTTTGGAGATGAGAGGGTACCCCGAGACTGTCATATGTGGAGTCCTTGCCCATGCCAAGTACAAGCTTCATGGGGATTTGGAGTTCAGCCGCACAGGAATGGAAGGACCTCAGTGGCACATCTAGTCTATCCTCTGTCTAAATGTTCACTGGCGGGTGTTTCTTTAATCCACATTTAAAACTTTTCTGTGGTAGGTATTCCACAATCTCCCTACCTATAACCTGCTCTAATGCTTATTGTGCATCATAATTACAAAGTCCTACCTCATATCTAGCTTATTTTTTTCCTTGCGAAAAATCTGTACTTCACAGGTAAATGCAGAGAACAATACCCATCAAATTTATAAAGACTTTTTATAGCGAAGGAAATTAAGCAGGCTCTTCCTCAGTCTTCTCTATCAGTTCCTTTCACCTTGACAAGTCACGTTTCTAAATCTCATATTATTTTGCCCTCCCTTGGGATCTTTCCAGTTTGATTACGTCTTTCCTAAAGTGTGGAGGAGAACAGGACAAAGTACTTCAGTAAGGCTGTGTCTGTACTGAGACAAGTTGAGTGGAATAACAACTGACCTTGTTGTACTCACGATACTCCTGTTAGTACATCTCAGAAAGACACTTGCTGTTTTTGGAGCACACTGTTTACTCTCACTTAGCCCAGAGTCTGTTACAGTCTTTGCCAGTTACTGCACATTTTGTGTTTGTGCATTCTTCCTTCCTTCCTACATCCGCTTTGCAGTCTGTATTGAATTTCATCCTATTGATTTCAAACTTTTTCTCCACTTGATCAGGATCATTACTGACTGTAAACTTTTCATCCAGAGTGCTTTCAACCAGCTTGCTGTTGCCCACAGATTTTGTAGCTGGATTCTCTAGTCCATCATGCAAGTCTTTAGTGAGATGATTAAACAGAACCAAGCCTCAGCTAGACCTTTATTGAAGTGCCCTCCCAAAATGATAGGAAACCGTTGATAATTTTGAGTACAGAGGGTAATGCACCCACCTTAGACTAATCTAATGACTGTCTTCCTTCTTCACATAGGAGAATGCCATGATACACTGTCTCAAAAAGCCTTACAAAAGTCAAAATCCATCACATCTACAGCTTCTCCACACTCCGCAAAGCCAGTTATCCTGTCAGAGAAGTTGGGTCTGATGTGATCTGCTCTTGACAAATCTAAGTTGTCTGTTTCTTTTTAGCCTATTATGCTTGAGGGGATTAAAAACTGTTTATTAATAATTTGTTCCAGTATCTTTCCAGGTACCAATGCAATGCTACCTTGTCTACAAATCCCCAGGTTGTTCTTCGCTACTTTTAAGAGCTGTTCACTTACTTGTCTTTCCTCAGGCCTCTGGGAACTCACCATTCTCCATGAGTTCTTGAAGATAATCACTAATAGTTTGGAGATTGCTCTAGCTAGTTCCTTAAGTGCTCCAGGGTGAGTTTCATCAGGCCCTGCCGATTTRAATTCATCTGACTTATTTAAATACCCTGCTCTATCCCTGCTCTTGCTTCTCTCCTCTTGCTCAAACTAATTGTGCTAAGCATTTTGAACATTTTCTGCAACGACAGAAGCATAGAAGGTATTGAACACTTCAGCCTTCTCTGTGTCTGTCATTATCTGTCTCCTCTTTCTTTCAGTCTTTATTATTATCTTTATCTAGAGCTTTTTCCTATTGCCTTTAAGCTTGAGCAATCTGTGATTCATTTTGTGCTGTAGCTTCTCAAGGTTTATTCCAGGCCATCTCTTGGTTTGTTCTACACATCCACTGATGCATTTAGCCTACGTGCATTCAGAGTGCAGACCGGCTTAAATTGTGTCTATGGTGCAAATGTACTCACTGAGTATGCAGTCTAGAGTTTCTCCCCTCCACCAGTGTGTAATGTATACAGTTCGACATACTGGACTTCCTATGCCTGTTTGGAAATTGTACCCAAGGCTGCTGGATTGTCTAAGATACTCTTGGGCTTTCTGACTTGACCTGCCTGTTTTCTTCCTGTGCTCAAAGGCAGCAAGAGGGGAATATGGTGTGGGAATTCATATCTGAGTACAATGAAGTCTGTAGATTTCAGAAGTCTGTATTCAGGCTGCCATATAATTGGGATACTGGTGAATGGCATTATCTTCTCCATCAGCCTGAAATCCAGAGGAGAGGATTGCTTCCAGCTGCTACTGGGACAACTCCTTAAGACTCTATATAAGGGAAAGATGTTTACAAATTAAAAAAATGAGGATACTGCTTGTGGAATCTTAAATCAACAGCCTTCAAAGTTACCTCTTTACAGGAAGATTGTCAGAGGTATTATTGGAATAGTCATTTTCTTTGCCTTGAAAAGACTGAGAGATAGCTTATAGGATAGCTTACAACCTACTTCAAAAACCACTGTGGCTGTGCAGCAGAGCTCTGGGAAACAGCATCATAATATTTACAGTTCTGCAAAAGGAAAGGTTTAGTTTGTCATTATTCACTGGAAAGGTGAGAGATGTTCAATGGCTGGTGGTGACTTCTGAAAGAACGTCAGCCAAGCTGCCGCATCAGGGTTTGTTCGGGGGACATGCCGTATTGGTGTCTGGGCCCCCGCTGGGTTTATCCTCAGCACTGAGAAGAGAGTTGCTGAGCGCAGCGGAGCTCGCTCTGCTCAGCCTCCCTCTGCTCTGAACCCGTGGGAACCAGCAGACAAGCTGCTACTCTGACACTGGTGTGTGATGCTGCTCTGGACTTATCCTGACACGTCTGCCCTGGGGGATCTGAAATTCCTAGAAGACCTGTTCCTTTTCTAAATGTGAACAACTATTCAGCAGATGAAATGAAATGCTAGTCAAATGAATGCATGTTAGGCATTTCCCCGTTGCAGTGGGAAGCGTGCAGGAGTCTCTGATAACAGTAGCTTTGGGAGATTATTTTTTTCTCCCCGCATGTCCTAAGCCACCACAGTTCCAGTGGGACCTGCAAGGACTTGGCACCTCTGGTTATTTGGCCTTTTGCTGTCTAAAATAGGTAAGTATTAATTCAAAAGCTGATTCAAAATATGATCTCTCAGGAAGGAGGCTTTATGGAGGTATTACTGCTTGGGGTTTTTTTGGTCTGGTAGCATTGCCTGGAGGCCCATATCAGTGCTCAAGAGTCTCCATGCATAGGTAATAGCAAGAGAGTTTACTGCAGCGCAGGAGAGAGAATAAGGCCCATTAAATACAACATATTACTAACAGTGGTGTTATTCTGTATCTGAAGTGTTGACAGTAAAACAAAATAGAATCCACTTTTATTTTTAAACCTGTGACAGATTAGGAGACAAATCTATATGCAGCTGTATCAATTTGTTACCTCCATTTTGCTTTGTAAAGGCAATTTTGATTGCAGAGCTGTCCTGTGCCATGCTATAGACTCCACTGAGACTTCATGTTGCACTGAATCAGCAGGCTGTCAAGCCTTGAGAATCACCCATTCAGACAAGGCTTTCACAAAGAGCTAAATATTTCCTACTAAAGAAAATCCTGTTTCTCAGGAATCCGTAACAGTCACGCATTGAAACTGAGAAAGGGAACAGCATCTACATGTCTGTCTTACATCAGCATCACTTGTGTTGTGCAAAATAAAAATGATTGGTTTAGTAATCCTTCTGAAATGTCTCTGTCTTACATCAAGTAGTTGGTGGTCACAAAGGGCTCAGGCATTAACTGGAAAATCTGCTCAGGCTCCTTGGGTGTTTTGCAGGGCACAGGTGTAATTTTCAGGCATCTTTCTTGTGAAATCTCATTTCCGACAAAGGGATGCAGTGAAGTCTAAGCTCAAGGAGTGACTCAAAACACGAATTTAAATAATGATGTCTAGAGCTGAAAGGCAATGTGTGTAAAGGAAGGTGTGGAAGCTGTGTGAGACCAGAGACATACATGTGTGAATTTGGCTTCTGCAAGGTCAGAAGCTGCTTAGGTTATACTGAAGTCCAACTGAAAAACATGCAGGAACCTAGCTTTTTAGTMAGGATTAAGGGGAAATGAAAAAGTTAATACAGAATGCTACACCCATCATGTGCTCTTGTCCAAAGGCTTTTGGCCTGAATTCATACCACACACAAACTCAATTTGAAACTAAATGTTATCAGCAGACCCCCTAAGATTTGCATTTGAAGCATTGTTTTCCATTGCCTTATGTCTTATGGAGCTTCAAAACAGATTTTGTATGCATCTGTGGTGGCTGAATTCTTCAGAAGTCAGAAAACTCCATATATATCAGCCTGTATGAGAGGCAGCAGACCACCTTTGAGTCTTGCTGCAGTGGGGGGATTGCTTGTAGGAGGAGGCATTTTTAGTGAAATGGCCTGGGTTTTATTGGGTTTAAAATGGTTACGGAGTCAATTAGGAGACCCACTCTACTGTAAGAAGTAGAAAGTAGTGGGCATGAATACACGCTGAATAAGAAAAATGCCCTAATCTGCAAAGGGACCTAAGATAGCATCTTCCCTCCCTTCTCTGGAAGCCTTGCCACTCTCACACGTGGTGATGAGGGCTCTCTGCACCAGTCTGCAAAGGTCCTGCCGACTCTGCAGGAGGGTGGGATGCAGGTTCTTAAAGAACTGGGGCATTTGAAAATTCACTAAATATTTAAGCATCTTGTCACTAAAGCATGAATTTCTGCTCCATAATTGCACTCTTTATATGGCATAGGTTGACTGGAGGAACAGAATCCTGGAGACCTGACTCTGTCAGGATCTTTTTTTCTGAGTGAAATGAGAAGCACAGAAACATGATGATGGGTAGTCCTACATGGAATTGCAGCTTTCCTTCCTAAACATGCTGTGGTCCTTGACGTGGACAGTTGTGGTTTTTGTTTTCTTTGAAGTCCTTGTCAGCAGAAGACAAGGACATAGCAAAATATGCAAGCACTCATGTTTAAATACTTGATTTAGTCTGTGTAAACCTTTTGTCTTAGTTAAATACCCATTTGGAAGCTTTGATAGCTTACAATGTGAAAACATGAATTCAAGTCTATGGATGAGATTCTTAAAGTGGCTGGGGAGATGCACAGGCTGAGAGGTGTATTTCAGACCAGTGGCGTGTCTTCCAGTGCCAGTCCCAAAGGCTGTCAGGTTAGCAAGCACTCAGAATTCGGGAGCATCGCTAAGGTAGGTAWGCATTTCCCAGCGGTGCTGAAATATGTTCAAGTACACGAATAAGATATACTCAGCTAAATAATTTAAAGAAGGCTACTTTACAGCACTGGTGAAACTTTAAGAAACACAAAGATATCTTCCCTCATGTTTGTTAGCATTTTATTTATTGTTCTAAAAAACCATACTTTTGTGAACAAATATATTAATAAATACAATAGTATTRAAACACCTACTCATGTACAATTATGTTAGCTGTGTTGGGTAGTCAGTAYGATTACAAAGCCCCTACAGAAAGCCTCTACTAACAGCTAGCAGTATTATCACTTTGTCCCAAGTATATAATAATTTCCAGCACTAGATTTACAGAGYTGATCATTCCAAGCCAGGAGAAAGTAGCCAGATTAATAAGACAATGTGAAAAGGTATGTTGTTCCCCACTGACCCAATACTGCAGAAACGTGTGTCTGACATACAGCTGAAAGGAAAAAAAACCCGCCACTTAAATGCATAGAAGAGTTGTTATCTTTACATAGCTTTTGGAGCCTTATAGACCCCTTTCTCATTATGGACCTTCAGCAATAAAAGCAGGACTGAAACTGCAGTGATTAGTGAACTCTAGATAATTGAAGAGATGATTGAAAGTTGCTTGTGTATGTGTGAAGATGTTTTACATATTTTTCTACAAAATTTGGTTATTTTAAATGATTAAGAAGGATCCCTAGGAGTTGGGAGCCAGGTGCACTAGCTTTACTGTTCTGCCTAAAAGAGTGGCTGTAAATCTTATGTACCACTTTGTTATTATAGCATCAGGAGCTACACATCTACATCTGCTTGCACTTCACTGAGTTGACTGCTATCACCTGTGTTATTTAATCTTTCCTTTGCTCTTTCATGTGTCTTACATAGACACACGCACATGCACACACACATATACACAGTTTTCTGTTTTTTTTTTATTCCTGTAAGCTGGCTTGTTAATTTGGACGTTAGTGAAAACTGAGTTTTGTTTACAGTGAGATGTGCAGTCACCAATGCATGCGATCAAGGTTTGGCTGCCCAGCACAGAGCTCCAGGAGCTGTTTGTACCCTTCCCAAAAGTCCGCTCTCTTTAATGTGATCTCTCGGTCTTGTCGGCTTCTGTCAACTTCACATCTCTTGATGAGACAGAGTTTACGCTTACTATGTACCCAAGAGGTTTTGCTACCATCGCAGGTCCACACTGTTAGTTTCAACATCCTCTGTTAGAAGGATCTGGGGAAGGGCTCCTACCTGACAAAAAGAAATCACTGAAGCAACAAACTTCCTTTGTGCAGCGTTGTTTTAGGATTCACATCTGGAAATCTGATAGTTGATGGATTAAATGTTTGGCCATTATTTGATGTATTAATCCGGTTTGAAGCTTTCTAAAGGTTTGTCTCACTTTTGCACTTTAAGAGTTAAGAAATGTGTAATAGCTAGTTAGAATGGACAGTGTTTCAGTAGGTTGAGTAATGCAGTCAATATGAATTGAAGTAATATGATTACCAATAAATTGCTGTTACTCATTCGGCTGTCTTTCAGGGGACTATTGATCTTTCTAAGCCTCAGAGAATGTGTTGTTCCCGGGTGCATACACAGTCTCCTATGTCCACGTGGGTCACTGTGGCTCGGAGCGGAGCTAGTGCGGACATGGAACAAAAATGCAACCAATTTGGCAAGGCTGGAGTCGGTGCTGTGGGCTGTTTGTACTTCCAACAGTTTAGCTTCAAAGAGAGCAATTCTCTTGTGCAGTCAAGGTTAAAATGAAGGCTATTAATTTCTGGAAGGATCGTGAGAACAGGACAAGTCAAAAGAATTGTCCATTGAGGAGTCTATTTTTGTTTTAATAATGCTCTTTTGGAGCAATTTAAACTGAAATCTGAGCAGGCTTGAGGTCTCCATTTTATAATGGTGAAGGTTAGTACAGTGCCCTTGGGCTCTTCTCAGCTGGCATCCTTTGTTTTCAATAGTTACTGCCCTTGTGACAGTGATAACGTGGCCCATAATGAGTAAAACTGTCTACATTCTGCATATGTCTCAAATAAATGAATACAGTGGTCTGGTAATGGGATCACAGAATCACAGGATGGCTGAGGTAGGAAGGCATCTCTGGAGATCATCTAGTCCAACCCCCCTCCTCAAAGCAGAGTCAGCTAGAGCCAGTTGCTTAGGACATTGTTCAGTTGGGCTTTGAGTAYCTCCCAAGGATGGAGACTCCACAGCCTCTCTGGCAACCTGTGCCAGTGTTTGACCATACTCCTGGTAAAATAGTTTTTTCTTATTTCTTTAAATGTTCTTTCCTGTATTTCAGTTTGTGCCTGTTACCTCTTTTACTGTCACTTTGTGCATCCATGCAGACCTTCTGCGATCTCCTTTGCTTGACTTACTGCCAGGGCCATCCTTGGGTTTGTAAACATAATCTTTGAAAAGTCCCTCATGAAGACTCCCTCACCCCCAGCTGTGAAGCAGGATTTACCTTAGCAGCTTAACCTATTTGCCAGACTATTTTCCTTTGTGCCTCATAGGAAATATCTGCATATTTTGCCTGGTATTTTTCAAGAAACCTTAAGGAAACAAGGCATCAAACTGGCATTGTAYCATAGCTCTAAGGTGACCGGAGCATCCTAAAGGTTTGGAGTAAAGTAATATTGCTCATCTTCGCAAAGGCAAAATGCATAGCCTGTCTGATGTAATGATTTTTGACACAGCTTAAAAATACGTGATTAAGGGCTTAGCTTCTAAATTTTTTTTCTGTCAGATATTGGATCATTTTCTTCATTTTTCTTCAGCCCCTGTCTTTATGCTATATAGTCATTTTGGCACAGCAAGCCCCCATTTAAAATTTGTAATATGTCCTTTCCCCTTAAGTCTTCTGTGGCAAAATTTCCACGTGAGTGAGATTCTTCGCAGCAACGCTACATTTTATAGAATCATAGAATAGTTTGGATTGGAAGGGACCGTTAAAGGTCATCTAGTCCAACCCCCCTGCCGTGGGCAGGGACATCTTCAACTAGATCAGGTTGCTCAGAGCCCCGTCCAACCTGACCTTGAATATTTCCAGGGATGGGGCATCTACCACCTCTCTGGGCAACCTGTTCCAGTGTTTCACCACCCTCGTTGTAAAAAATTCCTTCCTTATATCAAGTCTAAATCTACCCTCTTTTAGTTTAAAACCACTACCCCTTGTCCTATCACAACAGGCCCTACTAAAAAGTTTGTCCCCATCTTTCTTATAAGCCCCCTTTAAGTATTGAAAGGTCGCAAATTTTAGCTACTCTCGCTTACCTTTGAGTATTCAATTGGTTTCCCTATGGATTAGATAGGGAGTTTCTAAGTTTGCACAGTGTGTACAACTGTCCTTTTGCCTGAGACTAGTTGGAGCTCCATGATCTGGATAATTGTGTCATTGCTCCCTGCTCCCGGTTCTTAACTACAAGAATTGCTGCTGCTCCCAGCTTATTTGGTACTGATGCAGAGGACTTGTTTTTACTGCAGTGTTCATACCCGTGCTATGTTCTTTTGTGAAGGCTGGCGCAGGGTGGCATCCTCTGGAGGGAAGGGGAGAGCCAGCCTCCACTTGGGGAGCTCTTTGGCACTGAAGGGGTGTGTTGGGTTGATCTTGGCCAGCTGCCAGACACCCACCCAGCTGCTCTCTCACTTCCCCTCCTCAACAGGACAGGGGGAGAAAATAAGATGAGAAAGCTTGTGGGTTGAGATAAAGACAGGCACATCACTTACCAATTACCGTCATGGGCAAGACAGACTCACAGACTCTACTTGGGAAAAGTTAATATATATATTTTATATATATATATATATAWAAAAAATATATATATATATATTTAATTTATTGCCAATTAAAATAGATTTGGATGGTGAGAAACAAAAATTGAAACACCTCTTTGGGGTGTTTGGGTCTTTGAGGAGTTCACTACAGGAGATGGACTAAGCATGTCTGTTGTGCTTGCTCAGGGTCCCAACACAGAGCCAAAATTTTCTTGGAGAGCGTATGGATAATGATTAATTACTTTCTGCCACTGACATTCAAGTTGCCTCCTACCTATTGAATTTTGAGAGTTTGTTTATGTGTGTTACTGAAAACGAGCTTTAATAGGTGCTACTCAGTGCAGTAAAAGCCATCGCACTTCATTTGTAATTAGTTACCTGTCAAAGGTTTGTTTATAAGAGCTTTATGAATCTGGCTCTCCTATAATGACTTTTTCATTGGTAGATCCACTTCTCCCCATCAGAGAGCAAGATAAAATGAAGAAAGCTTCCACAGCATGAGGCTGGGGTACATGAACAGAGGGCATAGATGAGTTTGCCCATTAACAGAAAGAAATAATATTTGGGAAAAATTAGTCTTAGATTTATAAAATTTCAACAGAGGTGGGGGAAAAAGACTGAAATGAAAATCAGGATGTAGAACAGGGATTAATTTGTTGAATTCCTATTGGAAACTGTAGAATTTATGGACACAGTTAAGTACTTCCCTGAACGGTGATAACAGCCTGCCTGAATCTGTATCGCAGAACTGGGCAGGTGTGTAAAGACTGCCTGAAAAAGCTTTTCTTCCTTTCTTCTACAGGGGCTTGAACTTGGAATACACACAAAGTAATATTGTAATATTGTAATATTGTAATATTTTTTTCAGTATTTTGAAAACTGAAATCAAGAAATCACCTTGAAACAAGTGGCACTAAAGTTCTCTAAATGGCCAGTGCACAAACAGAAGACTTCCTAAATACAAGTTACCAAGTGTTTCTGAAACAGAAAATGTGGGCTAACAGACAGGAAGTTAATGTTCACCGTAAGAATTTTAATATAAGCTATAACTAAAGTAGAGCTGCATGATCAGTCAGTTATATTGCCAAAAAACAGCCTTGATAATTTAGTATAAGCAGGCAAAATGCCTTCAGGATTCAGTATGTGCATTAATAAGATAAGCAAATACGAACTTATTGCTCTTTGATTCATAAAATTTTAATACAAAAAATACTAATAAGGAAGACAAGTCAGAGCTAGTTAGGTATTCATCAAATTACCTTATAGAGAAGACAACAAAATTAGCCTCCTATTGATATGATGATAAGAAAACACAACTGCATAATTTTCCAGTTCACAAATTTTCTATATACAGTGTCATTAGAAAAGGAATGCAAAACTTACTTTCAGGTGCATTAGTTTTCAGAGGCCTTAGAGGAAACTCTACAAGAAAAAAACCCACAACAAACCAACCAAAAACCAACCTGCCCTATTGTAGCATCGACAAAACATTAAAGGATTAGAGGAGAGGTTTAATACACTGCTCTTATTAAAAGACTTCATGAAGTAATGATAGAATAAGAGAGGCTCTGGGTGAGTTGGGAAGATCGCTGATGACCAACCCATGGTCCTGCAGTGAACAGCACATGGGGTGAAGAGCACCATGAGCTCTTGCTGCAGGACAGTGTAGCCATAGCCACCCACTGGCTGTGGAGCTCCTCTGCAGTTTGGTCTGCGRGGGAGACCAATCTTTTGCGCCCTTATCGCCTAGTGAGCACACAGGCTGGGGACTTGGTCTGATATGAGGATCTGACGCCAAGTGCAAGCTTTTAACCTTTTGAAATTTCAGTCTCAAATAGTCACAGAAGGCAACCGGGAGTGAAAATTATTTCATTACAGTTCTCGTCAGACTGAATCACTATCTAAATCACTCAGCTTTTCGGTGCCATTCCTCTGTTATTTTCCTTGTTAGCGTGCACCACTGTCAGAAAAGGGAGATTATTTAGTGCCCTTCAGAGCACAGCAGTTAACTGTAGCAACACATCCTGGGAAAGGGATTGTTTATTGTACCGTGTATCTCGTCCTTTGCAACATGTGGAAATCTTAGCGTAATTTTGTTCACTATGCAAGTATTTTAATCCTTTGGGTCTTTACATAAGCTAGATTAGTTTGCCTTATGTTAGAGAAGATGCACATGCAGTTTACAGCACAAGCAGGGGTGTAGCAGGGTACCTGGTTTGTGATTGCAGTGTGGTGTGGATATTGCTAAATGAACTTTAATCAAGTCTCCTGGTTCCAGCCTGCCCCTCAGAGCACAGGACTGAGTGTACTGACCTTCCACGTATTTACTGTGCTGCTGAGTTGGGTTTTGCAGCTTGTGTTAATGCTATGATGGTGAGACTATAGCCAGTACTTATTGCAGATGTATGGGGGGGCCTAAATCCAAGGATGTTCAGATTTGTGGGGCACCCACAGATACATAAACATTTAAAGAAATATTTCCTGGCTGTGTCTGTAGGTGTATTTAGAGTATTATAACTCTAGTTAAGTATTATAACTCTAAATGAATATATCAACATAACCCTTAGAGCCCACAAATCAGCTCCCTCTATAGACTCAAAAACAAGAAATGGATTTTGCTACCATTTTCCTTGGAAATATTTTGTAGAATTGTTAAATTTTCACTCGACCATAATATGTTAGTTCTGCTAGCAGTGTTGACTCCCATTAGCAGCCCAACTGTGTTACAGAGGTGCTGAGACTGTTACTGACACTAAGGCAATGAACCTGGAAGGGCTCAGCTTTTAGGTTCAGCAAGCCTCCCTGCTCCCATGGACTGGAGATTATTACAAAGGTCATAAGACTCACCTTTTCAGTTGTTTCATACCACTTTTACTGGCATTGATTTAAGCATGGCAGCCAGGATGCTGGACAGGAATGCAGGGTGCATTGGATACGCTCTTAGCTCTGTCACCAACTATACCTGATAAACTGGGCGAGCCGTTATATGTCTCCATGCCCCATTTTCCCCACCAGTAAAACCACTTTTGCAAAGCTGAACTCTGTGACGCTGCTAAATGTGTTTTGAAACAGATGAGGAAAACACATAAAACCCTGCTCTGTAAAGCGGGAAACGTGTTAAGCAGCATCTAGACAGTATTGTATTTGCTCCTGTGGCTTCTAAAAGCTCTTACTGGATTCTGATTTTCAACCCTTTTTTCTTCTTCCCTGACTACCTCTCCTTTTGAAATGAGTTGTTGCGCTTGTCACCTTGGGACTGACTTGCTGATAAAACAACAGACGAAGGCGGTGACCCCGTACAGTCGGATGTCTCAGATGTGTGCAATAATTCGTGGTGATGCTGAGCGTGTATGGAAGAAGGGCTCCCTCATTCTAGCACTCCCCACTCTAAGGATCTCTGGCATTGTTTCTGTAAATTGGAAAGATGAGAAGGCCCTTGAGGTCACGGTGCTGAACCGTCTTTGCTAGATACACAGTAAAGTTAAAGAAAATAACAGTTACATTAAACTTGGTAAATTGTCCAAGGTGAGCTCACAGAACTACTTTGCAAAATGATGAGGTCTACAGTAGAAAAGGTAGACTGTTTGCAGAGCTTTAAAGCTCTCAGTCCATCATCTTTTCTGATGACTGAGTTTGACAGAATTGGAGTTGGGCAGCGAAGGAATCAAAAGGGTGAGGCTTCATCCAGGGCTGTGAAACGCTGACCTAGTCAGTAGAATATGTTTACATTAATATTTTTTTTTTTACCAACTTCCTCTTTCTCTTTAAAAAAAATAAATTTTGAAAAATATATTTTCTCAAATTCAAAAGCTGAGACCAATAAAGAAAGAGATCATAAAGCCTGGTGACAAGGCATTCGTTTGGGAAGCATAACTTTCTTTTTCCATTCCCTGCTCCAGTAGATACAGGTACCTGTACATCGTGATGGTTATGGCAGTCTTGTAGGAGCTGGTGTTGGGATGCAGATCCCATCAGGTGAAAAGAGGATTTGAATCTGAATCCACCTCATTCTGGCCAAATCTAACAATTTTTTATCCCTCCCCCCTTCTCCTTCCCTGATTCTTTCATTTGTCCTTCCCCCTCCCTGCCCCAAAATCATTTGACAAATGCAAATCAAAATTCACAAATACCCCTTGGTGCCTTGAAACAGCATTGCTGAAGAAAAAAACCGTTTACTGAAAAAAAAAAATCATTGAATGAAATATCAAATTCTGCAGGGCTGATAGGGCACAGATGCTACAAATTTGGAGTCAGCAGTGACAGCTGCCGAAGGAAGGGCGAGGTTATAAATGCTCTTGGCAGGCTGAAATGGTTCGAGCCATATTTTGCAGAAGGGGAGGGGACTTTTAACTTGCCTTACGCTGGTGCTGTAGTGGATGTGGGCTCTGCGCAGCCTGCTCCCGCCCGCTTCTCTAACTCTTTTCCTACCACTTTGGCAAAACATAGTTGGTGTCATGGCTGGGCTGCTTGGTGCGCTCATCGCTGCAAGGCCAGAGCAGGACTGCCAGGAGCGCAGCGGGGTTCGTAGGCAGAGAATTTCTTTTCAGTGTTGTCACTTCTCATCTTGAGCTGACGTTCCACCCCGCAGTCGTCGCTGCTGGTGTTAGAAGTTACCCTGGCATCGGGAGCAGCTGCAGCATTTTCTGGATGAGAAAACCTCCATGTTTGCCGTTTTGTAAAAGAATGCCAGTGGGTCCCCACGCTTGGCGTTCAGGCCTGCTCTGCTGAAAACACACGGCATCAACCAACAGCGGAGGAGGGCTGGAAGGTCTGAGAGCAGCTAAATTCACAGCAGGTCACTGCTTTCATTTCTGACAACAGTATGCAAGGAATCCATTGAGATGGCTTACAAAGCTGCATTAACTTAAAAAAAGAAAAGAAAAAAAAGGGAGTGGGGAGAAAGCCTAGATAATTCAAATTTACTGCCATAAGGGATAATTAATGTTATTTAGCTGTTCTTTTTTTAGAAAATAAAGAGGAGAAAGTTTTAGAAAGTGGATTCTGGAACCAGTAAAAAGCAGGAAGATTCAAAACTACCCATCTGAATAGGCAACAAGTCAAAAGCAGGGAGATTCAAAACTACCCACCTGAACAGGCAATAATTTTTGGTTTTGGTTTTGGTTTTGGTTTTGGTTTTCTGCTTCAGTTGAATCTGAATCTGCTTCATTCTGGCCAAATAAAATTTTTGAGTCCTCCCATGCCCCCAGCTCATCTTCCTCCTTCCCTCCTTCAGTCACTTGTCTTTTTTTAATTTTCTTGACAAATGAGAATCAGAATTCACAAACATTTCCTGATGCCTTTGATATATAGAGCTTTAAAAATAGCCTGAATGGGAAGGAATAACAGTACATGCGTTTAGAGGTTGCTGTCTGCAGGAGTTTAGTGAGGCAGAGTGGAGATGAGGAAGGATCTGTTGACAGCTCAACAAACCCCCATATGTCCTAAGAAGAAAACTTGGGAATGTGGTAAGGAACCTGGAGAAATCAGCAATGGAAAAGTGTGTACTTGAGCTGAAGCCGGCACCTGAGGTACCTGTGTGTGCTCCTGCTGTGTAATCATTATTTTTTATGCGTTGTGGGATCTCTCTAACTGATCTAGTTAATAAAGTCTTTCTAGCTTGCTCTTCTTCAGTGGGATGTTCAAGAGAAAGAGCATAATACATTGACTACCACTGCAAACTGAATTAATCTTTATTAAGTAGATTTCAGACAGGGTTGTCCAGATCTGAATGAAAGGGTATGTTGATTTAAAAAATGTGAGTGAATTTCTTAGACACACTCACTGGTCCATAAATATTCCTATACCATTTCTCAGTTAGTGTATGTCAAAGCAGAGAGAGGAATCTTGGCCTGAAAGCTATACTGAAATCAGGTTGTAATATATAGATAGCCGAGCAAAAAGGAATAATTTGCTATGAATATTTTGTCCTTTAAATATATGAATATATTTCTAAATCCAGTCTTCCTCCGATTAATCTTTCACCAAGAGTTTGATACGCAGCAGCATTTCAGAGAGTTCATGGTCAGGTTCCTCATTCCTTTTTCCAGACTATGTCAGAGCATGCTATTTCTTTTGCATTTGTTTTTCTCTTTACCCAATAGAGAAGTCATTTTACCTGCTTAACAGTGTAGCAGCGAAGTACTGATTTGGTGTGTAGTTTGTGCTTTAGAAAGGGTTGATATAAAGGCATTCCTAAATGGTTTGAATGCTACAGTCTGATGTTAGCAGTTCCTTCTGTTCACATACTTGGAGTTGGGAAGAGTGTGCCTTTTTTGGTAGACCATATGTTTAATAAGTAAATGACCTTGATCTCTTGATTGGGAGAACATCGTTCAAGCTTGTGAACAGCATGTGACTCATGAGCTGTTTAAGGCTTTCTCTTCTGAGTTTGACTACCGGCAAACACATTGCTGAAGGTCTACTTGCAATGTCAGACCTCTCCTACGAAATGCCACGCACGTTGTAACAGTCACTGAACAATGATGCGCTCCGACATGCACTTCTCCATCTGAGGTGGTACCATGATGTTGGCCAAGGTTGCCATCAACAGTTTGCTCTGTGTGCTGTTTTTGATTCATTCGATGACATATAAAAATAATAACTCATACTCACAACAAACCATGCGATATTCTGTTAACATATGCCCCACAATGTAGTTGCTTAGCACAAGTGGGTTTGCATATGTCTAATTCTCCAGAAACACTCCTTTCTGAGTCTAATAGGTCTTATGTTATGCATGGGTGCTAAGAAACAGACGAGTTGCTATTCTTTTGTCATCTATATGATAACGTGTGTTTCTTACGAGTGCAAATATCATCCTTACAAGCAAGATAACATCCCTACTATCCAAAATACAGATTCTTGAAGTCTATGAATTTAATTGTGCTGCTAGGAATTAATATTTGTAGTGCTTTGATTTAATGGCCGCAAAGCTTTTTTTCTTACAGATATTATGTCAATGAAAATATTAATGTATTTCCTGAATTTTTTTAAATTGTTTGCATGAGATGAACATACATCAGGAGACAATAATAGACTGCTCTAACATTCCATAAGGAGAAAGCAGGTTTCACATTTTATTATAGCCTAGTGGAAAGACAATCTTTTAATTTTTTTTTTTTAAATGTGTTCCTTCAGGAAACTGAATAATAGGGAGAATGATCCACAGGAATGAATAAGAGTCCAGGATGTGGAAAGATTCTTGTCAGGAAAGTATTAGATTGTTCAGAACTTTTCTTACATTTCTGCCATTTGTACAGATAATCTATTTTTTCAAGAACTTCTCAGGGCTTTACTATCAATGTCCAATCCTTAGAACAAAAACATTAACAAAAAAATCGAACTTAATATTTTGATGAAATATGTCAAATGGTGAACCTCAGAGAGGAATGACTCAACTGATTAAGTATTCATTGCACACCTACCTTAATCTTGAGAGTTGATGCATGATGCACAAATGTAATTAGATAACATACTTTTAGTTTATATGTGAAAATATCTCATTTTTTCTGAAAGTACCAAGTTGAAAATTCAATGACTAACAGCTGTGTAATATTGTTTTGAAAACGGGAGTTTGGAATGGGAGGCTGTTTAGTTAAATGTGGGCTATTAAAAGCTTTAGATTTCTAAAAAGCATGCTAAAAGGCTTAAGATTTTCCCCTATCTCTTCTTAAAATGAGCTTCCTGCTGTAGAGCATTATATTTTTTTTCCCCCATCTTGTTATTCACAGTTACAGATATTCTTGCTAGATATGCTTTTCTTTTCCTAGTTTCTCAAAAGTTCTCCAGGGTTCCCCTTAATTCTCCAAGAGTAGCACTGCAAAAGTCTGATAATCCAACTGTTTCAGTCAGGTACCCAGACTAGAGCTGCTGAGTGCTGAAAATCTAGCCTAAAAAAAGGCTAAAACCCCGTCGCATTATGAATGATTCTGCAGACTTCTTTGGAACCCAATCTGGGACCATGAAACTGGAATACTGGCCTTTTCTATGTGATACCTTAGTAGCCATTGTAAAATAATGATCTTGTATTTTAAAAAGTGACAATAAGTATTTAGGGATATGTAGTTCCCTCTCAACATTAGGAGGTATTCAGTTGAAGGAATTGCACAGCATTTTTAGTTCAAATTCATTGAGATGCACAGTTACCTTTTGCATTTATTATGGAAAATATTATGAACAAGAGTTGTTTTTTTTTAAATCAAAGCAATGTTCATTCAGTATTCCCATGTTTCATTCACTTTCATCTTGAGTCTGAGCACTGCATGGTTTTGACAAAAACCCCCATGTTTATTAAAACTGACCTTAGGTTTGCCAGAAGGGTTCAGATATTTTATGTGCTGAATTTAGAGGGGAATATTAAGAGAAGATAATTTCTCTGGCTACAATTTGTCATTACAAATGTGTCACACTGCTCCGGGATTGTGCTTAATTCGGTGTAGTTGGCAAGTTTATACTGTGACATAATTTCTGCACCTTTCTTTTACTGATSTGTTTTTTCATTATTAAGAAACAAGGGTTTACAATTTTTACAAATATTAAAGCCTATCAGATCCAAGAAAAGTCTTCAAAATGCATATTTGGAGATGTTTTATTGAATAGAAATTTGGGTGGAGCTTCAGACGTACTCGCTGTTCAGTTTGTGTGGATTCTTACAGTGATCTGCAGAGAGTGTTACGGTATTTCTTCATTTTGCAAGCTATCGTTACATAAAAATACGTAAGTTAATTTTGAATGATGCAACCTGGGTACTAGAAGCAATCCAGTTGTCTTAATGCTGCTTTCTTCCTAGGCTTTACTGAGTTTCTTTTTGCTTTTGTCATGTGGGAATATTCATAACGTTTCCAGTGGTGTAACTTACTGATTGCATGCAAATTGATGTGTTTTATTTTTGAAAGGACAGGGGTTTTTCTTCTTATCCCTCCTCTCTCCCCTTTTTCTTTTAAGCCATCCACACCAGCTTTTTAATAACCGGGAAGGTGGAACAAGCCATAATCTTTCAAGTCTCCTGTGAATAACATCACAGTTGAGCTGTGCAAGGAGCTTAAAGAAAAGTCCAGTACCAATTAATTCCAATTGTCTTAGCATTTAATACAGTGTCTGTGTGCACGGGGTGGTGCACAGCTGTTTGTATTCCAGTCTTAGAGGCAGCAACACTGTGCCAAGTAGAAAATAGGATAAGGGAAGCTGAATGCATTATTTCTTATGCCTGTTTATAATTTCGCCACACGTAGCACGTTGCCTTTCCTGACATTGAATGCCTTCAAAATGTGAATAATCCGATAAAGTCCATTTGTCTGCCATTGTTTGAAACATCTCCTTTACGAGGCGGTCATTTTAAGACTGTCAGGTCTGGTATCAGCTCAGCTGGCATTACTCTTGTCACTGAGTGCTATTTCCTCCTCTGTGCTGTGCTCCAAACTGGAGCCTCATGGCTGGCTAGTCAATGTTTATGAGGTTGGGGAAACAATAATTGTAAGTAACTTAGTGTGCGGATATTGAAAAGTCTGTAGTAGAAATCATTTTAGGAAAGGGTAGCAATTGTAGAAATTGTTTTGACTGCTTAAGTAGCTCTACATATTATTTAAAGAGACTGTTTTAAAATGACTCAAACCCCACCTCCCACCCCCTTTTTTTTAAATGCATACGCAGTTTATGAGTCTTGTTCCCTTGGCTGATAAATGCTTTCTTCTGAGYTGAAGGAGCACGAATGGTATTTAAGCATTCAGTTCTTTACTTTCAACAGCTTCTGAGTTAATAGGTCAAGTCTTGTGTGCTTGGGACAGATCCTTATCCAGCTTATGTTGCTGTGGTCTATTACATATTAAAATTAATTCCCTCCCTGCCTCACCATGCAATTCCCATTACGATGGATGAGAGGGATGGAACTGTGTAAATAAATCTGGTTTAGAGCAGTGCATTTCACCTCAGAATAGGTTGGCAGTTTGCAAATACCCTAGCAGGGCACTCGAGCTAGTAGCGAGCCACATCTGTATTAAGGCAGCTTAGTGATTGTGTAAGTGCAACCAAAGGTAGAGGAGGAGGTGATGACGTGTGCCAGGATAGTCAGCATTCCTGTATGGAGGGAATACTTTTGAAACTGAATAATGCACACAGCTAGATCTGGGTTCTAGAGGAGAACATGTCCCCATCATGGCAGATGCTTTCCCATGGAAACACTGCACAAATGTAGGACTGCATTTTTGGTCTGGCACTATGAGATACCTAGATCCATGTGATATGACATAAACCTGGCTCCGTTTGCACACTGTCTTCAAGTAGCTTCAAGGGCTTATTTGCATGCCTGTATCTCTATAAACCTTTTCCTGTTTTACATTTTATAAATGGCTATTTGCTTTAACTCATGTTTTGATCTCATTTGAGTTAAAAATGATTTTGAGGTAACGGACAAACACAAAAGCAAGGATCTCTTTGGGCAATAGTGATCCTTACAGCTGAGATGCCTGAGCATTTGTTCTGTTCTAGGGCTTGCTCTAGTGTATTCAGAATAACTGATAAAACTGGTATTATTGTCCAGGCTTGCTTAGGAGATGGTTGCATGGGGGTCTATAGACTGAGGCCAGTGACTAGCACTGCTTGGCACTGGTGACAGTGCCTCTGGAGCAGTGCCTTCAATGTGAGAGAGATGTTGATGAACCAGCGGAGCACGTAAGGGAAAGCAGAAGATGGTCAGGGGATGGCATTACCAATGGGGAAATGCTAATGTGGGGGTTGAGGGAAGGCAGCCAGACATCTCTCAGAGGTGCAGTACAAAAAACAAGGCATCGCAAGTTGAAACAAGGGAAATTCCGATTTTACATAAAGGAAAAATAAATTTCACCGTGAGAGCAGTTCAGCACTGGAACAGATTACCCAGAGAGGTTGTGGGATCTCCATCCTTGGAGAATTTCCAAACTCAACTGGAGAAGGTCCTGAGCAATCTGCTCTAACTTGGAAGTTAATCCTGTTTTGGACATGGGGTTGCTCTAGGTGACCTGGTCCTGGCCAGCCTGAATGACTGTGGTGTTCCCTACAGTGACCAGCCCTATTCAGCAAATCTTCTCTGCAAGTTGGTCCAGGGGCAACAGTCCTGATGTGCAGATGAATTCAGGATTTGTTTACAAACAATTCTGAGGGTCTGGGGCATCTCTCTGATTTATGTTACTTTCTCTCAATTTCTGAAACAGCATAAGAAAAGGAAAGTGCATAAGCAGCTATGGTCTTCCTCATTTCCACAGGGAGAGAATAACACATCCTGACCTCTTTCTAYGTCTTACCTGCTAGGCTCAAATTTTCTTTAGGTTAAGTTGATAATATTTCACAAAGGCAAACCGCTCAGTGGATGGCGTGGTTATGAGGCACTCCCAGCTTCTCAGTGCCCTTGCTTGCCTGTACACCATTACGSAGCTGAAAGCCAGCTCAATTTTCTTCTTTCAGTGCCTATCATCTATCTGCTGAACAAGCCACATGCAGGTTGATTCAGGAAGAAAACTGAGAGAGCAGGAAAATCTCTAATATAATAAGGAAACGTATTTTTCAGTTCCTGCTGTTCTTTCTTATTGCTCTTTTTTCCAGTGTATTCACTTAACCTGCTGCCCTAATTTTGACATTTTTAATTTATCCGTTAGCTGTGATTAAGATCATACTACATTCATGAGGAGTGACTTCGCTTGCCAAGAAGCTTTCCTGAGGTATTACAGCTCTAGCCAAGGGGCCATACCTCACTGTAGTCAAGTTTAATCATTCCTAAAATGTTCATTTAGAAAAAGCTGCAAGTTTAATTCCAACTCTTTCCTTACTAATCAAATGGTAGTTGTTATGTGTATAGCCATGCAATGCAATTATTTCATTACTAGAAACATGATGCACTAAAAGTCTTGCAGCAGAATCTACCCAGTAGGGCAGATTTGATTAATAGTTTCCCACGTAGTTCTTGCTTTCATCATAAAGAAAACTTTACACGTTATTTGAAAAGAATGTGATACAAAGGTCGTATGAGACCGTTAAGTTTTCCACAGTGTAAAAGGAAGAGTAACAGTGGGTTATATATGGTCCTCTCTCTGGTGACCAGTGATAGGACATGAGGAAATGGAATGAAGCTGCATCAGGGGAAGTTCAGATAGGGCATTAGGAAAAGGTTCTTCACTGAGAGGGTGGTCAGTCACTAGATCAGGCTCCCCAGGGAAGTGGTCAGGGCACCAAGCCTGTCAGAGTTCAAGGAGCGTCTGGACAATGCTCTTAGTCTAAACCATATGGTTTAGTTTTAGGTAGTCCTGCGAGGAGAAGGGCGTTGGACTTGATGATCCTTATGGTTCCCTTCCAACTTGAGATACTCTATGATTCTATGATATATATATAAAATAAAAAAGCATAATAGGAACAACCTTAAAAAGGGAACACACCATATATATGGAGCAAAGAATTCATTCATAGTACAATTAATGCTCTAACATASTCCATATTATCAAATGAATATAGAAAAGCCTCATTAATAACACAGTTAAAATTGTTACACAAAGACCTCATTTCTCTCTACCCCATTTGTCTCATGCTGTGCTCTGCCCCCCAGCTCTGGGTCCTGTGGTTGGCAGCCTCAGCCTGCCTCCAGCAGAGCAGAAGGGGGGCTGTGACAGGTCTTGGGCCACCTTGGGGTCTTCACCAGGAGCTGTATGATGTTCGTGGTAGAATTTGTGCCTCCTCGGTCTCGAGTCTAGGTTTATTTTTATATGTTTCTCATCATAGTTTGCCTCCTTTCATTGGTTTCTCGCTCAGGTTTGGAAGTTGCACTTCCAGCATTAACTAACATGAAGGRCTATTGTTTTTATGCAGGGACTACCTGGGTTTGTCAGACCTTTACCACGTACTATTATTATATTTGCAGAATTTAAGATAAAACAGGTTAGGGAATCATCACTCGACCCACTAGATGACTGCTAAAACATGCTAAAGCCAGCTGAGGCCAAGGCAATCCCAGACAACTGGAGAGACCATGCGCTGTCAAATCAATGCAAAACCTATCACCTTTTATTATTTATGGCAAAAATCACGTTTACTGGGTTACAAGGGAGGGGACAGTGCTTTTACAGTTGGCCATATGCTGTTACACAGAGAAGGCTGATTTATTGCTCCATGTGGAGAAAGGAGGACATGAATACAGCTGCTTGAGGAGCAGAATATTACAGATATGCGTAAGTGTGATAGCACAAGCTGCATTGCTTTAACACAATAGACACTTGAGATGTAATACTCTCAGTGCCAGAAAATGCCTCCTGCTAACTTCAGTGGGGCTGATGAATGAGAGTAAAAAAGGAGATGAGGATGAGATCTTTATTATGTAGACTTGAAATTCTTAATTAGGTTACTTTCTGAACTTGAAATTGTTGCAGTATTTCTGAGAATCAAACTTTATTCATACCATGTCACCCAATGCAACCAAGTTAAATTTCCTAGTATTGTCACTGCTTTTTTTTTTTTTTTTTTTTTTTTTTTTGTTTTTTTATACATTTTAAAAGCAGGATTGTACCTGAGTCTTTTTCTGCTCCGAGTGGGAAGAAAGGATACAAAGATTGTCTTATCACTTGTACCGCTACATAATAGCCAAATGTGTTATGGCATTTGCTCTCTCTTAGACAAAGAATTTGCTGATACTTACCTGGGACCCTGACTGTGGTCAGAGCTGCCCTGGTTGGCTAAAAGTATTTCTTAAGCTGGTGGGAACAGACAGGATCGTGACACCAGCATGCTCTTTGCCCTTAATCTCTGTCTGCTTTGCACCTGCAAAGTGCTATTATTTCACTATCTGACCCTAAGGCAGGCCACCTGCATGCTTTTTCTGACATTTTGAGAGTCATTTTTTGATGTTGTATATGAGATCTTGCATCATTATACTCACAGAAACACAGTTCTTGAGATCGTGTGTCTATTTGTTATCTACTTATGTTGATTGTGTCCTAAACTCTCAGGCACATTTTTTATCTGATCTGGGGAGTTTGAATTTGCATCTGCTATCAAACAGTTGATGAATGATAGCTGACCAAGCTGAAATGATCAGATCTTCTAGCAGGCACTTTCAAGATACACTAATGGGTTTTATTCTGTCATCAAGGGCATGCTGAAGAGCTTATTTTCTAGGCATGTAGCTGAACTTCAGCTGTTGAGCTTAGAATGCAAATACCCTCATTTGCTGTTTCTGTTTGTCTTTTTTTAGGGCAGGAAATAAATGAACATTATGTATCTAGAGGTCTTTCATCAACTACGGAAAATTTTAGCAGTATTTTTTGGCTAGATGTTTGTTATATTGAATACTGAAAATGATTAAGAGCTACTATCTATAGTGTTACATATTTATACACATTAAGTAAACACCGAATGGAAGTATATAGTGTACGCCAGGCAAATCAGGTGAATCTGAAAGGTAGAGTTACCTTCCACCCTTCTATAGCTCTGCAACTGTACGGTTTAGTCTTCCCCTCCCACATAATTTCTATATTCTTTGCAAAAAGATGAAATTTGCAGTATGCCCCACAGTGATCAGATTCATGCTGTTTCAGAAAAGTGCTTGAGAGTAAATATTTCTGTCATTTAAAGGAATTTCTTTACAACTATCTAGGTAAATTACTGTGTTCACATTGGCTCCCAGACTAGCAACATAAGCACACAACAACAGTGCAATGTGCTAACGTGCCTTCAGGAAAGGTGGCATGGGTATTTAAAATTAAGCTAAATTTATTCTTTGGCTCTGTCACCAAGAGGAGCAAAAATTATGTGGAAAACGTGGCGGTTAAATTAGGAAAGAATAGTAGATAATGCTTTTGTATACCTGAAGGATGTAGCGCTGGATGAAGAGGAAGGGTTTGACAATGGGTCTGAAGAAGGAAATAATGGAAGGAAATTATTAAGAAGTGAAATTTAGATTGAATATCAGGGAACTCGTCGAGACAGTGAAATCTGTTACAACCTGGAATTGTCTCCCAAAGGAAGACGTTGAAACTTAATTGCTTTGGGCATCTTTAACAAGTCTTGTCAAGCTGCATTGGAAAAAACGTAGAGAACAATCAGGGACTTTCAGAGGGATACACTAGGTGACGTGCTTGGCTTTGCCACCTCTTATTGCTCTGATTCTTTAACTGCCAGCAGGAGTGACAGTAATTACAGTGGCAATTTTTATTGGGGGGGAGAGCTGTTGTTTAAGAGGTCAGCTGTATTTCTGCATCAATCTGAACTAGCCTTCAGACATGGAAGTTCAGAATGAAGAAACTAATGCTGTATTTTGGATGATATGCTGAAACCTGCAGTTAATCCACTTGTATGGCAAAACTTCTTTTAGGTGACCACAGAAGTGGTCAGGGAGAAATGTTCATTGGACTGGAAAAAGTGGAAAGTAGTTGGACTGCAAGGCACAGGAGATGTGTGATGCTTGCCTGTAAGACAAGAGGTTGCTGCTGGGGGCTTGGAAGAGGAGGAGGAGGAGAAGGAGGAGGAGGGGAGGATGTCCTCATTTGCCCTGAGGTCCAGGTGGAAGTCTGATTCCATAGCTTTTCTCCTTGCAGCAGGCAACATCAGAGTGGGAAGGCAATAAATTACAGCCATTCCAGATAAGATCGTCTCTCCTCTCTACGGGACTTATAAGTGAAATTAATAAAAAAAAGTTGTTAAAGTTTAATTATGCCCTCCTCCTACACCGAACCACAAAGACACTCAGGATACAGGACTATAAACACAAAGAAAGTAAGCTCTGAGAACTGTGTAATTAAACAAATTCGTATTAGTTGCAGTGCAGATTTTTGCATGGTCACATTTAAATCCTATTAACTGAAATACAATGTAAACTCATTTATATTAATGTATGCCAGTGTGCAGGCACATAAGCATGCCAGAGAACAGGTACTAAGAACATTGCAACTTCTTGTGGAAATATATGGCACAGACATATTCGAGACACACTCAAATACTGTGTTCAGTTTTGGGCCCCTCACTACAAGAAGGACATTGAGGTGCTGGAGCATGTCCAAAGAAGGGCAACGAAGCTGGTGAAGGCTCTAGAGCACAAGAATTATGAGGAGCGGCTGAGGGAACTGGAGTTGTTTAGCCTGGAGAAAAGGAGGCTCAGGGGAGACCTTATCGCTCTCTAGAACTACCTGAAAGGAGGTTGGAGTGAGGTGGGTGTCAGTCTCTTCTCCCAAGTAACAAGCAACAGGACAAGAGGAAATGGCCTCAAGTTGTGCCAAGGGAGGTTTAGATTGGATATTAGGAAAAATTTCTTCACCGAAAGGGTTGTCAAGCATTGGAACAGGCTGCCCAGGGAAGTGGTTGAGTCTCCGTCCCTGGAGGTATTTAAAAGACGTGTAGATGTGGCGCTTAGGGACATGGTTTAGTGGTGGACTTGGCAGGGTTAGGTTAACGGTTGGGCTTGATGATCTTAAAGGTCTTTTCCAACCTAAATGATTCTATGATGACATCAAACAAAGATGTCAAAGAGCACTGACCCAAGACAGAGAGGAAAACAGTAGTTTTCCCAGGAAATTAATCCACTGGGATTTCTGTAACCAACAGTCCTGGTCTTCAATGGGTATGTGACTAGAGCTCAGTTCTTCTCTAGGCTGTATATTTCTTTGACTTGAAAGGTCAGTGTTTCTTCTATTTGTCTGCTGGTGAAGACTGTGAATTTTTGATGAAAACAAGTGTGAAAAGTGGGGAAAAGGGGAGGGAACTGGGTCTGAATGTAGAATACCATGCCCCACCAAGAGCGAGGTTCCCATGTGCGTGATTCACCTGCAGATGTGACAGACAGGCAGAGTAAAGTTTATTTGTACTTGCTGTCTTCTGTTCTTGTGCATGCAGCATTTTGCTTGTGCAAATCTTCCTGGGCCCCTATTTCATGTTTACCCGTCTCCGTTTAGGGTACGGTGGCGGCCTGCGGGGTGCATGGCAGAAGCGTTGCCTCCTTCTGCCGGGTGCAGCAGGGACATGCCGTGATTTGTTCTCACAGCATGGGTTGCAGGTAAGGAGTCTGTTTGCACGCTTCCACTTAAAGACTACCCACAGTATTTCATAGCAGTATAGATTTACCTGTCATTGGATGCTCTCATCGCTGCCATCTGTTTAGTAGATTCATTTGTGGTCTCTGTTTCTACAGTTACCATGAAAGGTCTTTGGATCAGGGACCATAATTTTATTATGTGTTTGTAAAGCATCCAGCTTGATGGGTGTCCAGTTCCATTTTGGGACCAAGAGCGAGTATTACATTTCCAGTTATGCCTGTTATTGTTATCCACTGTAAACCAAATCCTTTTCCCACTCTGCATAGTGGGCGAGATGTTTCTCGTTGTCTTGCATGGGAGCAGGATTTACTCCAGTCAGAATATACGAAGTCTGTATTTTCATCAGATATACTACTGCGTTTTTACTCTTTTAATGTGATGAAATTACAATGCTCAACCATTTGCTGAGTTTAATACCTGTTATAAACACCTACGCATTGACCTGTGGAAAAATTTAGATGTGCCATAGGTCAGATAGATTTCGAAGAGCTCTTAAAAATGATGACAGAAGGGCGGCAGTGTATGTGACAACAATACATCATGTAAATTACAACAATAAATTTTAATTAAAAGAGACTAAGATGCATCTTCAGAGGGATAAAATGCTACTCACAGAAAATGTGGCAATAAATGTAAATGGCTTACTGTGTTGCTGCCTTTGCTTTTGGAGAGGGTGAGAGGGGTGGCACACTTCAACGATTCTGCATCGGTTCAGCTGCTTTATTAGAGATGTGCTGAGCAAAGAAATATTGATCCTAACTGCGCAGTGAATTTAAGATAAGATCTGACAGTATTAACAAGAATAAGGCTTGATGGTCTCTTCTATCCTAGTAAATAGCATCTCAGGATATTAAAAAAAATCAGATAAATTTAGATTTCAACATGTGAAAAATCTAGACAAAGGTTGTGATATACAGGCTTTTTTGAATTCTCTACCAGTAAATGACTTATTTCAAGGTAATTATTTTGAATTTGCAGGGTGTGTTTTTTTATTCCATATTGCTGCAAAGTATTTTTCTTTAGTTAACAAACACACACAGTTGCAGATTACATAAGGGATATTTTCATTAGGCTTCAGCCGCAACTGTGCAGCCATGGGCAAGTTATTTTTAAAAAATATATATTTAAATATATCTATTATTTATGCAACTTTTTAAAATCGAACACACATCTCAAGTTTGGGACATGAGGAGCTTACCTTCTGAAAGCATAAGGGAGAGTTGTGGTAAACATGGGAAGTCTCTCACAGAAAGAGCTTTTGGAGAGGCTGATTCTGTGCCCTGGGGCTGGAGAGGTGGCACATAGGTGCTGACTGACAGACACTTGCCCAACCTTTTCCTGAAAATCCCAGTGAAGAAGGCTTCATCACCTCAGCTGGCAGCCTGCTCTGCTTCCCACATAGTTCTGTAGACTCGTGTGTCTAAATTGCACTCCTCTGCTCCCATCCCCCTGTGCACGTGGGGAGCAATGGATCGCCTCCGCGACACCTTTTGCAAACTGAGGCGTCGGTATCGTGTCTCTCCCTAGCTGTCTCTTTTGTAGACCATCAGACCCAAGTCCTTCAATGCTCCTTCATGGCTAGATGATGAAAAACCACTTCGTTCAAAGCTGCTTGTCGATTTTGGTTCCTTCTTCTGGCCTCTTTCCTATTTCTTTTCTTAAAGAGTGGACTCCAGGGAAGGCCTCACCGACACTGGGAAAAGAACAATAACCAGCTCCCATGTTTTGCAGAGTGCATTACTGTCACTATAGAGCAACGCAGGATTTGTCCTTTTTTCTGCTTTTTCAGCATGGGCTGTGTTGACTTGAAGCTTTGGAAATGGGGGTTTGTTTACAATCCAGGAATAGCTGCGCCTGGGTCCTCGGTTGTGTCACTGCTGAAAATACGGCACCTCTGGCCTGCTGCTCCCGTGGCACTCTCTGCTAACACCTCTTTAGACCTCGGGCGTGCATCGGAGGTGTTTCTTATCCAGTCTGAGAAACATGGTCTTTAATAGTTTTGGGAGCTGTCCTAATGAAATCACCAGAAAGAGCTGCTCTCGCATCTGGCCTTTACCAGGTTTCTGTTATCTGGACCAGCCATGAACTGGTTTGAGTCAGGGGTCTTAAATAATAGTGGCCATTTTGATCGGTAAGTAGTTTAGCCAAGGAATAATTTTCTTAACATAGATTTAGAAGTTAAACACTTGCATTCTGGAAACCTTCGTAGCAAGAGAAAGTAGAAGCAAGGTCTCATAAACAAACAAATGATAATATTTTATTGACTAATTTGAACAAAGGAGGAAATTCATATTGCATCCTGAGTCTTGCTGAAATGTGGATCCTCTGGAACTTTTGAAACGAGGTAGCCTCGAGCAAAGGCGATTGCTCAGAGTCTAAGGTCAGCTGAGACAAAATAGAGGTCAGAGTAATGTCATCAGACTTAATGGTAGATGTTTTCAATTCTGCAGAAAGCCTCTTAAGACAAGAGATGAGTCGCCAGAGGAACAAGGCATCTGAGGAAATTTAAACTCTAATTCTAAAAGACCAACTTCTTAAAAACATGTGTTCTGAGGGACAGCTACGGGAGAAAGTAAGATTTATAATTTTGTGTTTGCCAGTCTGATGGCTTACAAAAAGCCTGAAATAGCATATATTTATCTGAGAGATTCATACGCATTTTTGCCTGGTTGAGAAAAATCCCAATAGTCATTCTCTCATCCAAAGTGGGCAAGAACTTGGTTTTAAAGATAGAAGTAATGTACCTAACTGCTAATAGTGATGAAGATTTCAAGGCCACTGTAATTGAGTGAGTATTTTGGGGGTCATTACTCTTGTGACTAATTTATGCTTGTGATGGTATTGAAGCCAAGGACTAACTATTGCAAAATTGCAACTTACTATGTGAGATCTACAAAAGACATATCTTTTTAAAGCATTTGCTTTTACCTTTACTCTTCTTGGCTTTACTGCTATTTTCTGTGGTATATAATTATACTGTTGAACCTACAGAAGCTAGATACTTTTTCTGTGGCTTTAGAGATGATACATACACTTTCAAATTACATTTTATGACCTGGTGTCCAAAATCTAATTTTAGCCTGTCTGTAGAAGTAGTGAGCAGTTTGAGTAGCTGCTGGTTGATGTGACAGAGGCCCCTAGTAAACTGATGGCAGCAGGGTCTGCACTTCAATTCCCTGTTTTCAAAACCATCTTCTGACATGCTTGTATGTCACGGTTATTTTCTGTGGGGAGCTGGGAAGAAACAGCAAGTAGGTGGCTGAGAGATGCCGACAACAAAAGCACGATGATTTAGTCAACCTACTGGGTTTAGGGCAGAGAGCTTTCTTCCCCCAGTTACATTGTTGGTGGAGTAAAAATGTAGTGGCCAAATGGGAATGTAAACCTGATGCTGCTTGATTTGAATTTTCACTGGCCACAGTCTCTTCTGCAATGATATCATTTGAATTTGTAGAAGAAAGAGGGGGAAAAAAAAATTAATGTATGTGTATTTTTTTCTGTAATTGAAGAACGAGAGAAGCATCATCCCCAAGAGGGCCCTTTGGTACTCCATTTGTATTGCAAGGAAACCTGGTAGTCTCTGGAAATATATTTAAAGCAGCAGTTCCCCCACCTGCATTGCCTGCTGCTTGTGAGTCAGAGTGTCTTGTCTGCTGTGAGTCCTGCCGTCAGGGTAGCGCTGCCGCATCGTGCTCGAGTCTGCGTGGGGAGCCTGGCAGAGGGCGGCACGCGCTCTGCGGTGCCGTTTTCCTCTCTGTTGTTTGATGCCGATGCTCCAGTCGATCTCCTAACCTGGTRCTTCGTTTTTAAATCTCCCCTGGAATAAAACTGCTTGAGGCTGATCTGAAGAATACAAGGTTACCTCCTTTTCTTTGAGAGTGGAAAGCTCGTGGGCACTGGTCACGGCACTCAGATGATCTCTGAGTATTTGTGCCCGAAACTTAYGATTTACCAAATACTTTCTACCGAGCTCTTCTCAAAACTGTTGATACCAGGTGCCAAGTTAGAGTGGAGTACCCTTGCAAATGAAAGCAGTGCTTCTAGCAACTTTATAAATAATGCTAAATATTGAGCTGTTTTCTTCACTGAGAATATTTTATTATTTACATTTGGTTAACCGACTTGCAGAGCTTACTCAGTGATGAGGATAGGTGCCCAAGACTTCACYAGATTGTGCTCTAAGGACAAAAGCAACCAAAACAATGATGGTTCTCTGTAGATCAGATAAGTTGTTAGATGTCAGGAAGATCTTTTGATATTGTGCAGGGTGTCCATATGCTCTCAACTGCTGAAATGACAACCTGTGTACAGACTTAGATGCCCAGTTTTAGAGATTTGTCTTTCATTTCTAAAATGAAGTGGGAGTGGCAAGAGAGGCATGGGGAAGTAGAGGRAATTATGATGTATCATGTGATACTTTGAATTTCTCCTGAAGCTAATTTCAGTGTATAGCTATTGATAAAAAAAAAAAAAAAAAAAAGAGCACCTCAACAGTGTGTTAAGATGTCTTTTAGGAAAATCTGATGTTCAAGAATTGGAACTGATACTATCTTATTGGGAAAATATGCTGATGATGTATGTGATTTTTAACATGCTGTTTGTTCTGGAGCATTCCCATATGGTCTCTTGCATTCATCTCGACGATCCCTTGCTAATCTTTTGTCTTTACTGCCTCTTCATCTTCTGCCTTTCATTTTTTTCTATTATTTGGCATGTTAACCATTTACTTGTGCATCTTGCAGGCATCTCTTTTCCATCTATCTAGGTGTTCACTTATGCAGGGGGAAGGGGGTGGTTGCCAGCTGCCTTGAGAAGATATATTCTCATGGAATAACTGGCTTCGTTTCCCTGTTGCACCCCAATAAGCATTCTTGTCTGTGTYAGTTTGGCAGAATGACTCACAGGCACTAAAACCTAGCAGAGGAAACATATTTCCAAAGCTATATCATGTGTATAAAAGCTGATTTTAAAGGCTGGGGAGTTTCATTCTCCAGTTTATGTACTGCCAGTCTGATTTGAAGTGAGATTTTTATTCTCTAAAGGAGGGATTGCAGCCCAAACCWAAGCCCATTGAAAGCAGTGGGAAACTTTCCATTGCCTTTGCTGGGCACTGGATCTGGTCTTGGCAACCACAAAAAGTAAGAGGCAGAGGAATATTGAGCCCACAGGCTTTTTAGCCAGTAGCTCTTCTATAACTGCACAGAAAATGTCCTGAGAGTGAGCAATTCTGCACGGATATATTTAAGCATCCAGTGAGAAGAAATTATAAATAAAGATATCCTAACCAAACACAGGATGGATTTRTTTAAATAGTTCTATCTATCTTTTGAAATCTAAAAGAGCCGTTTGTAGAGAAGAATGTGTAGGAATACACAGGAATGTCTTAATATAAATACTTATTTAGGGTAACAGCTGTGGAAATGAATGAGCAGATTACTGTATTGCTGCACTAATTGTTATTTTTTCCTAAGATTAATTTCCTAAGATTAATTATGTTTTCAGTTTCTCATCACAGTTCCACATTTCTGTGCRTAGTTTAAAGTGTAAAACTATCCAAAACCCATTTCTGATAATGGTTTTCACTGTCTGCTGAGATTGCGGCTGGCAAAAGTTTGTCTTTCTGCTACATTCTTTGGAGACCTCCCTGCCAAACAATATAAAGATCCTTATTTCAGAAATAGTGCCCTTTGTAGGTAGCAACAGCTCCTGGTGGTGAAGCCCAAAGCGGCTTCATTTTAAAGATGAGAGAGGGTTAACACCAGTGCAATGGCATCTGGTTCCTACTGAAAGCTAACTGGAGACAAACTGTCTTACACATTCAAAATCTCCCTGTTGGCCTTTTTTTCTGGCTACGTGTCTTGCAGTCCTAGTTATGCTATRAAAGTCCTTTGGGAACGTTAAGAGCACATGCAATCCTTGCATGTGCAACAAAAAGAGAATTGCATTTGACATAGACAAGATCAGGTTAAAATGAAAGGTGATATAAATGTTTGCCTCAATTCAGAGCAAAACTTGGAGGCAGAAATAGGCAATTAGAGTGTATGGGAAATGATGAAAGGATTGGCTACGGCAACGGCAATGCCAAAGGAGAGTGCCCAGAATGCAATTGCTTGCAAATGAAACTTGGTCAATAATGTAACACTAAGGTGAATGCTCTCATCTTCTTGAGATAATGATCCCTTATGAGGCAGCTTGACATCCTTCTTTTCCCTTGGCAAAGCTTATTTACTGTACTTCCCTTTTGGATTAATATAAATTACGCCTAAGTCTGAACATTGCTGGCAGCAGAAAGAGGAGGTAAGAAGCTACAGGGGAAGGCAGAGGCAGCTGGGCAAGCTGCACCTTCACCCCATGGTGAATWACCCATAGCTGCAGGAGTTTCTTAGACTTCCCCTGTATTCTCATGTAATAGTTACTGTTTAATGGGAAAAAACCCCACTCTGTCTTTATCCTAATTCTGGAAGCTAGGGAGGCATTTTAGGCAGGGTGGACTAGATGATCTTCAAAGGTCCCTTCCAACCCAAACCATTCTGTGATTCTATGAAATAGACTGATACCTTGTGAGTTTGTACCTTTCTGGACAAGAGATATCTCTCTGCTTCCGCGGTTGCCCTTTATTCTGTTACAGTTGAGCTGTGGCTCTACAATGTCAGAGAAGCCGACACACCAAAATGTGGAGCAATGGGACAAAATTCACATCCATCAAGTTTTTGTTATGCACGCTTATATCCGTCACAGACGATGATATGTTGTGCATTTTGCAATTTAGATAGTGTGTATTGATGCTTTGTGCAGTTAAACGTTATTATTGTGTATTCCACAACTTGAGTTAAAATCGACTCAACTGCAGCTTAACAGGACTTCAGCAGACTGTACAAATGCAAGTCATTACTGCCTAAATGTTGTGGAGCATTATGGTGAGCAAAGACAAGTGTCAAATAAACCCTTTTATCCAAAGAAAGAATAATTCCCTGCTTTAATCCTAAAACAAATGCAATTTGTGAAAAGTCAGACATGAGAGAGGCTTGTATTTTCATAGGTTTATAAGCAGATATTGGGGTAAATGTGATATTCAGAGAGACATGTCATGCCTGTGGGTTAGAACAAATTCTTTTAATAATTAGTGGGGTAAAGCTCTGACAAATAAACGGTAGGTGCTTAGTCTGAGCTCAGCCTTTGCCTTTGTGGGTTGTGATTAGACTATCAGTGCTATATCAATGGTATTTTTTTGTTTTTATTTAATACTGCATCACTTCTATCCCCAGTCCGGTGATCTGATAAACATAGCTTGAGTCTGGGAAAAGAAACAGCATTCTCGCGTCTTAGTTTATCCTTTCTGATGTTAAGTACATTCCAGACACAGTTTTCTTTTATATTGCAGCATCTGACTTTGAGTGGATGTATTTGTAAAAGGAGTTTTAACGTATACATGCTTATTTTGACATGTAGTGTTAAATGTCTTCAATATGTACCACGGCATTAAATTCCACCTTGCATATGCTACCAGGTTTGAATTTGAGTTTGCAAACAATATTCTAGTAGAGATTGAAAGCTTACACATTAACAGCTTGTTTCAGATATCTCAAAGGTATTGCATAGCCTTTCTTTTCATAGGAAATATAGCAGCAGATGCTATCACTAATAGTGCTAAAAAAGCCACACTTTGTGTCTCTCTGTGGACTAAATTCACATCCCATTAAAATCAATGGGAAGGTTCTGCCTGCCTGCAAGGAAAGCAGAGCAGGCCTTACGTCTTTGAACTACACTGGCTGCAAATGTCTTCAGCACACAAAACATCTTAGTCAACAGTTTGGAAGAAACCGATGCTGACAGCAACTGGGATTATTTTCATTTTCCCATAAATACTGCCTTAAAAATAACTCATGAATATGCATTTAGTTGCAAAAGCATTTTAGAGCGTTGCTAATTTAGAAAGTGTTGAGGTGTTTTAGAAGTTTGGAGGTTTTTTTTTTATAAGTTGCAAGAGAGACAGTATTAGTAATATTGAATTTGTCATGTAGAAATACACAGCTCCTGCGCCAAAGATCTTTTATAGCATTAGGACTAATGTTATGAGTGGGCCTAATTTAAAAAATCTGTGTGTTTCTGTATTCTGTTTTTTTTCTGTCTGAACAGAGTTCTGACATCTCGTGTTACTCATCATATATGATGATAATGTCTAATTAATGTCTTTTTTGCTTGCCTGGAAATTACTACAGGAAATCCTTCCAAATGTCAGCTGCCAATATCTGTTTGACAGTCCAAATCAAGGGCCGGCTTTGATCAAAAGCTAACTGTGCAGTTAGTTCTGGGAATTTTGGTATGGTTAACTGTAGCAGGGATGCTACCTATATATATATAGGTGTCTGCAGCGATGCAAGCCCAGAACGTGGGATGCCTGGGAACAGACTCAGAGGTGGGATTGTGACCGAGTGTGCGACCATCAGGAATGGAAAGATTTCTGTGAAATTCATTCTCCATAGATTTACGGCCACCTGACTTTTATTAACTCACTGCTTGGCTCCTGCATGATGATTTACCATGCTGTGTTATAGGGCCTGATGTAATTCTCTCGTCATTAGCTCAAGTCTAGAGTAACTGCGATGCTCTAAACCCAGGGAAGGTGGTGCCTGCTCTGGCATGTATTTATGCTCTCTGTATTGTCCCTCGTGACTCCCAGACTTGCTCGGCGGATCGTTTCTGCCAAACAGCAGATTTTCTTTCTCCCTTCCAGTTGCTTATATTGAGTCCATCACTCTGCTGTTTTATCTTACATTTGCTGTTCAATTAGTGTTCAAACAAGTACTGCTTTGACTTCATAGAGGCTGTTAGTGTGAAGCGGCACATCTTGGGTGGTTGTCAGCAGTGGTCAGAGGTTATGAAAACACCCTCCCCACCACCACATTGTCCTCATAGTATAGGAGTTTTGTTAAAATCTCAAGCCCTTTTAATTTTCTTGTGTCCATTTTTAGCTCCCTCCAGGGACTGGTGAAGGTGGAGGCTGTCCAGGAGAGTAGGGGATGTGCTTGCAGTGCCCTCTGCACCCAAGGGCTCCTTTACACCCCTCTTTGGAGCAGGAGGCCGCTGTGCTAAGGAAGAAAGGGCTGCTCTCTGGCGCGAGGTGAGAGCAGGACTGCCTTCCCCACTGCCGGAGTTGTACGCTGCCTTTTGGGGGGCTTTGAGGGCTTTTCTCTTCGGCTGATCCTTTCACCTCCTGGAAGATGAAGAGCGACCAGTAACAGATGAGTTATTGCCAGTTTGTTTCCTGCATTTGTCGAGTGAATAGATTTAGGACCTGATTAAACCACAGTCTCAGTCACCTTGTTCCTCCTCCTGCAGTGTCGGGGCCGATGGATGACAGGTTTGCCAGAGAAAAATCCCTTGTCGTGACCTATGTAGGATTTTCAAATTCGGGAAATGATTGCATCATCGTTCCTTCATGCAGCAACTTCCTTCCAAATTGTATAGAAATTCAGTGGACAGCCTTGTAATCTGTTTATAAAAATACATTTCCTTCATACTTATAGTTTTATTGTTATCATTAGGAAGGAGAAAAATATGCGTATATCCAGATAGATATATGTTCAGATGCAAGTAGTCCGTGAACACCAAAGGCAGTTTTTAAACAGCTCTAGAATTGCAAGCTGTATTAATGCTTTCTAATATGCGTGCATATAGTTGTTCACTTTTCTGCTGACATATTTTCCCAGGGGAAATAAACACATTTTACCAGTTTGCCCATAGCATTCACTCGCTGGCTTTAATTTCATAATGATGGAGCAAAACGCCACGTAAGGGTTTGCCTGATAAGCAGAGATGTTTCTTTCCTTATCTAGCTATTATGAGGCAGTCGTCAAAATTAAGTTAGGAATGAAAGGAAGTAAAATCAATGATAATGAAGCAAATGTTCTAATACATGGTTAGCATTTTACTAAATGGCAGTGGTGTTAGCTCTTAGCAAAATGCTATTTTGTTCTGGACTTAAAATACCAAAAAATGCTGTTTTATTAACAAGCTATTCTATCTTTGCTTCTCTGTAGAAGAGGTACTAACTCAATGAGGTGTTATGGGTACCCATTTAGATTTAAAATATATGAGTTGTCCCCTGGACTGTGATAGGACTTCTCTGGCAAATGTGAATTTTGCTGCAGAGATGTGTGACCRTAACTCTGTAGGTATGGCCTACTGGCTAAAATGCTGTCCCAAAGCTCAGGAGCCTGGGTGCTATTCCTGTCTCTATTGCTGGCCTTTGGGTGATCTGACACAAGCTACTTCCTCTGGGTTTTTATGTGCAAATTAGATACAATGATGCTGGCTTTCTTTTAGAACACTTGGAGGGAGATGGGAGGTATTGTTTGTTAAAGCCCAGGAAACTAACAATGAATCAGAGGTGGTTTCGTTAATAAACTTGATATTGGCAAAAAGTTTTATGATAATCTATAAGTTTAATGGTACCAGTCTTTGAATGCTCTAAAAGCCTATATAGGTAATTTTTGAGGTAATGCAGTGAGTAAAGAAACAACAGACAAAAAGACTCCTCTCCAGCCAACTGAGAGGTGTTGCAAGCAATTTTAATAGGTTATTATCAAGATGATTTGCTTAAAACTCCTACATTTATGCCAAATATTACTGGCAACAACAAGAAAAAAATGCTTTGGAGTCATTCATGCTCACTTTGCTCTCATATTACACAGGTCTGTCCAGATTTTGAGATGTAATTTTAGATTTTTTTTTTTAAAGAGGAAAGAGACAGCTGATTTGCTCTCCTGTTGCTGCAAATTCACATAGGATGCATGATATAAATTGGTAGTCTATAGCTGTAGCCCCTTAGGGTTTAGGGCTAGAACATATTAGCTGCTATGGAGGAAAGTGAACTTTGTTCTCAGATATTAGCTGTCCAGTCTCTTGAAAGCCTTGGGGTTTATGAGCCAGGATTTCAGTATTTGTGATCATGGCAAAAGCAGCAAGATAATCAAATGGCAAATAAAATGCTTAGGCTGGAATACAATCTAAAGGACAATAGTTGCAAAATGAAAAGCTTTACAGAACCCAGAGGAAGAAGGAAGCAAATTAAAGATGTTGGGACTTATTACAGAGTCAGGCTTATTACAGATTCAGCCTTAAATGGTCTGTGAATTCTGTTTATGAATCTGGAACTGTATTTATTCTGAGATATAAAGAAAACAAACAAAACACAATAGTAGGTTATCCATAGCAGTTGGAGAGGAAATGAAATGAAACTGCAAATGGGGAGCTTCCTACATTTTCATTTCTGATGCAGTTTCTCATTCTAAGGATCTTTTCCACACAGAGACTCTCTTTAATAATGATGGCCTTTTTTTGCCTCTGGAATGAAATGTAAGGCAAATACAGCAGGTAGCTGTCTGCAAATTTATTTTTACCTTGCAGTGCAGTTACTTTTTAATGAGAACTATAGAAGCTGATTAATTGTGGCTTCTACATCTATAATTTAGGCAGGACACATTTGCAAACAGACTGCCCATCAACCTGAACTCATCAGGAAATCTTTCTGTTTACAGTAATAGAAGAGAACATTTAAGCATTCCTCCCAGTACCAAGATTATAACACAGAGCCGAGGCTGTGTTGGAAGTGCTGAGAATTTGCAACTTCCACTAAAACCAGTGGGTTGGTGCTGTGTACCCTGTATTCACCATTAAGTGAGCGTTTCTTCTGGCCAACGTTAGCAGAATGGAATAATGCTGTTTTGCCTAATACATTATACTACAGGCTGATTTGTTAATTTGTTATCTCAATATGAGATTTTCTATTTGTATTACTTGATATAATTTATAATTTTAAATTAATTTTCAAGTTATGAATTATAATTCATATCTGTCTACAGTGAAAACTTTACACATGAAATCCCTGAATTAAGGTCTTTTTAGCAGTCTAACGTGTCCTCTGTAGCAATCATGTGTTTGTAGCATGCTTGACAAGAGGGAGCTGTCATAATCTTACGAGCTAATACTGTATTTGGATTCGGTTTTCATCTAAATTCGAGGGTAAATATAGTTTCTTAAGTGAAAGGATTGGCACTAAACACATAGCCCCAGTTCTGGAGGTTTTCCACTGCCAAAATACATGGGAACATGCAAGAAAATAATTTCATTCACCCTAAATGGCTTCTGTTCAATCATTTACATTATGGGATTTTTCTGTGCCACAGAAATTGTAACCCATGTTCAGTTTTCCTTTTGGCTTTGTTCAGTAACTGCGTGGGGTTGCATTAATACTGCAAGCAAACGTGGCTTGGTAGTGTCCTTCCTCTGGAAGGGAGGTATGGTGCCAAATTGTCAACTAGAGCAAGGAGGGTCATGCTGAAAAAGAAGGTGGCTCTTCTCTGTTCCGGCTGACTAGCAGAAAGAGTTTAGCACATTGCAGCATCAGGGTGCAAGGCGTTTTTTGATCTGCATATCTAATTTAGTGGTGAGCTCCCCAAGAACAAAAGCTCTTTGCCCTAAGATGGCTTATTGGGGTTTGACAAAAGAAAGCAAAAATATGAAAACAGTTAATCTATAATGATGGTAATTTGACTCAYGGCATATGCTTTTTGGTTCAGTGGGTTTCCTGTATTGATTTTTGAGCTTGAGCATTAATGAATTCCATTTTCAAGCAACATGCACCCTTTGGGATGTGCAGGCTTTCTGAGTATTATTGAATTAAGGCTGTGGGATGCTCACACGACGTATTTTTCCCTTGGCTGCTGATGGGGGTTCCAGCTGAGTTTTTGTTCTGCTACACTGTTTCTGCTTCATGGTTGTTGTCTCTTTTGATTTTTTTTGGAACATAATCTAACAGCTTGATAATTTTAATTAAAACATTTGGTAAATATTCATACTAATTTGTATATGATTTGCAACATTTTCACTAGAGATCAGCCACTGCACTGGGTATTCTCACATGTAGGTTGAACCAGCGGTTCAGTTTTTCCATGTGTTTGCAACTGCAGCTTTCTGTTTTTTATTTTAATCATCTATGCAATATTCTTTACAACTTTCAGTTCTTTTGAATAATTCACAATCAGTTCTCTTGTATTAGCTTTCATCAGCATCACCAGAAAACCAGCAGGAACTGCTTTCTTTAAAGAATACTTGGTGGTGTTTCACTCTGAACTTGCATCGTATTTTGAACATTATGCTGGTATCCCCTCAGCCATCTTCCCAGCTGAAGACAACTGAATTTATATCTTGTATTTCCCTAAAACAATGAAATTTCCTAAAGGAAATTACATTTAGGAGGAACACATTTTTCCTTTATTTGAGTATTGCATCCGATATTCGGTGGTATTTTAACTGGAGATGAGCTAGTCTGGTACGGCAGGTACTTCTAGTTATTGCTCATACTGGCATCCCTCAGTTAGGTAGTTCCATCCACCAATTTGTGGTTAAAATGTTGTACAAAAATAGACAGCATTCTTGTTGGAGCTGTTCATAGGTTTCACGACCAGCAGTGCTTGTGGAAACGTGATTCTGACGTACCATCTACAGTAATGAAATTAAAAAGTGAGAGCTCCAAGGTTTATCTTGTCTATAGCAGACAAATTTACAGAAACAAAACAATCTTTGAAGAATAATACATTCAGGAATATGACCCATATTTAGTTATATATGGATTCTGACCATATCAATGTAAACATACTTAAGGGCTCTGCAGAATGCATACAGCATTGCTCTGTGGTGGCAGGGTCTATTTTTATATTGCTTGCAAGAACTGATGTGCAAGTCAGCCGTTTGCTGAGCTGTGAGAGACAGGAGAGCTGACCGTTTTTCAAAGATGACTTGCAGATACCAAATAATATTTCTTCTGTGTAGAATTGTGATAGAGTTCTTGCTGATTTTCTGAGAATCATGTTGCAGTGGATGACAAAGCAGCAAGCTTAATTTGTGTGGCACTAAAAGAAATCTCCATGCAGAAAGAAAAGACCCAGCTGCTGAATTCTGGAGTAGTTGCTGGGTTGGGAAAATGGACATGGAGACTGCACCGTTTTGTGTATCCTTATGATTGGCATCAATAGCATAGATATTACTAAGCTATAAATTAAGCCGTGCCAGTGCCAGTTTACTGCTGACCTCTGCTTACTTTATTTGTCATAAAATAAGCTGGTCCTTTGCCCGCTCAGCTTCATTGCCCAGTGGCTTGGACACAGAGGCAAGGCTTAAGATTCCCCATCCTTCATGTCTACCTGCTCGCCCACAGCCTGCAGCAGCACCACAGTGCCCAAGGGGCTTCCCAATATCCCTTAAAAGCAAGGAACTGAAATTTCAACTCCTCTAAAAACCTTCTCATAATTCTGCTACTGTTGTGCCAGGGACAGAGAATATCTTCCTCCAGGTCTGCTGGGGGTGTGTGTGTGCACGATTGTAAGTACATACCCCTGCGTCCAGTTCTACTTTTATTCTAAAGCCATGAATTGGGAAAGATCAAGTTCGTTGCCAGGCCATAGTTGCCATGAAATACATCTTTTTCAGTTTCCTGCTTGAAAAATCTCAAAGTACCAAGATGGGCTCCTTTTACAAGTGCTCACGATTTTATACACACTTTCTGTTATTATCACCCACAACTAAGTGAATTCTTAAAAATAAAACAACTTGCTAAAGCAGAGGGTAGAATACAGAAAACAGTCTCAGATCATCAGCTTTTTTATTTATTTTTAAACTTTTATCTTTTCTGGCATTTACGATGATTAATGGCAAACAAATCGTCCTCATTATCAGCCTCCTTGTCTCTCTGACGACGCTCAGAAATATATTCCAGGACATGTTCTCTAAGTAACAAACGTTTGTTTATTTTTATGAATGTCAATCTATCAGCTTTTCAGCTAGAAAACCAAGCTCATCTATCATTTGTGAATTGCAAGGTATTGAATTATATCTAGGGCCTAATTTGCAGACCCAAACACCTACACTAAGCAGCCAGTTGGGCCTGGGGATGCCAGCACCCTTAAGTAAACTGGGTTTGAATAGGCCCACAGGTCAGCCTGAGAGTGCATTTAACCGACTGTCTTTTGAACTCCTTAATTTCCAAATTAATTTTGCTTTGGAAAAGACACCCCAGGTCTTTGTCACAACTGAAAAATAGGCATGCACGCTGGGAATTTAGATAGACAGCATGTATCACTCCAAGTGAATATACGGAGCCATCTGTTATTGAGTCAAACAAAAGCATCACAACATTGTGTCAATAATGCTGTGTAATATCAACAATTAATCTGAGTCTTCTTTTGTTGCAATAAACCCTGTCTTAAACTATGGTACCATACATGTACGTTCTTTAATGCGAGCCCTTATGATGTTAATTGGCAGCTGCCAAGATAGAAGTAGTTTATTCAGTTCAAATTAAATTACTGGATAGAAGTATTCTCATGAAGAGATAACACCTGAATTTCATAAGCCTATCCAGTAGGAGTTTTGGAAGGAACAGCCTTTTCTTCTGGCTGTACCATCTTTCTGGGAAGAACATCATCTGCTGTGCAAGCGTATGCCTCTTAGAGGCAATTTATAATTAATATAATTGCTTAATGGGACATTTCCCTTGACCATAGCATGCCATGCTGCCCAAACRTCCTCTTACGCTCCAGTGCCCTGCTGAAAGGCTAGTGGTATTTTTCAAACAGGAGAGAGTAAAAATATTTCCAACAAATACTTTATCCAGTATCTCTACAGCAGGTCAGTAAGAGCATCATGACACCCCAAATCTCATATCCTGTATATGTCTGAATTGGTAACATATGGTCTATTCTCACTGTCCAAAAAGTGTCTCTGTTCAGAATCTATACCTTTAATGATATGAACTCCAAGGATTGCTTTTAATTTATGATGAACTGCAAACAGTCCACTGGCAGTCCTTAGGCTGCCAAGGGATCAGTAAATAATATACATAACCTGCTGTTATTATGCAAATTGTGTGTGCTAGCATAAAGGCAATTTTTCTGGAAAGAAACTTTTACTGTGTTTGGGGTGACATCCCTTTCAAAGACAAGAGGACCCAAACGAATTCGAAAATGAGTGAAATCTCTTCATTAGAAATTGAGCACAGTTGTTGTTGTTGTTTTGTTTATAAAATAATCATGTTTCAATTTTCTCACCTCTCTGTTTTGCCCAGTTGTAATTAAAAGGCTGTGAAAGAGCTTCATAAAGTATTTTTTTTCTGGTAAATTATTTATAGCTTTTAGATTATATGAAACTATCTGCAAATTATGCTGAGTTTAGTGGCCATTTCTGTCACACACACACACACACACACAAGCTGTCAGAAAGGAAAGAGGGAGAACAAAGATAAAAAAAATCCAGGAAAATGAAAAATTTTATGTTAAAAAATGAATTTGAGAAAAAATTTACTTTGACCTCATCTAAATTACAAAGCAAAGCAATGTAAATTGTTTCATTTAGCTCAAAATACTTAGGGGGAGGGAGAGAGGTAGAAGTACCAGGAGGGAAAAGCATTCCCATTTCCAGTTGACCAGAAGGTGTGACTTGATTTGCTAAGCTAGCAAACTGAAAAATCAATTATTGACATAACTGTAACTTCATTTACTAAATAAGGGGTATTCTTTCAATAATTCCAAGCTGAAAAGAGAAGTACTAGAAATACTACTAGAAAAAAGACTGGATAGTATTAATCTGTTGGCTTTGATTAGACTAAATATCAGTAGAGAGTTTTACCTTAAGAATAAAGGCAGAAACCTAGCCAAACCTTTTGAAGTTCTGCTCTCATCTCTGAGATGGGAAGCAAGGAAATTTGCATTATGATGGCATTGTTTCTTATATGTGTATCAGAGAATGATTATATCAGAGATTATTGAGATGATATCCATTATTACTTTTCTGAAGATATTATGCATTATTTATAATTTTTCCTGCTAAGTCCTCTTCCTTTTGACAATACAGAATGCTTTAGATCGAAAACTAAACAACAAAGCTTAATTCACTGCCTTTTTTTGCATGCAATTAGCAAATTTTGTTCTTAATTTTGTAGGTAAATAAAGCTTGAAAGCTGCAGAAGCCACAACTCTTTTCGTCTTGAAGCAATGACTCATGCAAAACAAAACCACTCCAGGTTTTGAAATCTCATTTTTAGAAATTTTGCTACTGGAGAGCGTCAATGCAACTGAGGTCACTATTACATTTCACTGCTCCTTGAAGTTTGCAAATAAATAAATGCCTTTGTACACTAGCTACCTTCCACTGTTTTTCTCATAAGCATTACAGCACCGAAGTGTAATGTAATGCACCAATGCAATAATGTAATTACAGCACCAAGTCTATCAATATTGTGTACTGGGTTTTGCTAGTATGTCTAGATATACAGTGTGCTAAATGAGTGGGGCCACTACTGTTTTCATTCACATCAGTGGAATTCTGCTAATGGATTTTCAAGTGAGCAAATATCAGTAGCAATATATAATAAAAAGAAACATTTAGTGCAATCCATTTGAGTTTACAGTCCCGTAAGTATTGTTGTTGCCTATTACAGTATCTGCTAACCCTCACTTTAACAAATTGTAATAAGAAATAGTAGTAAGCATTATTTGAACAGCTTTCAATGATTGAGTTATTCAATGCATTACATTGGGTTAAGCTGGAAAGTACATTTATTCATACTTTCTAAAGGTATTCAATGGAACAATAAGCTGGACAAATACTATTTGGTGAGTATATGATTCAACTCTAGTAGATTCACATATATATATTTCCTAATGTTATTTTTTGTAGCATTAACTCTAGTGGAAAGAAGAGCAGCTGAGGTAAAATAAAATTAATAGCAGCAACAGTGAAAAAGTTACGATGTAACTGCATCYTGACATGCAGAAGAGATTAAAGGTCTTGCAATTGATGACTGTATGTTTGCAGCAGTTAGGATGGCTAGCAGAAGCTTGTCATGAAGAGCGTTTTCAGTATTTGCTCTGTGGTTTGGCTGGTCCTCGAGGTGGAAAGTGGGTCATTCTGTGTGTGCCTGACCCTTGAGGGAGGTGAACGGKGGGTGTGCTTAATCACAACCAGCCGCAGAGCAGTTCTTATGGGGAATACCTCAAAAGTCCAAAACTAAATTTGATTAATGAGATTGCTCTGTTGTCCAGCAAACACTTTTGTACATAAATGACACCTGAGAACATAATAAGCCACTGAATACTTCTAAGTAAATACAATTCTAACAGTAGACCAGTAGCTTTTTTCCCCTTCTAAACCATTTGCGATCCTCCCAAGCATGAACGAGGCAATAGTGCAAAACAAATGTTCTACTTAACCTCCCTCTGTTTTCACTGATTACGGAATGAATATATGTAACTAAACAAAATATGGGGAAAGAGCATATAGTGATGACTGAGTTTTCCTTAGAATTAGTTTACTTTCTATTGCTCTGTATATTTGGGAAGCAAATGCAGCAGGACTGTATTCACAGTACTTCTTACTTGCTCAAAAGCAGAACACTTAAAGGAAAATCATGCTTAGAGGTCTAGGATATTGAAAACATCCATTAATTCCCTTTGAACCATAACAAAGATAGGGTGTTGCTGACAGAAATGRAGGACCTTTGGTATAACGGTCTGTTACTTTGATCAATCCTGTTATTGTTTCTGCTTCCACAAAATACTGGGAAAAAAAGGTGTCAGTTTCAGCATTAACATGGTATCCTTTATCTGAATCCGTATCTCTGATCAAGCTGGGTGTATTTCCTTCATCATATGTCATACTTGCCAAAAGAAAGACTATGTCCAATATGACATAATGGATAGGCTTCTGCTCTGGCTGCCCTATTCATATGTCTTTGCCTTTTCCTTATCCTCGTATTTAATTCAAGATTTGCTGTGGTGGGGGAGGGCAGAGAGATGTCAATATTCATTAAAAATGAACTAAAAATGTGACAGCCTTAAAATCATGAGACCTAGAACCCTCAGTTGGCCTCTGTGGTATTTAATGAGTTAAAGATGGCTCCGTAGGTTTATTTCTCGGTAAACTGGGTCCTACAGCCACCTGTATTCTCTTACCCTTCCAGTAACCTTTCTGCAGTGCTTGGGATTGAAAACTTGACAGTGAACTCTCATTTCTGTAGATGCAGACAATACAGGCAGTGAATCTAGCAGTCCCAGGTAAGGCTTTAATGTTTGTATGAATAGTATTTAAACAGCTTTTTGTGAACAGTGAGGGATGTCTTAGATCTGTAGGGTTGATGAAGGGTAAAATACATAATCATGGGTAGCTTGAATGAGGCTGTAGGTGTGTGGATGAAGAGGTGATACTTAAGATGTAAACCTGGAGTAAAACATACTATGGCATCTGCGGACACATAAACAATCTGCCCATCGAAAAGTGACATTTGGAAAGTACAAACTGAGCTATGGTTTGTTTGGGAGTCGGTTTGCCACTCATGGAATGGGGCTAAATCACCTTTAGTTTTGTATTACATGTTCACAGGATGGAACCAAATGATTTTCAGCTGCTGTTGTGATGTATTCACAAGGATGTAGCTAGATCTGTTTCAGGGATGGTGTTGTGTTTTTACAGCTGTTTAAAATGGACCACGTTATCTTCCTAAGACTTCATTCTTCATGTATGGTTGGGTTAATTGGCTTAAAATCAAAAGGCAATTCAATGCTAACCTCCGCAGCAGTGCAGAATGGCCAAAGTACTTCTGGGATTTCAATATATATTCTCAAGATGTTTAAGTGCTTCAGCTTTTTCATTTTTACATTAGAGGCAGGTGGAAACAAGATTGTGCATCAGCCAAAAATGGTAGTTTTCTTGTATTTCTCAGTTCATTGAAATAAATGCGTAGTAAAAATCCATCACGATCAGCACTTTCCATTTATGTTTTCAAGATAAGAGACTAGGATAAAATGCAGGTGTACTTCTGTATATTCTATAAACTGAAATAATGGACTCCGTATAGGTTTACTCATCAATAGTGTAAGAGCCAGCAAAAGTGTTTACTGTATTTTATTACCCTAATGCTGTTGTCACTAATTCTTTTCAAATGATGTACTATTCTAACCCTTGCTATAGTCTGCATAAGGCTTATTTTCTTCTGCTAGTTTCTAAGCTTTCCTGTATTATTATGAAATCAGTTTAACATCTGACCTTTTAGCCAGCAGACTGGAAAGCAGCCCTGCTGAGTTCGTGCAGAAGGGCTTGATTGCTCTGTTGGATAGTACAGTATTTTGGATATGCAGATGTTAGTGACTGAAGTGTATTATCCATCTTGAACACCACTTGAATTTATGCTGAAACTTTCAAGTTCTGTTCTTTGAATAGGTCCCACAGTAATTGAATTCTCATATTGTGCACAAAAAAAAGTCATACCTTATGGGCAGAACTGAGAACTCCCCTGATTGTTAAAAATTGGCATGAGAGGGCTTTCGAAAAAAAGGACATCCAACRCCTGCAGCAATATTCTAGCTCTCCAGGTTCTGATGGTTTCATATAGAAATTGATTTTTGTTACTGACCTAGGAATGACAGGCAAGATGACAATGTGCTGAGTATTCAGTGTTACTGCACCTCCTGGAGATTTGTTGAAATTTTCAGTCCTTCATTCCTCTTACCTGCCAGAGCTGTCTTCCGGTGTTCAACTCTTTTTTATGGAGCTGGTTAAGTTCCTGTGAGCATGCTGCTAAATGAAAGGAGGCTCATAGAGGAAAGACGTGGCACCAAAGAGTCAGACAAGGTTACCTAGTATGAGAACAAAGTGAAGAAAAATTTCTTCAGATGTTAGTTCAGACCATCCCCAAGAAAGACCTTCAACCTTCAAATACCGAGTCTGGAGATTCCAGTGGACTTTCGGTATATACTTTGCTGTCACTTCTGTAGGGAAGGCAGGAATACCCAATTTACTATGAGTTTATTGGGGGAAATAGCCACTGTGTCCTGGCAAAATGCAGACAACTATTAATTTTTCCCACAATAGGAAAGATAGGCCTCAGAGACAAACTGAGATTGAAGAATATGAGCTTACAAAAGTGGAGGTGAAGTAACAAGCATTCTTTTAAAGAAAGCATGGTCTTGCAGAACAGTAATAATAACAACTAAGCTCTGGTTAACAGCTTAAAGAAAACAGTGATTTGAACTAAGGTCTTACTTTGCTGAATCCTATTCAGCCGAGGAGGACTGGTGAGAGAATTTCGGTATTTCTGTTTTAGTTGAACAGCCATGGGAGTTTTCTGTCCCCTTTCACGGTGCAGTAATTGGCTCAAATGCTGCTGCCAGTTAAGCAGCTGTTTTTGACTTAATGGGAATCTATATTGTGCTCACAAGATTAAAGTACGGGTCAAGGTCGAAGCAGCACCGTTATGGCAGTACTGGGGACTGATTAAAAATATTAAGAGGGTGGAAAGAAAAAAGCATTGCTTGACCACGAACCCCATTTTCTATGGTCCATGTTTAATAGAAAACCTAAAATAAAATCCTTGAGGGTCTTGCTGTCAGAAGCAGAGAGCCACAACCCTACCTGAAGGCAGGTAAGACCTGTAGTTGCTCAGGACTTCTGTAGACCAGTCTTTGTGTCTCACAAAAAGGGGTGTTATACAATGAATATACTGTTTTTGAAGAGGTGGTCTAGATTCTTTTATTCTAATAATGGTTGAAAAGTTCTTCAGCAATAAACCACTTCTCCATCTAACACATTGAAGAGAATGGGGCCAATCCTGAGTTCTTGATAGGAAGTAATGAAATCTTCTTTTTACCTAACTGCAATGTTTTCAAAAGGGCATAAATTTCTAACTGCTACTGATGCTCAGTTTACGTCCTCTGCATATGCCCCCCCATCCATAGTTAGAAGACCATTTTATTCCCATGTATTTCTGTTACTGAGCTTTCAATCTTTGTTAGGGTTTTTAACTTCAGGAAATATTCCTCAAGAAGTTTTGCAGTTGTGCAGAATTTACCATACAAAAACGATCCTGCCATCAGGGAGCACTCACACCTCCTAAGGTCTGACTGGCAGAAACATGTTTTCCAATTGAGTTCTGCCAGTGGTATTTGTGTATGACAAATAGGACCTCGAAAGAGAAGAGATTCAGGCAACACAGTGTGATAAATCCTTCTGCAGAAATGTAAATGATTTATTATATTATTATGAATTATTAATAATGTTTCATCAGATGGACTTGAAAAGCCTTCAGCACATTATTGTAAACACTGCACCATTTTGAATGACTCCAGGTGTGATTAAAGGAAAAAGCAAAATAGGAAACAGAGCTGACTGTAGGGACTAAAAGTCTCTGAGGGTCACAGAGGGAAAGAGCTTTGATCAGTGTTACCAGATGAGCAAAAAAAMCCCATCAGTAATTTTTTGCAAGCATAAAGTGTTGTAAAAGTACAAATGCTAGAAAATAAATGTTTTCATCAGAAGAAAAGTTACCAGTTATAGTACCAGATATAAGAAATGTTTCACAGTGAAGTTGGTCTCTGTAAACTAAGAACAGGCTTGCAACCCTTTGCTCAAGTGGTTTGTCTGAATCACTGCAGTGACTTGAATTCAAAATGTACACGCTTTTCCTGTTCAAAACCTCAGTGGGAATCTCCCACTTTGAAACGATGGGGGTTGACATCACATACTGCATAAAATCCTAGCTATTGCTTACAGTTTTAATCTCTGCCTCTGAGGCAAAGGCCAAAAGGCTCTGAAGGGGTGTACCCCAATTTGGCCAAGCAGAGCAGGGGCCTCTGACTGCCTGGGAAGGGTAGCCTTGGCCCTTCTGTAGGGTGGCTGCTATTTCCTGCTCTCTGTCTGGAGTTTGTAACAAGCCTCACTTCATTGTTCTTTGTAAGATCAGTATTAGGCTGTCTTCAGTTTATATCTTTGTCTAAAATGCGGTAAAAATTTTAGTAATTTTTACTACAGGGGTTGGTCATCAGCTTGGGGAGAAGTTGCCCCAGTGACTTGCGTTTTCTGGGGTGTGATTGGCATCATGAAGCCACACACGGCATCTTCCACATGTATGTTGGAGTTCACACATATGTGTACACACAGAGCTCAGCTAGTCCTAGATAATGTTTCCCAAACTTCTGAACTGAAAAAAAATGCTTATTTTGTGACTTCCCTTCCAACCTCACTTCACGTTGATAACATCTTCTCTCCCTGCTTGCCTAACCCTCTGTGTCATTTTCTTCTAACCTTTCTCAAGCCTAGTGCTCTGATATAATTCATCTTTTCCTTTCTTTCATGCCTTGAATAAACAGTTAATGTTTTCTAAGACGCATGGGGCAGCCTATTGTGAAGATAAACATTTCAAGGTCCTTGGGGACTCGAGAGCACTTCTGCATCACAGATAACAGTTCAGTTTCCTTACAGAAGGTTTTCCCAAGTCTAAACTAGTTTTTCTTCTCTGATGAAAGCTGAGATTCTTCAGGAGAGCTTAAAAGTTTTTCCCTCCCCTCTCATGCTAATTCTTTGTATTTTCTTCCTAAGGCAAGAGCCTCCTGCTTTCTAAAAGGGATAGATATAATTAATGTATTAGATACGTATCTTGGCTGGAGCATGGATCCGATATTCTGCTTGGTTCTTTGATGACCTCTTGATGGTCAAGTGTAAAATGACAGCTTTTCRATTAACACTTATGGCACTTGTTTTCTCTTTCTGTGTCTCTGTGGTCAACTGAGGTGCTGAGCCTGGATTCCCAGTGGTAGAAGAAGAATATGGGGTATAAAAACTCTCACAGAGTTTTCTGTCATGAACTTCAAAATGTATTTTTATGGTTTGAACTATTTTTTCTATAATTTTTTAGTTTTTGGAACAAAGCATGATGCAAGACCACGCTCCTTTTGTGAGCCTACAGAATAGGGAAAGGCACTACAGGAATTGATATTTGTTGAGGAAGCATGGCGTTGTGAGTCATTAGCTCGTGTACCCTGGGGAATTTTTGTGTGTTGACAAAGATGCATTGGCTTAGATGCTTTGTGTGTAAAAGCTCTAAAGCCTTGGGTGAAACAGGTATTTTTTTAATGCAGATTCTAAATAAATAAAAAAAGGAAAATATAATGAAGGAAAGTGACAGATGTTTACAAAGAGCATATAATTCTACAAGTCAGTTTGCAGAAAATTTGGAAGAAAGGAACATATGTCCTTGTTTAATTATTTGCGTTTGGGCAAGGGTGGGAGGGCRTCACACTTTGTGATTTGACCTCTTAAAGAGCAAAAGCTTAGGAGCTAAAGAATCTTATATCTCCCTCTCTTCTGATAAAATGAACAGTTCTTTTTCTATAGCTTGGAACAAGTATTTGGAAGGTGTCTGTCATAGCCTATACAAATGTGTGCGTGAGCTAGCTGACAGTCAGTCAACCTGAGGTTTAAAAAATGAGAAGGGCTTGAGGGGGGGGACCCAGTGCTGATGCTCTAATGCTACTACCTAGTGAAATTTCTTTTTATGTGAAGGGTCAATAGCCTTATCCACATTTTAAAAACAGAAAAAAAGATGGCAGAGTCAAAGATAACTTTTGCGTGCATGCAAATATATTGTTCTTCAGCTGAACGTTTAAACCCTTTACTTTTACTGAATAAAACACAAACTTTTTGGTATTCCCAGCAAACTTAGAATTGCCTCAATAAGTTTTTGCACAATGTGAACTCTGTAGGAGGAAAAAGGATGAAGGAAACAATAAAAGGTTTCCCACTGCAGAAGGCTTTGTGGGTGGATATGTTAGGCTAGGCTCTGCTATTAATGGATCAAGATAAAAACAAAAGCAATAATTCTATCTGAAGTAGTATAACTTGAAAGAAATAATTTAAAATAAGAACTTATGATAAAAATTTTCTTTTTTTAATGTTCAGGTACTAGTCATCAGTGATACCTATTTTCAATGTTACTTTTGTCCATACTTTTGCATTTATATAATGCATTATTTAACAGGAAAGACAGTTGTTCCATCACTTAGGAATATTTTTTTTAAGCAAAGGAATAAATCCAGAAGGCAAAAAATAGTGTTCTTAAAAATATCACCCAAAAATATCTGAAAGCCCAAAGAATGTGGACATTATAGCTCAGCTGTAAACCAAAACAATTTCAAATAATCTGACTAGAATATAATCTTTTTGTTGTGGACTGATATTTACATACATTCAAACAAAGTGAAACAACTTCTTCCCTTTTATTTAAGTTCAGTTTTATGTATTTTAAAACTGTAGATAGACTTCAAACTGATACCGTTTTGGAGTAATAGGTTGAAATGTTCCTTTCAAATATAACTATAAAACATTGTGACTTCTTAAAGGTGAAAATCATGAAACTTTTCTAAAATCCCCTTCCCTTTTTTCAAACTATCTCATGAATTGCAAGCAAATAATGTGATCAGTTTAATTTCTCCCCAGTCGTACTTCCCATTTTCTCCAAACCTGTGGGTTTTGGTGAACTTTCTGTCTGTGAAATAGTTTTGCCCAGCTCTACTTCCTAGTGAAGATGGTGATGATTTTATCATGGATCAAAATGAGAGTTGACTCAGGTTACAGCGCTGTAACTGTTGCATAACAGTTTTTTAAATTGTCTAGTGAGTTTGTTTCCCACTGAACTATTTTACACGTACAGGGCAAGAGAAATAAGGGATATTTCAAACATCAAATCAGAACTACTTCCTTAGGTATTCAGTGATTTTTGGTATATTTTAGGTAACCAGCTTAGAAAAAGTCAGGGAAGAGAATAATACACATTAATCTATCTATTTTCTGCAGTATTAGGCTTTTCATTGAKACTTCATACCAATGTATTTGAATGTCAAACTAGAGCTCAGCTATTAAAATTGTTTTAGTTTTTATGTTTGATTAGTATTATTAGGCTGTTCTACTAGCCCTTGTGGCTATAATGGCTTCTCAACCGAATTTTAGTGCAAATTAAAAGCAAGATGCAATCTACCAATGTTTTTTTCAGTGCTCTTAAAAATTGCATTTGTGGGCTGTACCATGTTGATTGTTCAACACAACGCTGTCTTTACACAGGCAGTTTCTTCTCCTGGGTTTGATGATCATCATTGGATAATAAATGTAATATGCTGTTAATATAAGTTTATATACTGGGCCTCGTTTTACACTTCTACAAGTTTATACCTTTTATAAAACTAAAATTTTTATTATTATTTTATAATTTTATAAATTATTTAACTATCTTTTACACTTTCTGCTTGTTTTGGGGAACAGGAATAATACATAAAAACTCAGATAACTCTAAAATAGTAAAGACATCAGTACACTTTTAAGTACTGCTGTTTCTTAAAAGCTTTTTTTCTTTTAAACATGAGACACTACACCCACTGGGGACAGAGGTTAAAAGAAAGCTGATGTTGTGCATGAAGAGTACTACATAATTTAATATAGACCCATTTCAGATGGTACATGTTTATGGTCAAATTAGCCAAATTGTTCTTTCGCGATGTGTTGAGTTGAGAGCACGGGCTGTACTCAAATCCTGAGTATGATCAGAAATGAGTTCTTGAAATGGGGTAAGATCAAAATGTGTTGCAGGTGGCAATTTCTTCCACAGATGCCTTGACAGAAATCTTGGATGTAAATTTATTTAAAAGTTAGGATTCTTGTCTCTGGGTGTGTTCTTCCATTAATTTGTATGTAAATTTTCATARTAATATCCTAAAAGTAGAAAGCTCCCATCTTTCGTACCAGAAGAATGCAGGGACCTGAATTACGTCAATGAAGTTACCTGTTCGACTCTTAGTGAGGATCCACCAGTATTTTCTGTAAGCCCTTGTATGTACTTTTTACAAATTCTTCATTGTGATCTCCTTTTTCTATTCCTTTTGAAAACCTCTAGATTTCTAATAGAGTATTTTTATAAAGGTGAGGGAACTCAGATGTGGAGCATTCATTTCAACTRCGCCTTCATGCCAAAAGCAGGGAGTGCTTGGTCTGACTCTTCCACTCACTCTGTCTTAAAAAGCCCTGGACATCTGCGTGAAACGTGTCTGCCCCCGTGTCAGACCAGCAAACGCCATCTGGATGGAAGGCACTCAGGCTTTCTCCGAGTAATGAGGTCGTGCCTCAGGAGTGAAATGTGGCAAAAGCATGCCACTTCATAATTTACTTATTTACTGTTTCCTAGACTCATTGAAACTGGAAAAAAAAAAAAAGGAAAGTGTAAGAAATACAGAAAATACCTACTGAAATCTATAGAATTTTTCTGTGTAACTTAACTGTTTGTAGCAAATACGCTCTCTGTGTAGGCTCTTTGCACCCAACGTTATCACAGTGAAATAATCTGGGCTGCGCTAAAATCCCTGTGATCCGTGGATGTTAGGGGCTGTATTTGTAAGTTAGACGGTGAAGCTGCATTGCGAGCCCATATGGTGAGTCTGTGAGACTGGAAGTTCTGTATATCCTATTGTTATAGAAATGCCTGCATGGTTTGATGGCATTTTTAACAACAAAAGGGCATAGCTGTGTTTGCTGAGATTTCCTAAATTATAAGAAAAATACCATAGAAATAGCATTGCAGCTAGGGCAAAGAAATAAAGTACTATTTCTAGGAATAAGGTAACACATAAATAATGTTATTACAATATCCAGATGAATAGTAGAAGCGGATGAACTGAGTAATAAATTTGTTGAAGATCTGTGCTATTTCCTCAACAATATTCATCTCTTGGGAGACATCAGCAGAYGCCAGGCTGGCCCACGATCCTCTAGTTCCTCCAGAGGCAATAGACCAAGTAGACAAGAGAAGTCTCAGTCTGTTCCAGAGCCCATCTGCTGTTTCAGAGCTTGCTGCTTACCTATCCATCCTTCCAAAGCAGTGGAGAGACAGAAAACACCAAGCAGCAAGGAGCGGGCTGCAAATCTTCCCATGCTTTTTATATACCACGCACCGGAGAGATAAAGATTTCTTGCAGCCCTTCCCTCTGCTGTAAACCAGAGAAGACCAACTTCTCTTTCATCCTTATGTGGTCATAAAACATTTCCCAGGATCACACCCCACAGAGAGATTAAAAGCAGTACAGTCAGTCAAAATCAAGAAGAACAAGTGAAGTGGAAATTATGCGTTTGAGCGAAGGTGTGGACCCTACCAGATGAAGCCTCGCAGTGGAGGACCAGCGAAGGGTCTCCATGCCCGGAAGATGATATTTTTATTTTTGTATTATTTTTTGCTAATGGAACTGAGAAGGTGCCAGACCTAGGGACTGATTGGATGCATAATTAAAAGATAATATCATTCATAATGGAATAATAGAATTAAACAGTAGATTTTTTAAATTACTTTAGGAGCAACTTAGTATTTGGTAGCCCACAGAGATGCATCTGAAATGTTGATAACTGAGCTTGCCACACAGAACAGATGCAACCTACATCTATGATAAGTAGACCCAGAACCACCTCAGATGTAGTTATTTTCTACTGAGAGGGAAAGGGGCTCTTCTGCTGCCAGCATTTGACTCAAATACCTATTTTAACCTGGTGGCTAGATTCCTGCACTGGGTTACAGCTTTGCCATCTCGGCAGCAATTATCAGAATGAAACAATTCACATGAATTTAAGGAAAACATGAATAATTTCATGTGTTGTTCTGCCCTCTCAACCTAYCCACAAGGCAGTTCTGTAAGCAAGGCAACATCCATTTAAGAGTAAAAATAGGATTGAACATTGCTCAGTATCTGGGCTTGGTGGGTCTCTGAGAAGGGGCAGTTGCTGTCCCTCTGTCTGGTGGTGGCAGTGTGCAGAGGAGGATGTGTGGTCTCACAAGAGAGGGCTGGGCATGGTCTCTGTTGGCAGGTCTCAGAGCAGCCTTCCTGCAGAGCTCCATGTCCACTCCAGAGGGATGGCTGCTTGTATTGCATGCCTCCCCCTGCAGCATTTTTGGCCTCTAGCCCACCAGCCCCTGGCTTTTGCTGACATTTTGGCTAGGACTTACCACATGGTCCCTGTGCGGCACATGACTGTGGTGCMGCAAGCCCTCCCTGGAGCACGGGAGAATTAATAGCAGTTTGCTTCAGAGGTTTTCTTCCCGCTCTATCCATGTGCTTGGCTGACAAAAGGCCATTTTCCCCAGCCTCATTATATGCATGTCTTGCTTTCAGCTTTGTGGTATGGTATCTGTGGCTTGCCCACTCTGCTTCCCCTCTTCTTTACTTTCCCTCACACAAATCCCCCCATCTTCAGGTCTATTTTGGATCTTTTATGGCCACTGAGACCCATGGACTTTCATTTCATAAACAAGGACAAGTGTATTGTAATGTTTCAGGGACAAATCCTGATTTTTTTGAAAAAAATTAGTGAAAGGTTTTCCTTTTACATCTGTGGGAAAAGGCTGACTCCCCCACTGTCTTGGAAAATGATATAATCTGGGCATGGTACCATGATGTCTCAGTAAATTCTTCCTGTTGTGCTGTCTAATCCAAACAGCATGTGCTATATATGTGAATGCACCTTAGGGTATAATCCTTGCTGTCTGTAGTTCTGGATGTAGTTGGTAACTGGCATAATTTTCAAAAATTCTCATTAGCTTGCTGTAGATAGAAGGCTTAACAGATCACAGATGACATATTTTTAAAATATGCTCTGTGAAATCCCTAACTGTGAATTGTGTGAGAGAGAAAGAGATATACTAGTTACTGCAGTACGTAATGCTGCTTTGCTTTAGTGTTTCTGGGACATTTTAAGACAGAAACACATTTTAGGGGTTCTGTGGACCAAACTATTCACAGAGCGTATGAGAAATGAACCTTGAAAGTGTAAAGTCTGGATCCAGCCCTCCCTCCCCCTTTAGAAACATAGAATAGAATCATAGAATCATTAAGGTTGGAAAAGACCTCTAAGATCATCAAGTCCAACCGTCAACCCAACACCACCATGCCCGCTAAACCATGTCCCTAAGCCTCATCTACATGTCTTTTAAATACTTCCAGGGATCGTGACTCAACCACTTCCCTGGGCAGCCTGTTCCAATGTTTAACCACTCTTTCAGTAAAGAMRTTTTTCCTAATGTCCAATCTAAACCTGCCCTGGCGCAACTTGAGGCCATTTTCTCTCGTCCTATTGCTAGTTGCTTGGCAGAAGAGACCAACACCCACCTCGCTGCAACCTCCTTTCAGGTGTAGAGCGCGATGAGTTCTCCCCTGAGCATCCTCTTCTCCAGACTAAACAGTCCCAGTTCCCTCAGCCGCTCCTCATAAGACTTGCTCTCCAGACCCTTCACCAGCTTCGTTGCCCTCCTTTGGACACGCTCCAGCACCTCAACGTCCTTCTTGTAGTGAGGGGCTCAAAACTGAACACAGTATTCGAGGTGCGGCCTCACCAGTGCCGAGTACAGGGGCATGATCACTTCCCTACTCCTGCTGGCCACACTATTTCTGATACARGCCAGGATGCCATTGGCCTTCTTGGCCACCTGGGCACACTGCCGGCTCATATTCAGCCGGCTGTCAACCAGCACCCCCAAGTCCTTTTCTGCCGGGCAGCTTTCCAGCCTCTCTTCCCCAAGCCTGTAGCGTTGCATGGGGTTGTGACACAAGTGCAGGACCTGGCACTTGGCCTTGTTGAACCTCATGCAGTTGGCCACGGCCCATCGATCCAGCCTGTCCAGGTCCCTCTGCAGAGCCTTCCTACCCTCGAGCACATCAACACTCCTGCCCAACCTGTTGTCATCTGCAAACTTACTGAGGGAGCACTCAATCCCCTCATCCAGATCATTGATAAAGATATTGAACAAGACCGGCCCCAAAACTGAGCCCTGGGGGACACCGCTCGTGACCAGCCACCAACTGGATTTCACTCCATTCATCACAACTYTCTGGGCTCGGCCGTCCAGCCAGCTTTTTACCCAGCGAAGACTACACCTGTCTAAGCCGTGAGCCACCAGCTTCTCCAGGAGAATGCTGTGGGAGACAGTGTTGAAGGCTTTACTGAAGTCCAGGTAGACCACATCCACATCCTTTCCCTCATCCACTAGGAGGGTCACCTGGTCATAGAAGGAGATCAGGTAGGTCAAGCAGGACCTGCCTTTCATAAACCCATGCTGACTGGGCCTGATCACCTGGTTGTCCCTCACATGCCTTGTGAGCGCCCTCAATATGATCTGCTCCATAACCTTCCCTGGCACCGAGGCCAGACTGACAGGCCTGTAGTTCCCCGGGTCCTCCTTCCGGCCCTTCTTGTAGATGGGCGTCACATTGGCAAGCCTCCAGTCGTCCGGGACCTCCCCCATTAACCAGGACTGCTGTTAAATGATGGAGAGTGGCTTGGCAAGCTCCTCCGCCAGCTTCCTCAGCGCTCTCGGGTGGATCCCATCTGGCCCCATAGACTTGTGAGCGTCCAGGTGGCGTAGCAGGTCGTTCACTGCTTCCTCTTGGATTATGGGGGGTTTATCCTGCTCGCCGTCCCTGTCTTCCAGCTCAGGGGGCTGAATACCCTGAGGATAACTGGTCTGACTATTGAAGACTGAGGCAAAGAAGGCAGTAAGTACCTCAGCCTTTTCCTCATCCTCGGTGGCAACGTTCCCCCCGGCATCCAATAGAGGATGGAGATTCTCCTTGGCTCTCTTTTTGTCATTAATATATTTGTAAAAACATTTTTTGTTGTCTCTAACGACAGCGGCCAGATTGCGTTCTAGCTGGGCTTTTGCCTTTCTGATTTCCTCTCTGCATGACCTAACAAGATCCCTGTACTCTTCTTGAGTTGCCTGCCCCWTMTTCCACMAGTGGTAAACTCTCCTTTTTTTCCTGAGTCCCAGCAAGAGCTCCCSGTTCAGCCAGGCCRGTCGTCTTCCCCKCCMGTTCTTCTTACGGCATATGGGGACAGCCTGCTCATGCGCCTTTAAGACTTCCTTCTTGAAGAGTGTCCAGCCTTCCTGGACCCCTTTGCCCTTCAGGACTGTCTCCCAAGGGACTCTCTCGACCAGTGCCCTGAACAGGCCGAAGTCCGCCCTCTGGAAGTCCATGGTAGCGGTTTTGCTGGCCCCCCTCCTTAATTCACCAAGAATTGAGAATTCTATCATTCCATGGTCGCTAAGCCCAAGACGGCATCCGACCACCAGTCCTTCTCTGTTTGTAAACAGCAGGTCAAGTGAGGCATCTCCCCAGTAGGCTCACTCACCAGCTGTGTCAGGAAGTTGTCTTCCACACACACCAGGAACCTCCTAGACTGTTTCCTCTCTGCTGTGTTGTATTTCCAGCAGACGTCCRGGAAGTTGAAGTCCCCCACGAGAACAAGGGCTAGCGATCGCGAGACTTTTGCCAGCCACTTGTAGAATGCTTCATCTGCCTCTTCATCCTTGTTGGGTGGTCTGTAACAGAGTCCCAGCAGGATATCTGCCTTGTTGGCCTTCCCCCTCATTCTTACCCATAAACACTTGACCTTATCATCATCACAATTGTTGAGCTCTAGACAATCAAAACACTCCCTAACATACAGAGCCACCCCACTGCCTCTCCTTCCTTGCCTGTCCCTTCCGAAGAGCTTATAGCCATCCATTGCAGCACTCCTATTGTGAGAGTCACCCCACCATGTTTCTGTGACGGTGACTAAGTCATAGCTATCCTGCTGCACAATGGCTTCCAGCTCCTCCTGTTTGCCGCCCATGCTGCGTGCGTTGGTGTAGATGCACTTGAGCTGGGCTATCGCTTTTGCCCCCAACAGTGGCGTGCCACCCCTAGGCTCACCTCTCGTGAGCCTGGTTTTATCCCCTTCCCCCTTCGAACCTAGTTTAAAGCCCTCGCAATGAGCCCCGCCAGCTCATGAGTGAGAATCCTTTTCCCCCTGTGAGACAGCTGAACTCCGTCGCCAGCAGGCCCGGTGCTGTGTAAATCTCCCCATGATCAAGAAAGCCAAGATTCTGCTAATGGCACCAGCCCCTGAGCCATGTGTTAATCTAATTCTAACTTGCTCCAGTCCTTCCCTAAAGGTAATCGTTCCCAAACTGATGTGTTCATTTTTTTCCTCAGATCTAATAAACTTTCCCACTCCCATAATTGTTTTTCTCAAGACAGTTTCTCCCAGCAGAGAGCCACTTCGTTCCACCTCCCTCCGAGAAGCTCCTTCACTTCTGCTAGAAGTGTCTCCAGGCAGTTTCCCCATGTGCTTGTTCCTGCCCGTAAAGGGTTGCTGGAGGTTATCGAGGTGCTGGAGAGCAGTTGCAAGCCCACGCAGGACAGCAGAGCTATACACAGCGTTTCCCAATGACAGCAGACAGACCATAAGCGGGGATTATTCAGTTCCATCTCGCAGGAGAAACAGGTGGTTTTTTACAGCTTGGTTACACTGTAATACAATGATTACTGAGAATAACTATCCTCCCCTTGTATTGGAAATAAGAAGTCACGCACAGATCTGCGTATCACCAACCAACTGGTGATAAAGCCAGGGGAAACAGATGGAGAAGCGTTTTACGAAGTTTTGAAAGTATGGAGATACAATTTGAAGAGGAGTGTTTGTTTGTCTTTAATGCAGGATGCACCATAAACCATTTTTAGTTTATAACTTAACCAGGGTRCCTGTTGATTACTGGCAAACGAGCTATTTAATGAGAGATGGAAAGTGGCAGATCCTGTTATAACCAGGTGGTGTGGTTTAACCCCAGCCAGCAACTAAGCACCACACAGCCACTCACTCACTCCCCCCAGGTGGGATGGGGGAGAGAATCAGAAGAGGAAAAGTGAGAAAACTCGTGGGTTGAGAAAAAGACAGTTTAATAAGTAAAGCAAAAGCCTACACACACACAAGCAAAGCAAAACAAGGAATTCATTCACTACTTCCCATCGTCAGGCAGGTGTTCAGCCATCTCCAGGAAAGCAGGGTTCCATCACGCGTAACGGTTACTTGGGAAGACAAACGCCATCACTCTGAACGTCCCCCCTTCCTTCTTCTTCCCCCAGCTTTATATGCTGAGCATGACGTCATATGGTATGGAATATCCCTTTGGTCAGTTGGGGTCAGCTGTCCCAGCTGTGTCCCCTCCCAGCTTCTTGTGCACCCCCAGCCTGCTCGCTGGCAGGGCAGTATGAGAAGCAGAAAAGGCCTTGACTCTGTGCAAGCACTGCTCAGCAACAACTAAAACATCACTGTGTTATCAACATTATTCTCATCCTAAATCCAAAACACAGTACTATACCAGCTACTATGAAGAAAATTAACTCTATCCCAGCCAAAACCAGGACACCAGGGCAGAAATGCACCATACCAGGGAAATGTGAAGGGGAAGGCTTTTAGGGCATTGCAAGAAATCCCGTGGCTGCTCTACCTCTGTGAGGGGTCCGGTTGTGTTCCCCAGTGGTAGTGGAGAGGGCAGCGCCACTTGCCGTCTTTCTCTTTCTTTTCCTGGTGTGTCTGAATGAGCCATGTTGGGACAGTCGCATTCGAAGGACTTGCTGCAGAGGAGGTGATGCTCATGTCTCTGCTGTGGACCTTAGATAAATTACATCATCTTTCTTTCACTATGTGTAATTTGGGGGTTGTGATACCTGCTTCCTTTTTACAATACAGTGTAAGGTCTAGTTAGAATATATGTAGAATTGCCGTTCTTCCTTACCCCAAACCAACCAGATTATAAAGGTAGAAATATTTGGAAGAAGACCATGGATAGACTTTTTTTGACCCTAGAATTCACTTTTTCCATTATGGTTTTGTAAAACAAAGTATGCGGCTTTTAGTGTGCTTTGATCCTACCTGAAAGCAACCAGATCTGGGACCAGTAGATATATTGGCAGCTTTTAGGGCTCTAAGGACACTCAGATGCTGTTTGTATTTTTTCATGTTTCCATTTTCCTGTAAACAACCTTTTGGGATTGTCTCAGTGTAGCCCTTTTCCTCTATTCTCTTACAATTTGAAATAGGAGACTTTTTTTTTATGTTGTATTTCAAAAACTAGGCTAGGACTGCTTGAGGGGGAAAAAAGTTTTTAACAGTGCCATGTTAAATCTGATTTTCTATTAAATATGATATATACAGGGCATATTGAATGTTAACAATGTTTAACATTGATTCTTCATTGGTTTTGGGTTTGTCTACTAAGCATGTATCATGTAACAGCCGTGTCAATAATTGAAGTAAATCAAGTTTGGAAGACGGACTTGCAGATTTATTCTGGTTTTAGATTGTTTGTCTAAGCAGGTGAGTACTCCCCACATTTTCAGTCCCAGGAAGAATGATGTATTATAAGCTTTAAAGGACTCGTCAACTCAAGGTTAGGTAAGAGACTGTTTATCATGTTTTATCAGGAACAGAAAGAGTACCCAGGGGATGGGGAAACTGAGCATGTTGTATGGTTTCAGCAKAAAAGGTGAGGGAAACATTAGTCAGTCATGATTTAGGAGTGAATGAACTGGTATGGAATAAATTTTCCAGCTGTTGCTTGATCCCAGCTTCTAAATCCTGGGATCAAGCATATTTAAGACTAATGATCTTGGCTAATACCCAGCAATAGATCAGCTGTTCCTAACTTGTGAAGGTGGCTTTTGAGAGCACCATGGCAGAAAGGTCAGATCACAATTTGTTTCCTCCAGCGAAGTCCTCTTGCTCCACAGCCTGGCTCTGAGCCCCTTCCCTCCAGCACGGCGAGCCCAGTGCTGGGCAGAAACACTCCTCTTGTCTTGTTGTGGGAGGTAGCCCTGGTTGACACAAGGGCTTTAATGTCATCTCGCTTGAATGTGTTCTTAGAGTGAGGGAGAARCTAATGTTTTTTGTCAGTCTGAATATGACACTGGAAGGCATGTTAAAGAGAAGTTACTATCTCAGCAAAAAATAAACTGGAAGGTTTAAAAGTCTGTTAGGTTGATATTTAATTTTTGTTATTAAGCAATGGAAGGAGCTAACTAAAAAAGGGAAAAAAAGAATTATTTAAACCTTTCTCCCCTTGGCCTCTGAAAAAATTTCTGTATCTTTTTGTTAAGTAGATCCATCAGCAATGCTTTGGCATTGCCATATTGAAAACTTGTAAGTGCCTGCTCATTCATTAACACTTGGAAATATTCTTTACTTGAGTCATAACTCAGAGCATTGTGGGAAATAAATTGGAAATAAATTCTTACGTCCCCTAGATTTTAATTTTATGATAATGTGCTCTTAGCAATTTGGGTAAGAATATGGGGTCACCTCTCATGTTTTCTAGATGGATCTTTTTACAGGGAGAAGGTTACTCAGTTCTCCTATGTGGTTTTTGAAACTTCAGGCTAACAGCCCCTGTATTGTGAAGGACCACAGCAAACCAAACAGAGACTTTGTAGTGCTAATTTGTAGCATCTATGAAATTGAAGTCTGATTCATCACTTACTGGTGTCAAGGGTTCTTATCAGTTCCAATAGACCAGGGCTGGCATTTCTCTCACCAAGGGTGAATTTTCAGGTTTTTTTCTTTCTTTTATTATTCCATTAAGCATAGGACATGATGTTTGTGAGGTTAAAAAAAGGCATCCTGTGAGTTTTGTTCTTTAGGAGAGCAATGGATTGTCTGTCATAATGAATTCAGTAAGTGCTTGGGAACTTGTCCACGCTTCTAGCTCTCACACGCTATTTCCTTAAAATATTCATATCCGTAAGATACCTTGTGATAGGCCAACAACACTCAGAGCAGCTGAGAGTCTCACCTGCTCCTTAGTCTCAAGAGGGCTTAATAGTCCTTTTCTTAGTGAAACCCATGGCTGCTCAAGTGCAGTACAGCAGTGAAATCAGCCTTGTTTTATATGGCTGATACAGAGTTAAGCTGAAAAGGTGCAGTTGATACAAATGAAAACAGGCTCTTTCCATTATTAACTTGGAAAATGACTCCTAGTGGGCAACTACTGTTTAGTGAATAAGGAAGAATGTGATGAGCAGGAAGAAACACAATCTTTTCTTTCATCATGATCCCCTTTGGAAAATGCAAAAGCTACTGAGGTGATTTGTTGCTCTGGATCCGCTCCATTGCCATCACGGAAACATGGTGGGATGACTCTCACAACTGGAGTGCTGCAATGGATGGCTATAAACTCTTCAGAAGGGATAGGCAAGGAAGGAGAGGCAGTAGGGTACCCCTGTACATTAGGGAGTGTTTTGGTTGTCTAGAGCTTAATGATGGTGACAATAGGGTTGAGTGTTTATGAGTAAGAATCAGGAGGAAGGCCAACAGGCAGATATCATGGTGAGAGTCTGTTATAGACCACCCAACCAGGATGAAGAGGCAGATGAAATATTCTATAAGCAGCTGGGAGAAGTCTCACAGTCGCTAGCCCTTGTTCTCGTGGGGGAGTTCAACTTACCAGATGTCTGCTGGAAATACAATATGGCAGAGGGGAAACAGTCTAGGAGGTTCCTGGAGTGTGTGGAAGATATAACTTCTGACACAGCTGGTGAGTGAGCCAACTAGGGAAGGCACCCCACTGGACCTGTTGGTTGTGAACAGAGAAGGACTTGTGGGTGATGTGATGGTTGGAGGCTGTCTTGGGCATAGCAATCACGAAATGATAGAGTTTTCAATTCTTGGAGAAGTAAGGAGGGGGGTCAGCAGAACTGCTACCTTGGACTTCCAGAGGGCAGACTTTGGCCTGTTTAGCCTGACTGGTTGTCAGAGTCCATTGGGGAGGCAGTCCTGAAGTGCAAAGGAGTCCAGGAAGGCTGGACATTCTTCAGGAAGGAAATCTTAAAGGCACAGGAACAGGCCGTCCCCATGTGCCAAAAGACGAGCCGGTGGGGAAGAAGACCAGCCTGGCTGAACAGAGGACTTTGGCTGGAACTCAGGAAAAAAAGGAGAGTTTATGACCTTTGGAAGAAGGGGCAGGCAACTCAGGAGGACTACAAGGATGTCATGAGGTTATGCAGGGAGAAAATTAGAAGGGCCAAAGCCCAACTAGAACTTAATCTGGTTGCTGCCGTAAAAGACAATAAAAAATGTTTCTATAAATACATTAGCAACAAAAGGAGGGCTAAGGAGAATCTCCATCCTTTATTGGATGCGGGGGGAAACATAGTGACAAAGGATGAGGAAAAGGCTGAAGTACTTAATGCCTTCTCTGCCTCAGTCTTTAATAGTAAGACCAGTTGTTCTCCAGGTACCCAACCCCCTGAGCTGGAAGACAGGGATGAAGAGCAGAATGAAGCCCCCATAAGCCAAAGGGAAATGGTTAGCRACCTGCTACACYGCCTAGACACACACGAGTCTATGGGGCCTGGTGGGATCCACCCAAGGGTATTGAGGGAGCTGGCGGAAGTGCTCACCAAGCCACTTTCAATCCTTTATCAGCAATCCTGGCTAACCGGGGAGGTTCCAGTTGACTAGAGGTTAGCAAACGTGACGCCCACCTACAAGAAGGGCTGGAAGGAGGATCTGGGGAACTACAGGCCTGTCAGCCTGACCTCGGTGCCGGGGAAGGTTGTGGAGCGGATCATMTTGAGGGCCATCACACGGCACGTACAGGACAACCAGGTGATCAGGCCCAGTGAGCATGGGTTTATGAAAGGCAGGTCCTGCTTGACTAACTTGATCTCCTTCTATGACAGGGTGACCCACTTAGTGGATGTGGGAAAGGCTGTGGATRTKRTCTACCTRGACTTCAGTAAAGCTTTTGACACTGTTTCCCACAGCATTCTCCTGGAGAAACTGGCTGCTCATGGCTTGGATGGGTGTACTCTTCGCTGGGTAAACAACTGGCTGGATGGGCAGGCCCAAAGAGTTGTGGTGAATGGAGTTAAATCCAGTTGGYGGCCGGTCACAAGTGGTGTTGCCCAGGGCTCAGTATTGGGGCCAGTTCTGTTCAATATCTTTATCAATGATCTGGATGGGGGGATCGAGTGCACCCTCCGTAAGTTTGCAGATGACACCAAGTTGGGTGGGAGTGTTGATCTGCTTGAGGGTAGGAAGGCTCTGCAGAGGGAYCTGGACAGGCTGGATCGATGGGCCGAGGACAGTTGTATGAGGTTCAACAAGGCCAAGTGCCGGGTCCTGCACTTTGGCCACAACAACCCCATGCAACACTACAGGCTKGGGGAAGAGTGGCTGGAAAGCTGCCTGTCAGAAAAGGACCTGGGGGTGTTGGTCGACAGCCAGCTGAATATGAGCCGGCAGTGTGCCCAGGTGGCCAAGAAGGCCAATAGCATCCTGGCTTGTACCAGAAACAGTGTGGCCAGCAGGAGTAGGGAAGTGATCATGCCCCTGTACTCGGCACTGGTAAGGCCACACCTCGAATACTGTGTTCAGTTTTGAGCCCCTCACTACAAGAAGGACATTGAGGTGCTGGAGCATGTCCAAAGAAGGGCAACGAAGCTGGTGAAGGGTCTGGAGAGCAAGTCTTACGAGGAGCGGCTGAGGGAACTGGGACTGTTTAGCCTGGAAAAAAAGAGGCTGAGGGGAGGGAGACCTTATCGCTCTCCACAACTACCTGAAAGGAGGTTGCAGCGAGGTGGGTGTTGGTCTCTTCTCCCAAGTAACAAGCGATAGGATGAGAGGAAATGGCCTCAAGTTGTGCCAAGGGAGGTTTAGATTGGATATTAGGAAAAATCTCTTCACCAAAAGGGTTGTCAAGCATTGGAACAGGCTGCCCAGGGAAGTGGTTGAGTCTCTGTCCCTGGAGGTATTTGAAAGACGTGTAGATGTGATGCTTAGGGACATGGTTTAGTGGTGGACTTGGCAGGGTTAGGTTAACGGTTGGGCTTGATGATCTYAAAGGTCTTTTCCAACCTAAATGATTCTATGATTCTATTCCATGATTCTATGTTTTTCAGAATGATTTAAAGCAGCAAACAAAGTATGGGTTGAATGTAAATATGCTCTGACTATAATAATGAGACAGAACCTTCCTCAGATGTAAGCAGGCTTTGTCTCCTCTTACGTCTTAGCCATCATCTCCTTCAAGACAACAAACAAACAAATGCCTCGTAAAACCTTTAATAAGATCACAAACCTGCACTGAAAGTACAGGATTTGCTGGGCTACTGGAGAAACAATAATAATAAAATAAAACCCCTCCACCTCCCTTCCTAATGAGGTGACTTCAGCAAGGCTCGTAATACTTATCTGTGTGTTCACGTTTGGGCATGTGAATAGTTTCACTGAAGCATAAGCCCCTTGCGTGCCTGTGCGTGCCAGTCAGTGACTCGCTGGTTCAGGGCCTGGATGATTGTGTTCACCATGGAGGCTTGTGAGAAAAATTATGGGATGAGCTGTGCGGGCAGCGTGCCAGCTCTTTCAAGGCCAGAAATGTCTCTTTCCCCAGGAGGYTCCAGGAGGGGCAGAATCAGCAGGCGTCCCCGAGCAGGAGCAAGCCTCTCCCTCTCCATGCGCAGGGGAGTGAGGGATAAACTGCAGTGCTCCTATGTGTGATGGAAGGAACTGGCGAGCAACACATGAACTCCGAGACTGGGCTGAATCTTTCTATTTTTCCAAGCTTTTATAAAAAACACTCATTGAAGTCTATAGTAATACTCTCACGGACTTCAGTGGGTCTTGGAGTGGGCCCTTACTTTCCTTCTTTCTTTTGTTTTTTTAATTCTGTAATATTTACTCCGAAGAGGTTCAGCCAAAACACCAAAGTTTAATAGCAACATTTTGTTTTGTATGGGCATTTCTACCTGGAGCTCAGTAAAACTGTTTACTACTTGCAGCAAGAAACAAAAAGGAAGGGACTTGCTGACTTTCCTATGTGTCGGTGCTTTAAAAAAATGAATATTTTCTGCTTCACAAACATGCTGAATGAAATGCATGTCTCATTTATCACTTAAATAGTAATAACAGTGTCCGCTGCATGCTGCAGGCTAGATTCTGACATGGGTGGATTGACAGTGTTCGCTCAGCGGAAGCAATAAACAGATCAATAAGAAAATGTAGCCTGGGGGGCTGGAGGTGTGACAAGTCAACCATGATTTCAGAGTCTTGCTGGGACCCTTATTAAACTCATTTGTACGTCTGAAAACAACTGATGCCTCATTGGGTTAAAGGTAGCTGCAAGTATTGGTCTGAAGAAGGCTTGCATCCTATCTGCGCCCCAGAGGAACACGGCTGCTTGAGAGCAGCCTGATGCTCTTTTGGAAGAGAAAGCAGCAGTGAAATCTAAAATGTAATTAACTAAAAAGCCAACGTTTTGTTTGATTTTGTTTCCATCCGCATAACTKTTTATTTGTCAGTGATGGTCTGGACTGAGCACTTTTCTTATACAAGAGAGGAAAGAAAATCATATGTTTACCTGTCCTTTCCTACTTCTCTCCTCTTACTCCCCACTAAGTGATGGCAACGGACCTCCTGGGTGAAGGAAATAGCTTGCTCCTTCTAGTTACTTTGCTGGAGGAAGTGATAATGAGAGAGTGCCTTGTCTTCTCTCCTGCCGCACCCAGGAGCTGGCTGACTGCAAGGCTGTTGGGAGACAAAGTTCGCTCTCTTAGGGCAGCAATGACTGAGGGTTCCACTTTTTCCCCTGTTAGGGCTGCGTCTCAGGTATGCTGCCGCGGGAGGTGACCACGCTCAGGTCATGGTTGCTGCCTTTTGCCAAGAGGTGTCCCCAAAGTCACAAGCAGGTCTTATAAATGTTTTGCTCATCTTTCAGGCTAGAAAAGGAGGAGTATCACTCATCTGAAGTCAGCCAAGGTGACAAACTTCTAGGCTTGAACACCAGCTGCGTGTTCTTTTTATCAGACTTGTGCGGCAGGGATGGGGTCACCGGCAGGAGAAAGCGCAGTGTTTCAGAGGCAGCTCGGGGAGCTGCCGAGGTGCTGGCCACAGGCACTTGTGTGGGCAGAGCGCGGCCATCTCTCGCACTTCTTGGATGAAAGTGCCTGGTCCTTCTGGTAATGCTGCTGTAGTGTCTGACGCTCAGCATGCTAAAATGAAACACGGGCTGCTCTGAAATGTCTCCCTCCAGCAGGTTGATCAGAAAGGGTGATGACCTCACCTTCACATGCTTCTCCTTGCAACAACTTTTTTTTTTTTTTTAATAAATAAAAGTAACAAGTGACTCTCTAAGGAAAGAATTCACTAATACTTGGTATTAGCTCCTTGCTGTATCTCTAGTTTAGCAGCGTTTCAGTAAGGATCGTTATGGGTAGGGTGGAGACTCACGGGGAGTGAGGTGTTTAGTATATGTCTTTCAATTAAAGAGCTGATTATGCCTGTTCCTACCCAAGAAAGCGCAACTCAGAAATTGAAACGCTCTGGGCAAAGCAGCTTCAACTACTTATTATTTTTGGAAGTATGGGGTGATAGACATTGATCAGTCAAAAGGAAAGTCAACACAGTTTGGATAGCAGGGTATGCATCTCTAAAAGCAGCCAGCAAGAACATCTCTGGGATGTGTGCGTTAGCTGAAAGAGTGGGAAACTCTCTCATCTTGTGGGATGGCTCCTGCACTCAAGCAATGAGGATCCCATGAGTTCTTGCAAAACAGCATGGTTGTTCTCTGCTTGCTGGAACCACAGTGCCTCAATTACTGGCTTGCCATCTATAACATCTGTGACTCAAGATGAGCTAGACTGTGCATAGAAACCCATGGTGCTAGTTAAGGAGTTTGTAACTAAAGGGAAGTGAGAGGGATCTGGCTGCAAATTTTGCAAAGATTATTTTATTTTTACTGAATCCACTTCAGAGTGCACGCAGATACTCTGTCACAAAAGGTTACATTTGCAAAAGCACTTAATTCCGTAGGGTTTAGATTTTGATTCAAATTGGAGTCACACAGCATGAACTTTGAAAATATAGGGGGAAAATTAGACTAGGAGTCAGACCTCAAAGAAAAATAAATCAAATACAGGGTAGCTTGAAGATGACCCAGAAAAGAGCACAGCTATTTTCGGTTTAAATGAACAAATCTTTTTTAAAAGAAAAAAATAAATAGCCATAAAAAACTTCTACATTTAAAGTTTATGTTCAGCGATACATCATGCTGTGTAAATATATAAATAGCTTATCCACAGCATTTAACTTGGTGGGATGGAGACTAAAAGGGAGGAGATGGTAAGGAGAAACAGAGGCTTCACCCTAGTGGTGGAGTCGTCAAATTCATCCTGGATACAGTGGAGAAATGGCACAAAATGGCTTACCCCTAGGTTTTAGTGACTATCTAAACAGGTTTGAATTGACACACGTAAGAAGTCCCATTGGTTGTTTTGGAACTTGCATGCAATTACAGATAAATAAGAATATATGCAGATCTGTATCTTCATTTCTGCATACATAAATATAGGATAATTATATACTGTATCCAAAGTCATTATTATATCTTGCTGATAATCAGATCCTTAATTCATTTAAAAGTATAGTTTAGCATAGTGTATAGAAAGTCATGAAAGTTCAAAAGAAAAATAAAATTAATAAAGCTTTGTGTTCTAGGTGATAAATACATTTTCACTCTTCATTTTATAATGGTAGAACTTATAGCTGGAGTATCTTCACCAAACAAATGTATGCAAAAATGTTAAACTTTCATTTGTGAGCAGAAAGTTTCATTTTCCTAATCATGATCAAGGTGGATGGCACAAATCAATGTGGTATATACACAGCTGAGAAGGAGCACGTTTTATAGAGAATTCTTCGGAGGTCTACAGTTATTAATGCAATCAATGCTGCAGCTTTATTACATATGATTCTGTATATTTGTATCCTATTGATTTCTGGTAAGTGAATGTTTTGGACTTTACTAAAAATGTAAAAAGCTCACCAAACTTCACAAAGTTGTTCTCTATTATCTTAACCCTTCTTTTGCTAAATTTAAGTAATGAAATATTTTTTCCTATAGGATTGCCAAGTATTTTTCATGAAAGAATTTGCACAATGGCATTTGCATTATCTTGTGCTTCCTAAATTATTTTACTTTTCGCCTTATAGTGCTATCCTAGATGCTGCTTTCTGTTCTCTTTCAGCATACTGAAGGATAGTTACAAATAAGAAATAATCTTATTTAATTAGATTTAAAAAGAGAAAAATCTTATTTCTCTACAGAAATAATCTAAGAATTCTAGCAGTCCAAGGAGTCCAAGAAAATGCAATATTCTCAGAACTCTGGACTGTTTCACAGACTGGGTGGGTGATGCCACATACACACCTTAGGTATAGGTATAGATAAATGAAAGAAGTGAATGCATTGGGCTTTTCCAGGTGTCATCTGGAAAGACATTACAAGGAGTAATCATCAAATCACTGAGTAATCACAAAGAAATTATCATTTTACTTCCAGAGTAACGCTTTGGTACTGTTTGGAAGTGAGTTTGTACAGGGAGCAATGAATGGTCATAAAGAACAGTGCTGAACTGCATTTACTTATTATTCTTCTCTCCAAAGAACTAAGATTGGCTCATCTTGTAGGACATTGCCTAACTCTGGTACTTATCACCAGCCTTAATTTCCTAAATCATGTTATCTAGGTTGCTTCAGCTAGTAAGGTATTTTTACCTTGATTATTTAAAATGGTCACAAACCGGTGCAAACATATATTACAGAAAAAGATTTTTGTGGAAGAGGAAGAATAATTTGCTGTTTAAATTGAACATCTATGTATTGAATAATAATTCGCTCTAGTAATCAGCTTTCAAAATAGAGCTAGTAAGATGCATAAACTAACAAAGAAAAATAATTTGTTCTACCAACCTTCATGTGATTTTAATTTACAGTGTGTTATCGGAAGGGATATTTGGTGAGACGGAATTTCTGAAGGATAATTCAGCAGGGCACATATAAGACAGAAAAAAGAAGTGAAATTTTATCCTTTAAAATTGGCAAATTGCATGCGGAAGGTTGTCTTATTTTTTTTCACCTATTCAGTATAAACAATCTAGAGATTTTCTTTCTGTCTTAGTGGAGTGAGAGAAGCATCTATCATTAAGATTACTTGGCAGAGATTATAAATCTCTTTCTCATTGTACCTTTGCCAAACTTCAGTGTCACGGAGGTGAAATTTTCTGTGCCTAAGGCCTCATGAAGGCTGTTCCCAATATTAGTTGCTAATAGGTCAAAAGGATGCCATCAAATGCATTTGCTTGTGCCTTCACATCATAGTACTAAAGACACAGTCCTTGTTTTTGTGTCTTCTTAGTATGTAAATTTCGGCATGAGAAATCATCAGTTTTGGTTCGAAGCATACTAAACTGTTAACCTTTACAAAGATATTTTTCTCTTTTTATGGGAAGGCTAAGTCGGGAATTACCTCATGTAAATCAGCATAATTCCAGTGATTTCAATAATTAAAACAAAGCAAAGCTACTTCCCTACCTTAATTATTTATACTGTATTATCCATTATAGCTATTAATATTGTGGAATTAATGATGCTTTTCTAATTTATACCAGCAAAGGCATGATATACTGCCCAATATATGTAACTTAATTGGTATGGAGTGAACGTCACTCCCTTTAAACAAAGGTAGAATTCTTCCTGTGCGATTCATTAAAATACATGGCGTGGCTCCTGATTTTATATAGGGCCTCATTGACTAAGCATCGTTAACAAGAAGCCCCACGCATGTGGTTTAACTCAAAAAGGAGAACTTGTTCTCTGCCTTATGCTTCCAGTCTGCCCAGGACGGCCACTGAGCAAAACACATGGCCAGCTTGAGAGAGCGCGCGCGTGTGTGCACGAGCGCGTATGTGTGTGCAGGTGAGGAGAAGTGAAAGAAGAGGCAAAAGAGAAAGGATTGCAATTAATTTGAACACAGCTGATTTGGGAAATGAAATTAGTCCTTTTTCCTCAACAAACAAAAAGTTAGAGGCAAATTATTCCAGAAAAACAGTAATAGTTATGGTCTGCTAAACCGTATGCAAGCCTCTGACCTTCTCAGCGCTCTGTATTGCAATAAATATTTTATGACTGTGAATAGCATTAATAAGATGTAAACATCACACACGTGGGCACGCACACACACGCACACCCAGAGGGAATGAGCACTTGAGCGTACCAGACACCAAGGCAATATTCCCGTGGAGGAAGCCGCCGGGCTGATACCAGCCTGTGTGTTAATCGGTGTGTGCTAAGCAGTTCTCAAACTGGAGGAAGGGCTGTTCATAACCTCCCTGCGTTTGAGGAAGATGGGCGTCTCATTGGAGAGTCTGGGCTAATTCAGATCTGTGCCAAGGTGTTAGCAATGCTGGATTTTAATGCCCTGTACGTGATGAATAATTGCATTAATCAAGCACGGGCTATTTACTTTCCTTAAGCAATCAGGGACTCTGAGAGCAGATTTTAGTTGTGAATTAGTCTGCCATTTTTTATTCCCATAGACCTTGGCCTGATATAAAAATTGAGGTCAGTTGAAAGACGTCCACCAATTTCCACAGGCTCTGAATGGGACTCTGTGGGGACTGAACTGAATTATGGATACAATGATGAGGAGTCTTGAATCCCTTTCACATGTCCCTGACCTGTGTGCAAGATATTTCACCTCTCTCCCTCAGAACGGAATCTGGCTCCATATATTATGTTCATTAGCCATCCTAAACCCCTGCTGTAAATCTCATGGACTGAGAGGAAATAAAACATTAGTTTAGGAAATATGTGGGGCCAGAAGAGAGAAGTTCTGTTACGAGAGTGAATCCACCAACTTTTGTAGGACATTTATAATTATTTGCCTTGTAGAACAATTTCTTTACAGATTAATTTAAATGGTTAATTAATTAAACTGTTAATTAATACACTTATCTTCTACTATTTATTAGTACAATTAATATTATGGAGGAGACAGCACAGAAAAAAAAAGAGAAATAATGAAATTAAGAACAATTTTATGAGGAAGGATGGTTTTGTGATTGATGGAGACAGGAATCTCAGTTCCACTTTTGCTCTGCTACAGATACTCTAGAGAAACTACTGAATTACCCCAGTCTTCCGGCTTTAAGATGGGTGTAGTAATCTTTGCTTTTCAGGTATTACCTGTTTGGATTGTAAATGTTTTAGGGCACATTTGGCTTTGGATGAATGCCTGTAAAACCCAAGACAATTGCAGCCTCTCTTGGGACCCCATTAAGAAACCTGCAATAGTCTTTTCATTTCCCTCTCCTGTAAGTATTTAGGGGATCTTGCAGAGCCGTTGTTTCAAAACTTCTACGGCCAGTATAAAAGGAAGGAATCGGGAAGATTTATACAGTCTCTTGTTTAAAAGAAAAAAGGAAAACTATTCATCAGTTGCCTTTTACTCCTCCTTTGATGTGGTGTCAGTACAGACCAGGGCAGTCAGAGAGGCTGGACGTGCCCTGGCTTTCTGTCTGCTCTCTAGGCCAGGTTGGAGTTGATTATTTCCATTTTCACATCCTTTTGCCAATTTAACGGCTATTTGCCATAGCCAGCTGCACTCCTTTGGAGGTATCTCACCTTCTAGATGTTTTTTGCCACCTATTATGCTGCTTGTCTGGTTTTGATTTAGGACTGATATGATGTTAGAAATGAAAAAGAAGTGTCAAGCTACCAGAAGGAGATAGACACCTGGAAACCTTAGTAGTTTTTCTACATCTTATGGGAAGTATCTCTTCTCTTACTTTTCTTTTAAGATGCACATGAGTAAAACTTAGCTTATTCATGTCAGAGTTTTCTGGGGCTTGGGGGTTTTGGTTTCTTTTTTTTTTTAAATAGTTTGCAAATAATTGTGTCATTTGTACAGTGTTTGTACATGATGTTGGAACTGTTGTCTAACTCATTGTGTAGCACTGATTGCTGCATTATCTCAGCTCTGGCATTTTTAACAAGCTTTAACTTTTCAGGTTTCCATTCCATGAGGTCCATACTTTAATTAAGGCAAGTCAGCCACATAGAAGGGAGCTGAATGGCTTTTTGCTAGCCATTGAAGGGCAGAAGGAGGGCAATTTGCAGGAGTCTGACATTTCTCTGTTATCCATAAGGCTTCCGAGACAACTCGAAAGTTTTCTGGAATTTCCTTTAAAAGCTGTGGAGGGAGAAATAAAGAGCACCAGCAAATGCTTTCCTATGTTTATTTTTTTTAAATGCTGGGGACCCTAAAAAGACTTCTTTACAGGAGTTGTGAGATTGAATGAGGAACTCAAGTGCTTGTTCAAATGCTTGATTGAAAGCTTTTTTGGTTTACATGGTTAGAGAGATTAAATGAAAGTAGCAGCATTCGGCTACCCCCTTTGGCATGTTAAAATCTCATTTGGCACTCTTTCTGCTAGTGCTTCAGGGTGGCTGGGTAAGGAATCACTTATGGTTTGCCCTGCTGCTTCAGTGTCTGCTGTGCCATGCCAGCAGCTTCACCACCAAAGCAGGCCATAGCCCAGATACTGCTTTCTCCAGTTATCTTCGGGCTTTGCAAATGTGTGCAATGGCTTTGTGCTTAATGGGCTTCGTGGTAGGGCCCAGATACGGTATTTTKGTATCACTTTTTGAAACCTGCTGAGTACTTGCTTCCTATAGCTCAAGATCTGGCAAATACCTTGCAAGCATATTTGTCTAAATGGTTTAATATCCATAAACAGTGAATGGGAAATAGAGCCAGAGTTTAAATGCAGATGCTGTAGGGTGATGGGGTGGTGGAGAGGAATTAAGCCATGGAGCTGGACCTTGTCTCAGGGCACCCYGGGCTTTGCAATGAAACAAACACCACACCACACCACGGGGGCAGCTGTTGCATCTTAGCAACCTTCTGCTCTCCTGTCTTCTCTTCCCCCACCCTGACAAGTCCCCTGCCCTGAAAAACCATGAGGTTGTGGGTGCCCTTTCCTCTGACACAGACCAGCAAGGGCAGCACCATCAAGAGCTGAGCCCTAATCTCTGTGGAGCACAGGTTTTTTATGTAAGGGGCAAGGAGAAACCTTCTGGTGTTATTGGCAAGGCTGTGCTTTGAGGTCTGGATATGAGCTCGAGGCCATATGTGGAAGAAGCCCAATTATTGACCATAAATGCTGAACATTAGACTGGTGCCAGTTCCTTTCCCTATGCTTAAGTATTCTTAGGTCTGATCAGAGCACTTCTTTGCCTAAACGGGAGAGCTAAAAGTTTTTACCCCRTCCTATTTAAAGACTAATGTTGTTACCCTGATTTTCCTATACGTTTGTTAATTTGGTTGGTTTTGGAAGGGCTACAGAAATCTCTGTGGTTGTACTTGGCAGGTCTGCATGATCGTACATAGGGCCCAATAGTAGTTGTTATTCATTAGATTAAGTGCTGCCTATTCCAGCAGTTGTGAAGTATGTAGGGTAAAAAGGGGGGAGGAGGAAATCTAAACCACACCTAGCTTATAATAATTAGAGCCCTGACTACACAAATGAACCTAGAGACAACTTGCTGAGTTTACACCRATCTCCATTAAAGTCAGAGTGGCTCCAGGCTGGAGGCTGCTTGCAAAGGTATTTCCAGGAATGATGATATATACTGTGACTTGTGGCTGTAACTGATTTATTTCAGTTTTTGTTTTGTTTGGGTTTTTTTGTTTACGCTATTTGCTTTCCTGGCTCTGTAAACAGTGTCCACAACAAATGTGCCAATAGCCTGTGCAACAGAACTGGAAAATGGGAAGTAAGGAGCCATAACGGTATCTTCAAATTCAATGTCCTGACCAGAAGTGCAGGACATCTACACGAAGGGCATGTGACAGGGTGGGAAAAATAGTGAGAATGCAAGCAAGAGAGTTTTGAAGCTGTGAAAAGGCACATCAGCGTAATTGAAGACAAGTAAAAGGTTCAGAGCAGCTTTGGCTGCTGAGTGTTTCCCCATGTCTGCCAGACTTGTATTGCACATGATTACAATGTAATAACTAGACCAAATGCTTGAAAAACCAAAACCAATCCTGTATGGCTCAAAGTAAGTGATAATACCTTGATTGATTTCAGGAGAAGCAGTAGTAAGTCCCAGACACTTGTCTCTTTTATTGACTTGAGCATTAATTAATTTATGAGTGGGTTTCACATTTCCACATGGTGTTGCAAAATTAGAGTAGAATTAATTATTTGGTAATCGGTGAATCCCATTAGGTGAAACAATATGGACTTGTTCAGTAGCTTAAACATTATTCAGCATTAGCGTAGCAGTTGTATACTCATTACAATGATGATGCTTTTATTAAATATACCTTCAATTAGTTCTGGTTCATTTTAATCTCTACCTCCTGAAAAAACATTCAATCAAGTGCTGTGACAAGAGCAGAATGATGAATATGCCAGGGCCAGTGCTGCTTAGTCCTTCAAGGATACTGCACAGGCTACATTAAGGTGAACTTTAGAAATGGTCGCCTTAGGTTCTTCTCTTCCTTGAAACATCATCTAAAGACCGTTAGTATGTTATCCTTCCTTTATGCTTTAAAATAAACAACATTCATGATTCAACCATTTACGATATCATGTTTGGACCCATAGCAGATAATTAGGGGCAAACAGGGCATGCAAAGTCTTCCTTACAYGCCGCCTCATTTCCTGGCATACTCAAAGGAGTTTGCCCTTGTTCTAGAAGACCTCCTTCCTTGCAGCTGGTTTCCACCTCTCCAGGTTTTGCTCCTTTCAGCAGCCCTGATGGGTGCAGGTGGGGTGCTGCAGGGGCAGGGAGCTCCCAGCCATGGGGCAGCCCCAGGAGGTCCAGCAGCCCAGGGGCATAGTGCTGGGGAAGGGGATTTCCTGGGACATGGRGGCTGCACCTGGGAGGGAAACCAAAACCCATCCTGACAGCCAGGGCTGCCCACAGGGAGGGAGCAGGGGGACATGCCCCTCTTTCTGCTCCCACCRGAGACCTCTCTGTAGAGGCATGTACCACAGCAGCTAGCCTAATAAAATCTGTAAAGTGGCTCCGGTGGTGGGATCTGTGGGTCACTGGGGGGTTTTGGGTCCCCCCAGAGCAGCATTGCACTGCCAGTTGCCTTGTAATCAGTTCTACTGTGCTGATACCGCTTTGCTGCTTCTCTTGCCCATATTTAAATCAAAACTATCGTTATTAATCAGAGAATTAGAATAGCTAACAAAGGAGACAATTCTTGTTCCCTGGAGGATGTGATTTTCAGGGCGCCAGTAATGGATACAGAGCCTTTCCCCTTTCAAATCCCAGCAAGGGCAGCCGTGACTGAAAATCATTAACATATGCTATTTTGTCTGTCGTCTTTGTGAAATGAGTAAGTAGACTGGACAGATTCCATATTACATAAAATAATATTACAAGCGGCATCTTCGGAGCCTCTGCGCGCTAGCTGAAGATAGCAGAGAGGAGTATGGGGGAAGTGAGAACTTCTGAGAAAAATTCAGTCCTACGCTACACGCTTTTTTCTGCGGTGATGTTTTTGAATGCCCAGCCTGAAAAGCTGCACTTTATATTCACAGTCTGTGAATCCAAACTCTTTAATATAGTTTCTTCTGGGCTCTCAGAACTGATGCAAATGATGCGTTCCTGATTAATAGCACTCTGAAAAACTTGCATCTGAATTTCTTGTACCCACTCGACTTGCACAGTGACAGTGTGAACTTCTCAGTGACCTGCCACAGCGCCTTTCAGAAGTGCCGCCCACTAATCCAATGACTGTTAACCCATCTGAGCATAATATTAATGAATTTATTCTCTGTTCATTTCAGTTCTGCTGCTGAAACACATAGATGAAGAGTTTCTTCATATGCTTTATGTGCACTTGTCCTAGGAGATTGTGCGAGTACTGTGTACTTCAAATTCATTTGCTGTTTTGGTTTCTCTGGCAACTAGAAGGTGCCTTTGATCCCTCTACCATCTCTTTGGTTTTGCATTTTGATGATTTTATCATGAATTCATGTTTAATTCATGATGAAGTGATGCAGTAAGTGGCAACACTCAAAGAAAAGATACTTTTTGCAAAATCAAACCATATTCATTTGAACTCTGTATGAACTACTCCATTCCTTTGAAGTAGAATATATTAATGAGGACAGATATTAAGAAAAAATATACTTATGCTAAGTCACATTTATTATCTCATCTGAGGTTAAAGTGGAAGTAGATCGATCAGATAAAAAATGAGTGTGCTTTGAGTAAACTTTTAGTTGAAACGCACTGACAAGTGACTGATTGTTTTGTGTTAGCTTTTTGATTTTTTGTCATTTTTATCTCTGTTTCTGCTTCTACATTACATACTCACTGATATACATGAATTTTATGGACAAAACCACGTGCATGATTAACATGACATGTGCACAAATGCAAAATATGTTCAATAGGTTGGTGTTTTTCCTCTGGAAAAACAGAGGGTAAAGAAGCTTCATGTAGCATCTTCTTTTTACAGGCAGTTTTCATCTTTTTAATAAAAGGCTTCTTGTGACAATATTGGGGCAATGGGGTATTTTATTTTGCTTTTTAGTGAATCAAATTGTGATTGAAACATAGGAACTGCGTGCTTTTCTGTCATAGGAAACCATGATGACGTGATGTTGAAGGTGCCAGTAGCTCAGAGGCATGAGGTGCATGTGGCCTCCTGCGAGATGGGCTATGCACAGCCCAGGACTGCAGACTGGGTAAATGTCATCACATGGCGCTGCGCGTGGCGTAGAGCCCCACGTGATACCACCTTGCGTGGGTTTTACAGGCTTACAGCCACTGTGCAGTACAATTAAACTTACTTCTACAGCTAGCGGGCCTTCTGTAGCATTAATATTTGAACTTTTTTTTTATAGTAATGAAACATCTTGAGCATTTGAGTTTTGACATAGTAGGAGAGGGCTGTAGGTCTAGCACATAGTATTAAATAAACAAGTGCATCTTAAACRGCTTTGTTATTTTTTAATGGTTTTGACGTTCCCTTCCAAGTACAATATCTAGAACCCTGTTAGTCATAAGGTCGCCGCTTTCATGCCGAAGTGGGTGTGCTCTGCTCGGGTGCCGGCACGCTCCCCCTGCTCACCAGGCCAGAGCAGAGGAGATGCAACAGGATGAGTGACAAACAGGATGATTCAAAAAGCAGACCATCAAAGAGCAATTATGGCTTAAGAGGAGAAAATAATTGCGAGCACATAAAGCTAAATTGGATTATGTTTAAATATATGTGAATTTGATTGAACTTGAAATTTAATCTCTAGGACAGCATTTTAATTCACAGTTGCAACAATTTATGCTTTTGAGCAGAAATGAGCTTATTTGAGGATTTCAGGTCATTGCTTTTTTCCCAGGGTTTCGGTAGTTGTTGAAATTGTAGTTTGCTGTAGCCTGGACTGTTTCATGGTTTCTTTAGCAATGTGAGCTTGCATCTAAACAGAGACCTCAGCTGCAGTTTACAAAATTATTGGAAACTTTGTAATTGTTGCTCATAACAATGGTAGCCATTTGAATCTGTATGATATTTGCTTGTGAAGTGAGGTGATGTAATGAAACAAGAGAAGACTTCTTAAGAAAAAACAAAAGCCACGTGAGGCTCAAAGTGAACTCAAGCGCATTTGGGTTTTCACAAAGAGCCCCTAAATTGACGTAGGGACTGATGACAGAGGGGAAGTGTTTTGATTGTGAATATTAAGACACAGAATTAAAGGTAAGTAAATCTGTTTTCAAATTCTACTGCATATAATAAAAATGATAAACCGATATTTGTCAATTTTTCTAAAGGTACTTTCTGATCAAATTTACTTCCTGGCCAAGGCATATCAATTGGACTGCTACCTCCTACCCCTTGGTTATGGATTAGATACGATGTGAAAACGTGCCTCCTGTTATGCAGAATCAGCTCTGACAGACAAGTGTGGTGCCTGTGCAAAAGAGATGGGAAGAAAGTAGAAGAGGGGGAAAATAAAAATAGGTGGCAAGGGGCCCAGAAACAATAAAAGTCTGAATGAGAACACCTTTATCACTTCTGCAACAGCAGCTTAAGGGCCCAAGGAGAGAAATAGATTTTGTAAATCAGGCTAAATATTTTTTACAGGGTGCAGTGTGCAGCTTAAGAACCCAGTTGGGAAAAATAGCTTTTGCAGATCAGTGAAGAAAATGTATTTTACTGGCTACTCTTTAAGAGCAGGGGGAGATAGGACAGGGAAAGACATTTCACAGGGCAAAGAAAAAATATATATGTGTGTGTATGTATGTGTGTATGTGTGTGTGGAGATAGTTTCGGTTTGAGTTTTTGGGATGGGTTTTTTTTGGGTGTCCATAAAAAGCTACATAAAGGAAGCCTCCAGCATTGCGTAGCCATGTTTACTGGTTCTGATAAAACCTGTAAGCCTTCCTTATGTTTTTAAACATTATTTATTGATGTATGTTTTTATATTAACTAGCCATTCGTGCATATAAAAGCATCTCTTTCGTAGAGCAGTCCTGTTACTGATTCTACCATGCAGTGATTTTGGAGAAGCCTTTTGATATAACAGAAAATGAGTAAATACGTTGGATGGAAACTCTTGTTTTGAAATGAGAAACAGAAGGATTCAGGAAGAAATCATTACTGATGACCCTCTCAAAGATGAACATGTAGCTTATCAAGGTAATTATGTTAAAAGGAGATCATAATTGTGCGGAGGCTTCAAACAGCAGAGGTTGGAGCCATACATAAGAGCCAGCAGTTTTACTGCCGAGTTACGTGACCCTTTTGAGAGACACGATGCCTGCCATTGTCGGTCCAGGGAAGGTCCTGCCCTGAGAACAGAAGGATGACACTGGTAGTGGAAGTCCATCTTTAGCAGATAAGAGCGTTTTTTTTATTACTAGTAAAGGGAATTGGTTAATAGGTCTCAAGGAGTACTGAAATTGGAAGGAGACGTTTACAAGTCCATAGCATTTTTTGTTTTGTTTTTGTTTTTCCTCTCTGATCCATTTTTCTTCAAGATGGACAGGAACTGTATACAGATTGGGAACAGAATAGACTGGCAAAGAACATACTGAATCTGCCCACTCATTTTTTACGTCAATAAGAAGCTGAATAGAAAAGATCAGAACACTGAAACATTTTTCATCTTTTCAAAAAATTTGACAAAATACTCTTTTTAGGTTTTTTGGCAAAACTGTGCGTTGGGATTTTCCAACTTCTCTGAATTAGTCTGCCTTGGAACAGACTCTCTTGTACTTACTTGAAAACTGGGGCAATTTTTGAAAGAGGGGAATTGTCTTACTTCTGCTCCCTGCGATGTAAGTGCTGCAGGAACAGTCACCATAACAAATAAAATGATGTATTACCACTGTCAAAGGAAAATGTTATATTGGCCAAGATGTTTCCTCCTTCTTTGGGATGTGTTATTGTTATTGATGGGAGCTCCAGGTGTCTGTTGCCAGGGAGTGTGCTGGGAAGCTATGTATATTCCTCCTCCTTGCAAAAGGATACCTTTGATATCTGTTGTCCTGAGTTCTGTATGTTTTTCTTTTGATCAGACCACTTGTGTCACCCTAGTGTTTCTAGGCTGATTGGTATGGCTGCTTTTAAAGAAGAGTTTCCCCTAAACAGTGGTTTTTTTGATAACCAGTGGCTGCAGCTGTTAGCTTCCTAATGAGGCCCTCCTACTCAACTATAAGGGCAGTAACAGTTGAAACTGTGTGCACTCAAATGGGCTGTAGTTTCTTAAAATTTGGAATGGACTCATTGAAATATTGCAGTTTGTCTTTTAGATAAAAAATGTACGTGGTCTGATATCTCCTTTTTCAGCCCTTTTATGGTGGGTTTCAAAGCCGCCCTTTAGTAAAAAATTAAGGTAGCCACATTGTGGTAAGGAAGCCAGTATCAAACTTGTTTAGGAGACTGTGCACATATTCTGTGCACCTGCAACAGCTTTGCCTGTGTGTTAAGTTGACTTAATATTAGAAGAGCCGCAACTGTGTGCCAAGTGGATAATAGAAATGTTAAAGCTCTACAAATTGTCCTTTCCTCAGACATTTGGTGGTCCTGTCCTGTGGGTGTCCCTCCCGTCCCCGAGGACTGTTGCTCTGGAGTGTCAGGAATATGTACAGAATCACCGTGGTTGACCAGCAAAGCAGAAAGCTTCTTCAGGTGACTCTGTCCAATAGTCTACTGGTGTTCAGTGAAAAAGTGTGATACACATATTTTGCAGGCAAGGGAATGCAGCAGATCATACATTGATTCAGATAGTCTGGGGATCATCAGGATGGTAGATTAATAGAAAGAAGACATTCCTATTAAAATTAAAACATTTTTGTAATATTGGAAGTAGATTCTGAGCCTGTTTTCATTATGCATTTTTAAAACATATTTGTAAGCCCAACCCAAGTTTATATTTCATATGAATCTGTGCTGTTCAGCACTTCCCAGATGGAGTTTCCAGACCTTGATTTCATGTTGTCCAGAGGTATCCTTAAAAAAAAGTAACCACTGGCTGGGTTGCAATGTTTAAAACTCAGGGAATCACTGCCAGCTAGGACCTGATTTCTGACCATCATTTCAAAAGGAAGGTATCTAATACTTAGGAACACCAAGGCAAGGCAGTGTTAAGATAAGTGGCAAGAAGTAGGAGTTCAGGAACACAGGAAAACCATAGTTGCTGCCTTGTTTCGTTTGCAATGTGGTGGTTGTCGAGTATCTTGTTTATTAAACTACCTTTGGAAGGATCAGTCTGCTTTTTTTTTTTAATATAAAATCTATGTTGGTGACAATCTGAGCTGAGCCAGAATCCTGAAATAAACCCCTTGTTGAAAAGGTGTCTTGCCATCCTCTTGAATCTCCAGATAAACTTTCCCCTTGGTTGTTCTGCCTCCAGCTCTGTTATTTCCTTGTAGGGCTTGACATTTCCAATAAAGGTAGCCTTGAAGTTGCAGTTAAGATTTACAGTGACTCCTTAGTGGTAAATATTAGACTGATAGGTATATTGTGGAAAAATAATAATAATGAGGGACTGATGTAATGAGCATAGTGATGATGAGGCTGTGATTTTTCTGCAGCTGAAGAATGCACAATGTTAAATCGTACGTAATCATGAAGCAAGGTGCAAACTTCGGTTATCTCTGACGATCACGTGAGAGCAGGCTGCCACTTCATTCCTCCTCTCCACCGCTGGCGGAGAGACCTCTGGGGGTCCCTGGGCTGGGCCAGGGCACAGCAGGAGCAGTTCAAAGGAGGTGCTGTGAGATCTGGGACAGAGTTGTTTGAGAAGCAGAGTAGGGAGCCTGGCTGGGCAGGAGTGGGGGATTTGAGAAGGGGAGTTGCGAGCCTGTGGCTGCTCTGACTGCTCTGGAGAGGGATCACAAGAAGAATTGCATGCAAAGCAGGGGAATGGCAAGAGACTTGTGGAGCCATTCAACCAGCGCTGTGAAAAACACAAATTATTTTCATGTGAAGAAACAGCATTATGGGTTTTATCTTCTGCTTAATGTAGGATATGGAAGGGTGTGTGTCAGTGTGTGCTCCTGTTTTCTCCCTTTTTGTTTTGTTTAACTATTATGCTTAAATAGTTCTACTGTACTGCCCCAGGAGCCCTGTTGCGAACTATTATATTAGCATAGAAGTTAGCTAATCAAAGGACGCCATCCCTCTGTTTTCCAAGCTGTGGGAAACTGTTATTTCATTTGAACTGTCTTGCTGAGCACTTAAGCCATGCTACATCCTCKAGGACAGGTTTTGTTTTCTGTTGGGTTTGATGTTGAGGTGCAAAAGTTGTGAAGAAAAAGAAAAAAAAAATCCTCCTGCTACTAATCCCAGATATAGTGGTTTACTGCACCCTGATAGCACCAGTAAAAAAAAAAAAAAACAAGTCCACTGGTGGTTCTTCCTCTGCTGGGCCCCCAAAAACGGTAGCAATGTGACACAGAGTGAATATTTCCGCTTTACTCTCAGGGCGGAGGGAGAGGTGTACGGAGGGGGAAGTTATTCTTTAGAAGAGATAGTAATTGGTTTGCCTCTCCTTTTATCCATTATTGATCAGGGAGGCTCCACTTCTACAGTTTTATAGTAGTAAAATGAGTATTATGGGAATGTTTCATAATTATTTACTGGGTTGACTTTTTAGTACTGTTGAAAAAATGTTATGAACTGGCAGAGAATATCCATTACTGTAACTTCTAAAACTGTGTGAACATAAGCTTTTACTCATAACAAAACGATTAYTGAAATAAAAGGATTCTTGCTTGAGTATAAACGAACGTATAAGGCCTGCAGAAGTACAGTGCAGCAATCAAGAGCTGGGTAGTGCATGATGCAGTGCAGCAGGTTGTACAGGTGGAGGCTTATATCCCAGGGAAGTGCTGTATGAATGGAGAGCCCTCCTGCAAGGGCTGACCAGCCTGGGCGAAGAGTCAGGCTTGCGTGACTCCTCTTCTACTTCCAGCATGTGGAGAGGCAAAGCTTGGCTTAAAATTATGTGAATATCAGATTAATTTAGATGTTTCTTAGGTATCTTTTACATAAATGTATATTTTAAATAGTGCTTTAATTTCATTTTTCTGTTGGAGCTTAAAATTGTGTACAAGGTTATACTGAACCAATTATTTATATAAACCTTCCATTATTAAAATTGGTAGTTGATTAAAAAAAAGTGTAAGAAAGAAACTTGTAGCAGGCATGGGTTGACTTATCACTTGCTGCAGTATGAGTGCCTTTTTCAGAATTGGATGGAAAGAGGAAGGTATATTTCATTTATTTACTTGCCTTGCTTGTGGCTAGTTGCCAGCTTGTCAATGAGGTGCTCCAAAAAGGACATTGAATCATGGCAAGAGCTGTCAGTACAGCTGTGTTTTTCTATCAAAATTGCATGAAACAATAATCTTCATGTGGTTTTGAGGCAAAACTGTATTCAAGGTCTCGCTTGTTTGAATCGGTGCCCAGGTTTGTTTGCAAAGTTCTGGAAACTTTTTGACTAATGTCCAGGTTAAGAGTTTGCTGGAATCATGGAGCCTGGTTGCCTTTGTATGGTTCAGATACTGATTACTGAGGTTTGACCCAAACTACTCTCAACCTGCTCTCCTGTGTATGGGGTCCTTATGTCAGCTTGGACCGTACCATTGGGAGCTAAGAGGAAGGCTGTAGGCTACTTCATTTTCAAGCCTTTTTTTCCTTCTCTTCAACACAGAAATGGAACTTCAGGCTTGTCTTCTCTGCAGAGCTAGATAAATATCACTCCTTTCAGCATGTAGTAGCTCTCACTGAAGGTAGATTTACATGAGTGGAGGCAACTTGATTTATCTTCATAAATGATGACTTTTTAGAGAAGTTCTCTCCTGTTGTGTGGTGTTCATGCCCAATTTATTTGGCAATTGCAATGCTTTGACCCATGGACAGAAAATGATACCAGCCTGAAAGTCACGTAATTCAATCAGCTATAGTCTGTGGCAAGGCAAGATCCTTCACGTTTGTCTGCAAATGTCTGCTCATCATAGACACCGCTATAATATAAATGGAAGTAGCAGTTACAGCCGAGGGATTCTGTAGAAAAACTAGGCAATGATTTTATTTCTCTTTTTGTCAGGGTCCAGCAGGGTTCAAAGAGATGTGGGGAACCTTTATCCTTCACCTATTAAAATATTCTCCGTTTCTTCAGCACGTTGTCAGCAAAGCAGGGGATGTGAAGTTGCAATGTATTCAGGTGTGGCTATGTTCTGAGGATAGGGCAGCTTCAGAGAGAATATTAAACAGCTCATCTTCTGGTACCATCAGTCATGCAATCCACCGTTTTGTAAGCCAGTCACATATCACTGGTGATGCGTATTAATCCACTTTCTGCCTCTAGAATCACCTGTTTTATTTTCTATCCCAGTTTCATACCTTTTTTGGCAAAACCACAAGGGAAATATATTTCAGTGACAGTATATGGTAATTTTGCTCTGTGCACTCTAGCTCATTACACAATCCTTGTCTTTCTAAAATAGGGAAAGGATTTACATCTCCTACTATCATTTCTGCCACACACTGATTCAGTGAAAGAGCTTTGGGGTGGTTGGGAGTAAATTTAATTTTCCCTGCTGTTTCATGAAGTGTGAATCACTTTCTAGCAGATGATGTCACTGCCAATTTACAAGTTTTTCTTCCTGTACTCCTGTGTAGGAGGAATCATAAGGACTCTTTTTGTCATGGTAATGCAGTTAGGTGTAGAGGGCTATGCGATGCAGGAGACAGCATTCAAGCTTTTTTATTTTTGCCAGCACAGATAAGAAGCTAAGTTTGAAAGGTGGGGCACGAAGTCCACGTTCAGTCTCTGGCTAATGGAGGGTGGAAGACTTTGTCCAGGTTTGATTCTTGGATACTGTGAAGATTTGTTTTCTGTGGGGTCTACAACTGTAGCTTGAACTGTGAAGGATTTTGTTTGTTTTGCTTTTCATTTTTGAAACAGAAGTTGAATTATACACTGTGAAGCTCTTCTCCAAAGAAGAGAACTTTCTCTTCTGTTTAAAAAAAGAAGTGCTTTTTACTGTTAAGAACATTTTATACACATAAATTTTGAACTGTGGGTTCCTGTGAACTGTTCTTGACTCCTTGCTCTTGATGTTTTACTGGGAAGATGCATGTGATTGTTTCTACTTTCACTAGCTTCCCCAGCTTTTCAGTAGGAGGAAAATAGTTGGTGAATAATGCTTATTCTTCCCATACAACTGATCTTGTGGAAAGAGCAGTTGCTCTTCAAATCAGTTTTGTATGACACAGGTAATTTATATAAATGTGAAACCAAAGTATGCAATCCTAAAAATATTAATGCATAGCACCTGTATGCTCTCTTAGATGCTGTAAGTGCCTTATTAACCCCAACAAACAGAACCATGGAGCACTCTGAGTTGAACTCTGTCTCTATTTTATAGGTGAGGATACTGAAGCACAGCTTGCTGGAGAGCAAAATGTCATCATAGCCATCGTCTCCTTCCTAACCAAGGACCTGTCACTGCAGGGGTCTTCAAATAACAAACTGTGAGCTGTAGCAGGAGGGACAAGCCATCAAAACTAAGGAGCAGGACAAAATCAGCATGTATGGGAAAGCTGGCAATCCGAAAGGAGCATGTCAGGTGAGAGGTAAGAACATTGCGTAATTAATGCTGAGAGAGTAGAGGTCATTCACAGATTATCAGTGATTATGAGCCTTCAGAGGCAGATATTAGTCTTTTCTGTAATTCAGACATTGTTATATAATTATTCTTTACATGTATTCCATACATGCATCCTTCCTCAGATGCGTGTGGTGCCTTCAGGTTAAGTTTGGCATCTAGTTCCAGTCTGCTCTTTGTATATCCCTCATTTGGGGATTCAGTGTGGAAGTAGGAAAAAGTTAGAGATTGGAAGGGATGGGTGGAAATTACTCGTTAAAAACCTGAAATAGGAGCACGTCCCAATTGATCTTTTCTTTTCCGAAGGCCTCAGTCTTGAGAACTGTATTTATGTACCATCTTAAAGGCAAAYGTAAGCTCCTGTTGAGTGCTTGGAAATGTATTTAAAACTGCACAGTCTCCATCCAGCTAGCAGAATATCTGGAAGGATTAAACAGAACCATTGCAAAATGTTCCTGTTAGGCAAAAAAAGAAAGATGCAAGTAAAATTCCTGCTATATTTGCTTGGCTTTATAAGCATATGCAGTTCAGCTAAGTTTATTTATTCTTGGCTAGCTTCTTTTCATGTTTGAGGGCATGCATCCCTTGTAAATGCATTCGCTTGTTCCCATGATGATGCCAAACATTGAAAGGGTCAAGCTGACTTAGTGTCAGTGAATGCATCTTCTAATACTTGGTACTTCTCTAAGTGCCTTTCAGGCAAGGATCTAGCACATTTCAAAAACTGCACTCAAAGTATTACATATCAGCAAGCTAAAGAAATATTATTTTACAGATAAATGGAGAGAGGCAAGTGTTGATTCAGTAAGCTAGTTAAGAAAAACCTTCATTTTTATTTTGGTGCAATCCCCTTACAGTGAGTAAAATACGTCTGTCCCACCAACTCCAAGCCCTCCTCCTCACCCACATCCAGTGCAGTCATTCTTGATAGAAGTAGTTGAGGAGCCCTGCCTTTTTGTATTCCTCCTCTCAAGTAATTAAGATCATCACTGAGGAAGATGTCTCTTTGTGTTAACGAACAATAACTTTAATACTGTTGTCAGCAAAATGAATATACTCTGCAGAGTGTGTGTGGGATTGCCGCATAATTGCTGTGACACACCATACCCAGGTACATCGTGTAAGCCAACATGCTGATTGTGCCTGCTGCCCGGGCATCTGCATTTCTGAAGGTGGCTGGTTCACGCAGTGCTATTTCCATGCACCTTGGATTCCTTTTATTCAAAGGCACTTCCTGATTACAGATGTTCATCTCCTACTTTTTTGCATGCATATTTGACTCACAAGCAGTGGGAGAGAGTTCATGGGCTTTTAATGTCCGATGTACACTGCTGATGCACTTTCAGTCATGGAAGAGTTGAGTTGGTGGCTTTCTACAGCCATGTGTTGACTTGTACTGGTTGGTAAGCCATATTTGGAAAAAAAACYGCAAAACCTCAGTTCTCTATATCCAACATTTATCTACAGTTTAGGCTGGAGCAAGCATCTAGATTTATTCTAGGTATGTTTTGTAGATGAGTATTTCAGAAAATCTAGCCCAGTAGCTCCTATAAATTATATGCTTAGTTGCATGACCAGATCACCCACCGTAAGACTGTGTTATATGACGTGATGAATTGCTCATTTGTTTTTGATTTCTCCTTTCCTTTTGCCATATTATTGGATTTGTAAAACATAAATTAGTGTCTTCACACTGTCAAAATCTGGTGCAACTACAGAAGGTTGAAAAAAGTTTCCTTAGTTTTTAATAAGCAGTGAATCATGCTACTTACAACATTTGGCTACATGATAGCTTCCCCCCCCACCCCCCCACCCCGCATGCAGAATAAACACTTCTGCAGATTTTTACAGACATGGTAATTTATAGAAAGTCTCTTTTATATCTTACAGCACTATATGCTACCTTTAAAAGAATTCCTGACCCAAAGCGAATAGCCAGCACAACCTTTTAATTACAGGGCAAGAAAGTAACGTTACTACTCTTTCTACATGTTTCATTATATCCTCAGAACAAGCTAAGCCATCAGCAGCTTCCCTGTGGGCATCTAGATATACAAAGTTGAAACAAGGAGGCCCAAATTAGAGCAAGTCAAGAGCTGCAGTTTAAAAGATTTGTTTTTTTCCCAGAAGTGAATTTTGTTTCCATACAATTTTATCCCAATTTTGCAACTTTCTGTGAGGAGAAACTGCCCTGGCTACTGTCATGTGGCCCTCTTGTGCATATGCATTATGATTCAGCCTTTAATCACACCTCCTGTAGGACCTCTTTCTGTTCTGGTAGAAAAGGTGAACACTGCTTGATTATTTATTAATGAGCACATGTATTATGATGGAAAAACTATTAATAATCCCATGGGTTTCTCTATGATGCTCCTCAGTGCAGTGTCTGAATGCCTTATAGATGCTAATTTTATCTTCAAATTAGCCTGGGGGCAAAGTCATGGCAAAGTTCCTGTTTTAGAGATTGGGAATTCAGATGAGAAGTTTAGGCCAGAAGTGCCCACCAGTTTTTGGCAGCTCGTCCAACCAGTATGCAACATCATCTATTTATAAAAGTGAAATAATGCTTTTGTTGTCTTCCGTTGGGTCTGTGGGTGCTCAGCATTTCTGCCGATTAGATCCAATGATTTTCAGGTGACTACTTAGAAAACGGGCACACACTGTTAAGTAGTTTCCTCAAGTTCTTTACATACCTAATCTCCACTGSAGGCAAAGGTATTTAGGTACTCTGTAGATCTCAGTGACTTCTTGCAAAAGGTTGAATTTAAGTGATTTACTTGATCTCAGTAGAAATGCTATGGCAGAAGCAAATATGGAATCTGATTTCATAGGGAAGCATTTATCTCTCATACAAATGATTAGTCTCCTTTTAACTCTTGCAGTCTTACACTTGTCATGGTTTAAACCCAGCCGGCAACTAAGCACCACACAGCCACTCGCTGACTTCCCCTGATTGGGATGGAGGAGAGAATCGGAAGAGTAAAAGTGAGAAAACTCGCGGGTTGAGATAAAGACAGTTTAATAGGTAAAGCAAAAGCCACCACACACAAGCAAAACAAAACAAGGAATTTATTCACTAMTTCCCATCGTCAGGCACGTGTTCAGCCATCTCCAGGAAAGCAGGGCTCCATCACGCATAACAGTTACTTGGGAAGACAAACACCATAACTCTGAACGTCCCCCCTTCCTTCTTCTTCCCCCAGCTTTATATGCTGAGCATGACGTCATATGGTATGGGATATCCCTTTGGTCAGTTGGGGTCAGCTGTCCTAGCTGTGTCCCTTCTCAACTTCTTGTGCACCCCCAGCCTACTCGCTGGTGAGGTGGTGTGAGAGGCAGAAAAGGCCTTGACTCTGTGTAAGCACTGCTCAGCAATAACGAAAACATCCCTGTGTTATCAACACTGTTTTCAGCACAAATCCAAAACATAGCCCCGTACCAGCTACTATGAAGAAAATTAGCTCTATCGCAGTCAAAACCAGCACACACTTCATTCATCCCTATGTGGTGGAGATGTGATGAGAAGATGCATCTTCAACCACTTCGGTTTTTGATCATGCTTTGGGCAGCGCTTACTGTCCCTTTTGCAGCTGTGCTCAGTTGGCATGCTCTGGGACTGCTGGCCTCTACGTGCTGCCCATCGTAGGTCTTCCAACAAGAGCCATCTCTGTGTGTCTGGAGGATGCAGAACTGAGCCTGGGCTTGACCAGGTGTAAGAAATAATCTGAATAAAATACACCTGGCATTTCACAACCGGGCTTTTATGGTTTTATCTAAGAATTTGTCAACTGCTGTATTATACTTTACAGGGACTCTTAGTAAAACAAAGAATAATTGCCACATAACTTGAAGCAGGGGAGAGGACAATGGCATCCTGGCCCAGTGGAGCCTCTAAAGGTGCCTTTATGAATGCTCCTGGTACAGTTGTGACCGACATATCTGAGGTATCATCCAGGGCTTTCATGATCTCTCATGAAACGGTCTCATGAGCTTTTGCCTTCCATGTATTACTTTCAAAAAGCTAAAATGGCACAGTAGCCGTACATTGCTACATCTTTTGCATGGACTAGACAAGCTGTTACAAGGCAGTGCTGAGCAACAGTGGCCTCTCTCTAGGAGGACAGAATTTTTCCCTGCTCTGAATGCTGGGCTTGCAGACACCAACCAAGCTCAACGGTATTTCTAGAAGCAAAAAAGGTACCAATAGAGTTAATGGTACAAGGGACTGAGACAGAATAAAGCAATGATGGAAAAGGCAGGCAGAAAATAATTTGTGGCAGGATAGCTACAGGAGATGAAGTGATAAAATGTGAAGAAACAGCAGGGAAGCACCTGTTAATGCTTGAGATTGCCTCTGTGAAGGACAGCTAAGTAGATACTGATGTTGGAGAGACAAGGTAAAAAGTATAGTCTGAGAAATAGAAAAGGAAGCTGGGTGGACATGAGGTYAGTTGGGAATTTTTTGAGGAGGAAGACTAAGACAAAAAAAAAGCAGCAAGTAGGGTGGCTATAGCATACAGATGAGGGATAGTTCTGAGAGCTGCGTAGTGTGTGTGTAAGGAATACAGAGACAGTCTGCATAGATGTGCCCGAGACACTGGAGAAGACTTGATAATATTTGGTATTTAGTAGTAGACTTCATCCCCAGAGTCTCAGTTCTTTCAAAGCAACCAATGGAATAAGGATTTTTTTTTTCCCGCTTTAAAATGATGTTTTAAAACAAACTGTGTTGTTCTAGTGAAGTCGGCCAGACCAATCAGGCAAAAATAAGACAGTCATGAAATTTTTTTATTGTTGTATCCCACTTGTCAGGCTTGCAGGCTACAAATAAAGGGTGTAAATAAAGTACCAACTTTGTCTAAGTCTCCTGGGTATGAAATGAAGTTGCCATCTGCTATCCTGCACTTTTCTTTGACTCTCATTTAGCCCGGTCTTATCCCAGTCCAAACTGAGATGCACTGTCTCCACTAAAGTGGAGGAAGAGGGCTCATTCAGGGTCTTCAGATTCCTCTATGATATGAGGAATGCCATATGAGCTCTATGGTATTTATGCTCCTGTGTCTCCTTAGAAGCTCGCTTTGGAGGGACAATAGGGGTTTATAGTTGGTCTAACCTTCTAATCCCTTTGACAGGCAATACTTAGTTTACTGAAGGTGGAGCCAAAATTGCCTCACATAACAGGCAGGAATCGATTGCACTAGGTACTAAGCTGAAGACCTACAAAGAGTGGCCCATGGACCCATTCCAGCATTGCTGATACAGTAGGGCAGAAAGATGCCGAGGTGACAGTGACGGACGGAGGCTCAGCTCAAAGGAGGAAGAGGGAATACTTTGATCACCCTCTCTGGAGTGAGACCAGAGAAGAGAAACCTCTCGCTTCGAATGGCATAGGTGGTTCAGGAGAAATGTTGGGCCTCTGTCTATAGCCTTGCCTTCTCTTGGAGGTTGCTTCAATGGTTTTAATGCTGAGAATGGTGTGATAGTGCGTGCTCTGTCCCCAGCACTCCTGCGTCGTGGGGCATCTTTCCTGCCTGTGGCCTGATGCTCCAGCAGGGATTCTTACTTCTTCCAAGGAAGCAGTCAACAGCAGCTGAGTTGTTAAAAGCTGCCATGTGGTATTTGTAAGTGATAAATGTCAGTGTTGCAAGAACAGATGTCTTGTATGTGACTGAATATTTTCATGGTTTCAGAGTGTTACCTTGACCATATTACACTTACCTGTGACTTAGAAATGTCGCTTCTCTTCTTAATGAAGAACACAGTTCTGAATATTTTCTTTTTAAAGGCAGAGCACTGTAATCTCCAGACCATTACTCTGATTTCAGTGTGTTGTGTATCTCAAGGTCCTGTATTGTATACATCTGCATCAGCTGGATGCTTTTCTCCATGAACTAGGTATTTTTAGAGGATAACCTGCTGTTCAGCCTAGGTTATTTTCAAGCTCCTTTCTTTAACTCAGTCCTGTTCAATTGTGTTGAGCACAATGGCTGTTACTGTATATCTGTAAAATGAGTTGCTTTTTTCTCATAGCGAAGTTTGCTTTAAAAGAAACAGGCGATGGGGGTTGGGGTGAGGGGAAAGTCTATTATTCGAAGCCTGGGAAATCTTTGAGTAAGGTCGAGCACAGTGGTGGTGCCTATAACCTGCAAAAGCACTTTCACCAATAGTTTACCCCCAGTGTCTGTGGAAACAAATCCTATTCAGTATGATATATGAAAGCATAACCCTCTGTAGTATAGGAATCAATGGAACCATTCATATAATAGATGACTGTTCAGGCTTGTGCAGTCTGCTGCTCGAACATAATTGGCATCTATGTAATAAAATACTGAACACCAAGGGAAATGTTTTAGATGTTTATGAGTCATCACATGGTTTATTATAGAAGACTGACATATGACTGTAAAGCAGAATAGGCTAACTAGCACTTGAGTTACCGTTACAGTATTTAATACAGTGTTAAATACAAAGATTTTACTTTCCTTGTGTTTAACGTACCATCAAAATCAGTTATTGGGGGTCTGGCGGGTATAATAGAGCATCAGATTGGCAAGCCAGTGTTTTTACATGAAATCCTTAAGTCATTGCTTGAAGACGCAGATGCGAAATACGGGGTTTAGAGTGCAGCATTGCTGACAAGCAGAACTGGGTGAACAGTTGCACAGTACATTGTACATTGTAAGCTCTTCTGAATGGAGCTTGTCTTTTGCTATATGCCTACGTAGTGTTTAGCACAGCTGGGAGTCCTTATCTCAGCTGGAGACCTCTCTAGATGCTACTGTAAAGGAAATAATAATATATTTGTCAGCTGCATGTATTAAGTGTGTTAATAAATTCCCTGTTTATAAAAAGGACCTGCTTGCTTGGCATTTGAACAGACTTGCAGACTCTTGATCTTATCCTGCAAGTCTTGGGTTCTGTCTGTTTAGAGAATTATGGTAAAATAACTCTTCCAGAGCTCTCTAACATCATGACAGCGTTGTTTCCAGCAGCCAGAAAGCAAGTTTAAAGCTAGCTCTGGTCTGACTACATATTGCAGTCTGCAATGTAGACACATTAATGTTAAGCGTTGTGCTTGCTCTGCAAGATGCTTCTCACAACTAGAGTTAGGAATTGCGTACCGCTGAACTACCAGAACTCTCCTCTAATTTCAGCTCTGCTCACTTGACTGTCTAGTTTAAGTCACCTTCCATTCAACTGATTCTTTGAGTGAAGCAAGAGAAAGCAAATGAGTACAACTCCCATCTGCAATAGAAAGTGAACACGTGCAACGCGCTCTAACAAAAAGTTAGCCAACACGCAGTTGGCTGTACATGTTCTGTTTGTTTTGCTGAGTAACGATGCTCAGCACATCTGTCTCGCTCCATGCCATTCAGTGCCTTGCAGGAGTGTGCCATTTCTCTTCATTATTAATGCTTTTGATTCTACCACAGCAAATGGGAAAAAGGAAGTGGTGCTCTGCCTTTTGAGTGTTTTATTAGCTATGCTAGTACTTCTTACCCTCCACTCCTGAAAGGTGACTTAACCACACCAAGCAAATTAATCATTAGAGATGCAGTACATGCAAATGATTTGTAATTCACAGGATATTAATACCATTCTTTGTCTGCGTGAGAGGTGGGCGTCTGTCCTTTTCAGGTGCATGAAAATTCTCTGAAACAGCTCAAAGTGTGTCTTAACTAGCAGGGGTTTTCTTCTTCCTTAACTCATACATGTGCTAGATCCTTCACTGTGGTGATTCTGCTTAGTCCTGCTGAAGTTTGAGAGGAAACTTTTGTTCGTAGCAGAGGCGCATTCTACCTTTTTTTTTTTTTCCTTCTTCACCTCTCTTCTCTCGTTCCTGTTTTGGTTACAGGATGGGTCGATTTATATCATAGCTTTAAGTCTTCAATTTCGCTATGAAAAGTCTCCCTCCTTGGGTGATGCTTCTGTAAATCATGCTTTGTTTCATTGTCCTGTAGCAGTGGTTGTCATTTCTATATTACGGGTTGTTCTGGGTGTGCGTGGGGGTGTGACAGAGAGAGGGACTGAGAAAGAGAGAGATCATGATTGCCCTCATTCTTAACAGTAACTCTCCAATGTGTGATTTTGGACAGTTGAGCCAGGTTTTCAAAGTGAGTGAACATAAGCAGAGTTCTTGACAATTAGGAAAAATTTTGACTTAGGAGGTTAATATGGTTCTTGCCCTCTGAGATGTGCAAATGACAAGTGCTATTTCAGTGCTAAAAATGTAGAAATGGGGAAAAATAACATGATTTAAAAAGGAAAATTATCCATCCATGGAAAATACTGATAAAGCTTGCAGAATTGAAGGACGAGCCCTGTGGTACCAACCTGCACAAGGATGTGGTGGGGGTGCAGGAAAGCAGATGGAGACAGATTCCCTAGGGTATAACTGCTGTGCTATATATCAGCGCTGAGGTACAGTGAGACTCGGGAACAGTAAAAGGGAAATAAAAATGTGCTATTTAGATATTGGGAAAAGGCGATCTGCTTAAACTGCTCCTGGATGATTAAAACCTGCCAAGATAACTCTAGACCTCAAGTAGAGTGTGAGGGAAATACAGAGAAAGCTCCAGCAGACGAAACCAAGCTGTATCCGGGCCATTGGTACAGTCCAGGTGAACATCGTGCTGTGATGCAACCCCATCTAAACTTCACTGACCTTAGAGACCTAAGCATTGGATCAAGGCTTCAATTAGAGTCACACTAGGCTTGGTGGGGAAGGTTTATAGTTCTCTGTAGTTCTAGAAATAGGCTAGCATTAGCCACGGTGCACAGGTGAGGGATGTACTAAGGGGCAAATCTGATGAGATGTATGAGGATGGAGTGTTATCCCATGATGAGGACCATATGCTCTGGTGGCTTGTACTAGTATGAGGGCTAATTTCCCTTCCTTCTCCTGGTAATCTGGCTGTTGGTGAATAACAACGAACTGACATTAATATCCAGCTGCAGTTACTTGAGTCATAAGCTTTACTTGGGGTTTATCGCTGTTGGAAATTGGCTGGCCGACTCTCTGGTCAGCTTCCTGGTGCTGAGGAATTGCCAAACCTGATCCAAAGGAGACTGCTGAATAGCACCTGGGTGACAGTGATCAGTGACCTTTCTTTCAGTTCTGCAATGTGGAGTTGGAAGCTCCATCCATTTAACACTGCATGTTTTCAACTCTTAATCAAACCTCCAGGCTATAGAAAATTCATGTGGAAATCTTACAGCAGAACTTCTCCTGGGACTTCTTAATTTTCTCTAGTGTGGAACATATTCTGAGACTAGGTAATTTATAGCAACATATTCCTTTGGGGGCAAATCTAAAATGAGAAGAGCTATGAGAAAAGTGAAAATAAAGTGAAAATAAAATATTTTGAATCTCAGAAGAGATTCAGTATGGATTTGATTTCAAGATAATTTGGTATATTTGGGCCATTCTTACTAACTCACAGCTGATTCATGTGTGCCTAGTAGAAAAGTGGAGTGAGGACTTGAAGTTAAGAGAGTGAAGGTTGGAAGGCTGATTTTTGCTCAAGCAGCTTCATACAATGGGGATTCATCTACAAGTCAGAATAGAGTTCCTGACTATTTTCCTCGACACTTAAGGCTTTGAACGGAAATGAATATACGTATATTCATTTTCTGACTTTTGTAGTAAAAATAAAAGTATGGATGAAGATATTTCCTATCAGTAGTCTTTCACAAAGGTTGCTTTTCACTTGTATTAGAGCTATATTATTTATTTAATGGTGTTACTTTCATGGCCACATATGTAGTGCAGGTTTTAACTGTGATAGCAACATGATTATTAGCTAATAAATACATTTACAGCATGAGTGAAAATATGCTAATATCTGTTGCAGTGTGCTTAGCTGTAGGAAAGTGAATTGTAAAATAGTTAGTCATTCAAACAAAAAGCACATTTTTTTTCAGTAAGTGACAAATTGCTATTGCTTTTTTGTTCACCATTTGCTTTCCCAACCTAGGAGGTTGGGAATGAGTAGCGCACTTCACCTCAGGATTGGAAGAATGAGAATTTTGCACACTGCACAAATTGCCTAGCAAAAAGGAACTGGCTGTGTTTTTGAAACTGTTAAAATGTTCTTTATGGGTTGGTGAAAGCTTGACAAAAATTACCATTGCACACTTTATTTCTTTTAAAGTGGATGATACAGTATTGTTTAGTAAGCAGACTCTATGTCAACTCTTGTTACAAATTTGGTTTAAAAATACCAAATAACTCTTTTCTCCTATTATTTTATACAATAGCCAACCTAGGGAAAGGATTCAGATATGGGCAGAGAGGTGGGTTTCTTAGTATCACCTTTTGTTCTAGCTCCCTGGACAACCTAAAATCTGTTTTTTGTCTATCTTTTGTTATTATGAAGAGATTGTGAAATATAAACTGATGGGTTGAGACCCAGCCCTGCAGCCCTGTCCCCTAAACAACAAGGGCAGAGGCAGCAGCAACAAAGGACTGAACCCTGCAACCTCGGTCACTTCTCTGCCGCCATTGTCACATCTCCAGTGCAGTGATAAAACCAGGTCTGAGAGTGGCAGCGGGGGCTGAAATTGGGAAAGGGTTTCAGCTACGAGGATAAGTTCACATTTGCCCTTTTGTATGTTTTCTCGCATGAATACAGACTGAGGCGTAACTGGAGGAGCTGTCAAGGACCATAAGCTGATCTGGTTTTCCACGGGCTTAGAGGGACTTTGTTTCTGCTTAGTGAAGAGTGGCATGCCACAAAAATTACCAATTGCTAAGTCACAGGCCTACAAGTAGCTGGGATTAGCTTTGATTCAATGCCATAACTCAGTGTAATGGAAAGTTGCTGGCTCTGCTTTCCTCAGTGATGTTCCTTCTGTGGCACGAAGGTCCTTGCTGACGGGGAAACAGCGTCTTTTTGCTGCTCTGTACCGGCAGTAAGAGATTGTCTTGTGCATAGTCCTTGATAGTCTCCTTCCTGCCAAGTGTGGTAGGTTTTGTGTTTTCGAAAGGGGGATTTGTTCTTCTGACTGATTCTTTCTTCAGTGTGTAGCTTCTCTGCATTGCTTTTTCATCAGCTTATTGCTAATCCTGGCGTATCCAAATCTTTGCTTCCTTGGGGGAAGGATGACATGTAGCTCTTTTTTTTCTTTTTTTTTTTTTTTTTGCATTGCTTCTGCAACTTGCTGTACCCTGGACAAATCAGATGCTGTGAAATTGTATATCTTGCATCTCTGTTATGCAGATCCAGCAAGTATGCTTGCAAAACCCTATCTTTCATGCAGCTGAGTTCTCCCTGCATGCCACCAAAGCAAGGGAAGCGCTGTGAGGCATATGCAAACGGCCTCTTCTGGCTATAGAAAATTCCTGCAAATCCTACTGGCAGGTTCTTCAGTTTGCTGTGGTCACTGATCGCGGGGTCCATTCATATGCCGGAGTGATTCACAGCTGCCAAAATGGGAATAAAATGTCATTTCTGGTGACTCATTTTTTTTTTAATAACTCAGTTGAGTGTATGAGAAAGTCTTATGAAACTTAATTGTGACTCGAGCCTCAGTTCAGGAACACCTTTTAATTGGTTTCTCTGGGACTTCAAAAATATTTCCTGCAGTTAATTGTTGAAGTGGGGACAAATGCTATAGGATTTTGTGGACCCTTAATAGACGTGTTCTAGAAAGTCTGCAGACGTGAATAATCCCATAGCTTGTGCCATTCTCTAAGAATTCTTCACACATTATATTTGCCTGTTTCCTTTTGTACTTTCTCATCTAGTAAAAAATGCATTTTTTTTTCCCTCTGGCTGGATGTGGCTTTTCCATACAGGGGTCAAATATAAAACTTGCAGCCTCTTCTTTCCAAAGATGAGCTGGGAGACTGGTTAAAACAACTGGAGAAGAGACTTGCACAATACACTCAGGCAGTTTTCCACAGGCCGTTGGGAAGTGCTCCGAGAGGCACTGAAGGAACACTGAGCAGCTTGAAAATCTCTCGGATATTATCACTGGATATGGTGTCTATCTTCTTCTCTATCTTAAACAGTTGCGATGCCATTAAAGTCAGTGTGCTTCCCAGCAGAAAAGGTTGCGTTTCAGAAATGAGAGGAACAATTGCTCTGTGCAGTTGGCAGATGAGTTTGTAATGTGCTCGGGGATTCTTTTCCACGCTGTAAATTCAAATTACATCTCATCGTGTGCCTAGTTAAAGAACAGAATATGTCACAATAGAGAAAGAGAAAACCAGGGACAGATTGTGATCCTGTTGGCAATTATGTAAGTCTAGACCACTTCACTGTCATTTCTTCTCCCAGGATGAATGAGAGCAGGGTAGGGGGTCTTCAGGGGAAAAAGCTAACAAACAAACAAACATCCCAAACTTGTATTGGACAATTTATGATAGCAGTTCTTATGTTTCAAGTGATTTAAACGCTAGGAGCAAAGCAAAATATGTAAACATAAATAATGTTGGAAACAAGTCACAAAATGTAACAGGATTGGTTATCTCCTATATTTTTCATTTTGTGATGGTTTCTTTTCAATCTGTTCCTTCCACCGCCTGTTGTGCATGGCTTTCTTTGCGAGTTGTAAGGTTTTACGATGGCTTGGCACTATTGGACAAATACCAGGAAACAAAGCGGGGGAGTAAGAGCTTGCCCAGGTTCTGCCAATGTCGTTGCATATCTAAAACGCATCTAGAAGTGTGGGGTCAGGAAAGGAATTTACTCTTATCTTGTATCACTGGCCACGCTTGCTGACCAAGGCAAAATATAACCTATTCATTGCCTTTTAATATGCACRTTTAATGTATGTTCACAGAACATTGTCATGAAGTAGAAATTGAACTTATATTGCAAGTAATAATCAGTGATGTGGAGACCTGAAGAAATGTCAGAACCTAAATCTAACTAAATCCTTGGGGTGTATAAAAAATTGTAGCAAGCACATGTTCTCTACAGCTACCCCATCATTTTTTAATCTTTCATTATTCATGTCTAGCTTTATTATTGTCATCTTTTTGCAAACTGTGATGTGTTTAAACAGAACGTATGTAATAGACTTTTGCGTAGCAGACTACATTATTGCTATGAATGGAATTATAAGTTTGTTTGTTTGTGTCATCTCGGGAATGAGTGTGTCACTTCTCCTGGGCATTTTGGTGGCACAAAGACATTATAACGGTGCCAGCAATGACCCCTGGTGCTTTACAAAAGGAAGCGATGAAAACTTTCTTGTCATGTTTAAGCGGCAGGGGAATTTAGGTACCTTATCCAGAATGCAATTATTCAACTTGGAGCACAGCCAAGGCAGCAAGACTAACAATGTGTTTAATCTTATGAAAAGATGGCATGGGATCTTTAATGACCATGTTTTGTTGGGATCTTGGATTTATGACGTCTCTGAGAGACAGTTCTTGTGGTGCCATGCTCAAAAGACATAATTAGAAAATCCATAATTCTGCTGAGTTTTGTTTCAACTGGTCTTTTTTACAGAGATGTGCATTTATTCTGTTTTATTCTTAATCTGTTCAGCGCAGCCGTGTGATGCCGGGGAGCTAGCCTTGGGAGAAAGCAGCTGGTCCGACCCCATGCCATCCATTGATGGGGAAGCTGTTTCCCTGGCAACGGAAACGATGAGAAACCAGAGAATGGCTCTTTTCCAGTTCATGTTTCTTTTTCACTCGGTGTTACAGGCACTCATTAGCTTCTTAGGAAGAATCATACAGCTCCTATCAATCCAAACTAAAGCTAAGTGGAACAGTGTAAATGTCACCACAGTTTTCAAGGTTGTGAGCTTCTGAAGCCTGCTGCCATCAACATTAATTTTGTATTTAAAAATATTAACAAACTAGGATTTTTTTTTTCCCTCCCCTTTGGGAATTATTCATGGCACTGTATCAAAACAAAGAAGCGAGGAAAAAGGGTAAAAATTGCTGCACTGGCTTTGCCTCATGCTTTGTACAGAATGCATTTGTGTGTGCAAGAATGCAGCTTAAAGTGAAGTTTTGCAACTCAATTAGGGCTGTAGAGCTGGTGTACATGGTGAAACATATACCTGCCTTTTTATTAACGTTCCTGAAATTTTGGATTTCCTTAGGAAAAGGAGAAGTTGAGAGACAAGAGAAGGAGACAACGGCCAAGTTGGCATAGGGGGTTGACAGCGAAGGCATTCTGGTGTTTTCATGCCTGTGCAAATAAGACCTGCAAGTTTGGGTCCACTACKCCTCACGTAAACTTTCACCCGGGATACTGTAATTTCTCTGACATTTTGCAAATGTTTTTCCCCTGTAATGTCTTAGTGAAAATGACTGCACGAGCTATAGGGCAGTAATGAAGAGAGTCCAGAACTTTGTAACATCAGGGAAGAGACTCTCTGGATCTGTTCTGCTTAGTGTAAGAAAAACTCCATTTCTTGTTTTCTAATGTTAGGGTTAATAAATACAGAAATGTGAAACCAAAGCAGGGAACTCAAGAATTGGTTAATTCAGCAGAACATAAGACAGAATTCTTATGTTATGCTTGTACAAAATATTTGAGTAATTTAATTTATTCATAAAGTAAGAGCAATTCCCCCCCCCCCAAAATGGCATCGCCACAAAAGTTTTGTGAAGTTTTGAAGATTCCCTGTGACCACTCCCAGAATAGCTGCTCTTCCATGAGCGTGAAGGTCCTACTACCTGTCTGTGCATGTAGTGGGGTGTACATGCTTTTTGCATTCTGTAATAATGTCTTACTAAAGCAGAAATGGTCGTTACTTTGTGTAATGCTTCAGAGGAAATGTGCTCTTTGAAACTGTACTTATGCCAGCCGAGGATGAGCCCAAACTGAAAGAAGCGCTGGGAGTTTAGGTATGTTGGATTTCATTGGGAGTTACGCAGGTAACTGGTAGAAGTCTGAAAATTGTTATTGCAAAAGTATGACTGAATTTAGTGTTACCATCAGGTAGCAAATACACAGTGATTTGGGCCTCAGCTGACGCAGCTTGGTGTGGTTTTAGAAGATGCTACAGAGAGTTAACAGCACTTCAGGGACTGGTGTAAAAAAGCTTTTTGTGAGAGGAGCATAGTCCAATCGCCCAAATCCAGTATGTCTGTTTGGAGTGCATCAGAGGTCGATGCGCTTCTAAAATTCAGGCTGAATTTCTGCTGATTCCTGTGGTAGCTTAAAATTCTGGGCAGATTGTAAGATGCTGCTGACTGACCAGGTAGCATGAAACACAGGGGATATGCACAGATTTCCGAAACCTAAATGTTAACCCTCCAAAGAAACTCTCTGTTAATAAACTGAACAAACAAACCAAGCCATAGCTATGAATAGGCACCATTAAGTTGTCATTTCTATAAAACAACTTTTTTCAAAAGCCCCGTGCTTTCAAGCATTATTGTGATTACTAGCTATAAATCTTTAAAATGGCTATCATGTTGTTATAGGCAACATAAATACAGCATATTTTCATGTCTCAATTGCTACTGCTCTTGCAGGTACTCAGTGGCTTGAACAGAGCACCAACCTGGTCTTTGGAGATGGATAAAACCTGGGCTATGGCATTTTTATTTTTTTTCTCTTATGAAGTGTTAAGGCTGTGAAATAGGTGTATATGAAAGGCTGCTTTATCTTGGATTGCAACATGACAAATTTTTATGCAACATCAGGCTCAATTCATGTGAAACTAAAGTTCTTAAAGCCTGTAGACACTGATCTCCTTCAGAAAAGGTAGCATCCATCCTCCTGCCCGACATGTAATTTTGCTGCAGTGCCATTCCATGAGCAGGCATTTTTCAAACTTATGCTTTTGGTTGGCCATGGCTTTGTAACAAAGAATAAATACCAATTAGCTGTATTCAGTTAGGGGTTGTCTGTTGATGGGGGTTCAGAGAGAGGATGCCGTGTCGATAGTTTATGGTTGCGATTCACTACAGCAGTTCACGTAGTCTGTAAAAACAAAAGCAGCATTTGAATAGGGGAGAAAAGAAATCAAAGGAAGCTGGTGGCCACAGACCTAGCAGCAACATGTTAAATATAAACATTAAGCTTTTATTCTCACGGCTGTGGTTTTTTTCAGTGAAGTACAGGGTCTTTTCAGTAGTCTGCTGTTGCTTTGCTTTTGTTTTGTTTTGAACTCCAGCATTTTAATATGTACTTTCCAGGGTGATGGAATAACACATTCTTCCCTCTCAAGCCCAAATATTGTTGTTTCTTATACTTCCAGTAGCATCTCTACAGAGGCAGAGACAAGTCTGATGTTTGTTTTTTTCCTAATCTCTTCCTAGGGTTTCGCAAAATGAAAACTACAAATGTATTTGGTTTCCTCTCCAGCACTGTTACGCCTGACTTGTAAACCATACTGCCAAATTAAATGTGACCAAAAAAACCCTGCATAAAAATGCAAACAAAATGTGTTGCTTGAAAGGCTTCCAAACTCTGTGCTCTGCTTCTACTTTAGAAATGCACTGTAGATCAATTTGTTTTTTCTTATTATTTTGGGGGTATAATCCACTAGGCAGTGATCAAGGTGAATGTCTGAATGCAGCACGGCCATTGTGAGACTGAAAGAGGTGAAGATAATGGAGTTGCGCATCACGCGTTCAGGGGGGGTTTGGTGACAGTGGAAACCTGTTTCTTGCTCTATTTGTTATTTGCAGGAACGGCTAGCCTGATAAGGCATGAATCATGTCTTTCTTCTTTCTCCTCACAAATGGTTATACTCAAAACCTCAAAAGTCTTAAGCATAGCTTGTGGAAGAGGGCTGGGTAGCTCAGGGAGGAAGTGTGTTTCAGGACTGGAGGAGCTGCAGTCTCGCTGCTAGCGGCTCTGCTCTGATTATCGGGTTCATCATACCCTGTCAATGAGGAGCACTGGTTGAGGCCAGATGAGGAACACCAGTTGAACTAGACACCGCTTGAGGCCCCGTGAAGTTAAATCTGCTCTACAAATCTGACCTGCATTTTCACCAGTCATGGTAGTGCTGGATGAGGACATTAAAACACAGTTTGTAGGCAAAAGTCCAGCAGAGGGACACCCCCCCCCCCCCAATCCCACCCTTGTGTTGGAGTTGGAATAAATAGAATTGCAACAAAAAATTTAAGGATTCAATTGAAATATTGGACCTGCTCACCAAACCCCTACCTCAGGTATAATCAAAAGATAATGATTTAAAACAGAACTAACTCAGCAAGCTATGGTGAATGTTGCCACAGTAGATATTAAATTTATCCTGTATCGAGTACAGAGATACACAAAAGGTTGAAAAGTGACACTTACTTGTCTTTCTAAGGGTTGAATGAAACTCCAGCTATCTGTGAAAAGCATCCAGTTGTCTCTTCTTTCCTTATGTGCTTTTTTCTGCTACAGAACTGCATTTACAGGATAGCTGTTCATTACATGGGCACTTAATCTGCAATGCAAGTTAAACAGTCCCTCAGATTTTGGGAACCCTCTGGGCGCTAGAGTCTTGCTTAAACTGCTTGAAGTCTGTGTCGAAACGGCAGCCGAGAGATGAAAGAATTGCTCTCTAGCCGAGTGTAGGAATGATCTGTAATGAGATGCAATTTGCCTAAATGCAGTTGTACATTATGAACGTTACGGTGCAGCTATCAGCAGAAGTTCTGCTTTGAACAGTGGTGGAGACCTGAACTACACCAGCCTCAAACCCAGCTTTGAAAGAGGGGACTGGAGTTGCTCGTGCCAGACCCAGCTTGCCAGGTCAAGAGCCTTCACCGGAGCATTAGTAGTTCAGAAATAGTGCTGGCGCTTGGGAGATCATGCAGACTGCCTTTGCTATAGATTTATATGCAGGCAAGCTTGAGGGGAGGGAGAAATCTTGCATTTCCTTGTGGGAGGTGTTGAGCTAGAAAGGAGTTGAGCTTGGATTAACAAGTTCCTAGCGGGTGGAGGTGCACAGCACCTGCAGCTTTGTTAGCTTCCTTTTGAAGCTCAGCTTTTTGGAAAGCTCTCTGTGCTATGTCACTTCCTTGGAGACAGTGTTTTGAAAAATAAGTGCTCAAGCATCAGAAGAAATGGAAACCATCTAGGGTGGGATTTTTGTGCTGGATTTGAGGAAGACATTTCCTATGCAGCTGGATACGGGTGTGGTTTTTTGTTGCTGTTCTAGAAATTATTTGTAAATATATGAAATCCAATCTAAAAATCTAAAAAAACCCTGAACACAGAAGTGTTTGAATTGAAATGCAAAGTTCATTGGCTTGAAATAAGACTGATTTTAAAAAAAAAAGAAAAAAGAAATAGAAATCCCTCTTAGACAGAGGGAGGTGTCTCATCCTCTGAGATACTTGTAGTCCATGAGCTCTTTGATTCAATTCACATGAGGCAGAGATGCTTTCTAATTACTGAGAAATTAATTTGAAAACCCCGTAGGATAATTTACAGATACACATGAAATTATCTATTTTGTACACGTTTCTAACAGATTTAAAAAACCCAGAAAAGAAAATATAGCAGCTGCCCACATTTGGGGAGGTGGGCGTAGAGGAAGTTAAGTATTTGGGAACCCTTTTTAAACATACAGTAGTTGGTGATGTTACATTTCCAGAGCATGTCTACTGACCTAGCCATAGGACTTACCTAAGCTCCACAGGGAGCTTTGTGACTAATTTCTTGTACATATATATATGTGTATATATATATAAACACTATAGCCTCACACACAATCTGAATACTTCACAAATTACCTCAGCCTGTTTTAATTGCATTTTTGTCTCCTAAATTGTTACATATTACAAACCAGGTAAGGGGAGGATCCCCCAAGGTTGTCTGGTCAAACCCCCTCTTAATAATGAAGGATTATTTAATATACTGTATTTTCTAGTGCTTGTGCTAGCCTTCTTTTGAACATCTTGAATAATGAGGTTTCTACTGCCTATCATGGAAGATTATTTCACATGGTAACGGACCTTGCCAGCAGGCAGTTTTTGTTATTTGTTTCCTAAAGCTCTTTATCACCTTTCAAATACTGTAGTGAGTCATATGCTCTTTGATAACTGTCTTGAAACATCTATAATGAATCCCCATCTAGAAGAAGTGCATGAATTTCAGTAAGATGAGGATAGCTAATGATACAAAATTGAATGAAGATGGAAGGATAAGGCTGAACAATGTCACAATGCATATTTTCTATCCATATATTCAGTTAAAGAAAAAAAAAAAAGACAGAAAAATTTACTTCTTCTGGCATAAAAATACTCTCCCCCCTTCCCCATATTTCTGATCAGAACTAAAGGAAGTGGATGGTTAATCTGCTCAGAACTGGCCATGACATTCATCCAAATTTAAAAAAACCCCACCTTCCTTTCAAGTTCTTGAAATCAATGAATCTTTATGAAATCCTTTGAATTTAATAAGATTATATATGCTAATAGAAATATAGTTATTTGAGACTATTCCAGAAGACTCTTGTGCCTCCTTTTTTATGGGCCAGCTTGAGCTAGCTTAAGAAGGTTGATTTTGTAGGAGGTAGAGGACTACTCTTATTTAAAACCAGTCTTCCCTAGAGAATTATAAATGCACATTCACCAATTGATTTCGATAATGTTGGGAATATTATACTGTGACAGCTGGGAGGCATGAGAGGGTCACAAAATTATATCCTAGCGATAGGATTTTTTTAAAGCTTTATAGAAAATACAGTTTTTACACTAATTCTGTGATGAATTACTAGATATTGTGGGGCCAGCTTCTATGTGTTGTTGGCATAATTGAGTGAAAAGAGACCGAGCTGAATTCAAATGAGAAATTTGAAAACATGATATAGTTCAGGCTGCAGTTTCCCAAACTGTATCTCATTTATCTTCCATAGGTCTATGCTGGTCTATATTGGCCACAGACCCATCATCTTTAAAGGATTGCACACTAAAGAAGCAGGGCTTGGAGTGATGTTTCATCTTGGCTTACCTGCCAGAAGTGGAAAAAACCATTTTGCTTGCTTTACAACACAGTTACTGTACGTTAGACTTGAAGTACAGATACCCTGGAGGGGGGGCTATAAAGGCAGAGCTGCAAAAATAGTCGATGAAAGACGAGTTTTATATGGCCCATGCTACAATGGGAAGTGGGAAGGGGAACGTGGGGATTTGAAGTCTGTGTGTGCAGGGGGAAAAGGAGGAGCAAGGGGGGACGCATGAGCTCGTTGTGCGGCACAGCAAGCTGCAGCTTAGCAAAAGGCAAGCAAGAAATCTGTATGCAAGGAGGAGGGAGTGAAAGGTGTAATGCAAGGGGGGAGGCCTGTATTTAGCCCATCTTCGTCTTTGCTTGAAGGTTGGTGTCACTTGGCTGAAAAAAGAGTGATTTTGCAGCTAATCTCATTCTTACGGCTACAACCTTGTTTACGTGAGAAGAAGTTAAATACCTAAAAGCAGCAGTGGTCATATTTGAGGAGGCGCTAATGGTATCCTGTTCTGCAGTTTTCCTTCATTTAAGTAAACTGAGTGACCTCTAATCACAAGAAACCTTGAGATGCAACTTCTGGAGCCTTTGACCAGGTCTTTGGCCAGAATAAATGATAACAACTGTAATGGATGCCTTGAGGCAAGACAGATTTGTGCTGTTTGGAGCAGTTCATGAAACAGTTATAATAACTTTCTTTGCATGGTATAAATTATTTATGTGTCTTCTATGGTCACCTTCTGCAGATATGTTAGCAAACAAATTAATTTGCAGACTATTCATAGAAACATATTTAAGAGAGTATTGAAAACTCCTATTTATTTTTGGACGTACATCAGATATCTGGTTCTAGGAACTACACTCTGCATGGTATAAACAGGTTATTTTGTTTACTGAATAGACTCAGGTTACCTTGACTGAGGAATTACAAGTGCAAGAATCTTGTCGTTATCTTCAGATTAAAAACTGAGTATTTTCTAAGAAGTTAATGTCAAAAATGTGAGGCACTTGAAGAAAATTCAAGAGTAGGGGAGATGCCATATTTGCTTATGTATTTATTATGAACTATTTATTTAGTCTTTTTTTTCTCCAAAATACTAAGGCAGGAGGGGATAATGAATTATGAAATATATTCCTCTTCAGCTTAAGAAAGGCCTAAATGTGTTGTACTTCTAAATACAGTACTGTTGGTTGACAGCTTCTCTACGCTGAGGGCTGAAGGTCAAGAGAATACATTATTTATCTGAGTGATACTTGTTGTTTATCCTGGAAATTATGGTGTTATATATATTTATATATTTGTGTGCATATATATACMTATTTATATATAAATAAAATAATATAGATACATTTTTTTTCCCTCATGAAGTAAAAATGGGAAATACTAAGTGTTTATCATGGTGAAGCAGGGGGAAAGGGCAGTGCTTTCCATGAGATTTACTGGAATTGAAAAGCAGTTTTCAAACTGTGTCAGAACAATAAAAGTGGTTACTTTTGATGCTTTTAGATAGGGATATTGACATATTGAAAAAATGGGAAATTCAAAGCACTGATGAATCCTCGAACAAGAATATCAGGGAAGTATTGCCAAGCAAATGAAGATGAGTAATGTCAGATAATGACTGTCAAGCGGACGAGATGCAAACGAAGCTGAACAAGGCTGGATGACGATTGTTAAGTGGACATGAACAAGTCGAGATGAATGATGAGAGATGATGAATGTTGAGTAGGCAAGAAGCAAATGAAGATAAACAATGTCAGGTGATGTTTACTGAGCAGCTAAGAAAGAGAACAAAAACGTTTTCTTTTTTAGATGGTTTATTCACAGTGGAATCCTGAGTAAAGCCCTTTCTGTATGGGCTTGCGTGTTTTGAATTTAGAATAACTGTCTGACGTTAGTTGACACCAAAAAAGCTTCTGGTAATCTTTTTTTTTAAACACTGCAAATGTATGCCATAGTCTCCTGGTAGCTGACCTCCTCCTTGGATTTAGTTACAGTTGAGATACGCCCCTTGCAGTGAGCTCCTCATTTAAAGAACAGTGTCATGCTGTGGGTGCTAAAGGAAGCAGAAAGGCTTATTAATGCTTCTTCGTTACACTCAGGCTTTTATAAATATGAATCGCTCTGTTTTTTATGCTTACCTATTCCTCCCTTGTTGTTGAATTTTAAATTTAATTTGTGTTCTTTTGCCACAACAAACAAACAAACAAAAAACCACCTTCTTGTTTCAATCAGTAATCTTAGGAAGGAATATTGTGTATWATACTCTCATATTTTATACTTGGATTGGATCTAAACTTGAGCAAATTTAGAAGCTGAGTTTTAAGTCCTGAGTTTTAGTGATGATAAAGGAGCCAAGCTATTGAGGTCCAAAATGAGAGGCAGCTGGGGGGGTCAAAACCCACCTATTTGAGAAAAGCTTCAGTCAGATCATCTTAGGCATCTAAGCCAGAAAACCTCAAGAGACAGCTTAATTAGGCTTCCTTCATTTTGGAGCATTTGGGCTCTTGTATTACTCAGTTGTTCCCCACGTGTTTGTGTGGTATTCTGTCTGCAGCATCTGCTTTTTACCTACTTATTCTAATTAAAATGCAGAGTTTTCTACTTTAAAGCAAAGCACAGTGCAGCACTTGCCAGTAGTTGTCTTGTGGTGGTATTCAAAATACTAAAGTACTTGCCCATATTTTCATTCTCCCTTATTTTCATTCTCCCTTCCCCTGTATTAAGTTAGCCACAGTAGTTTTAAAGTCTGATTTACCCTGCTTGTTTTTCTCTTCCCGGCACAGTCAGTTCCACTGCCTCAAAGTGACTTCAATATTACTCCATTCTGATCAGAAACACTTTTTTTTTCTTTTTTTGGGGGGCAAAAACGTGTGCTGCTTGCACCAGCCCCACAGCTGTGTTGTCCTGGTCCCCGGTGGTGATGGCCACCCTGGGGCACTCTGTGCGGGCAGAGCAGGTTGGGGAGCTGGTCTCTGACTCCTTCCTCATCTCTCCATGGCTGAGTCACCTGCAGGTGTTAATTTTCCATCAGAGTTTCACTCTAGGTGACTCAGTTCTATAAGGCTGTGCTGCTTTCCTCCGTGGTCTCCAGTTAGATGTCGCAGAACAACGAGCAGGGTGTGATTCATACAGGCTCTTTAGGCTGTTTCTATCGAGACGTATTTTTCCACATCAGCCTGCTAGTTGGCACTTCATATCTGTTCTTGAGAAGAAGCAAAAGGAAAAGCATTTTACTAGAAGCATCTCTTTCCTCTCTCAGATGGGTAGTTCCTCCTGTAGTAATAGCACTTTCTTACCAAAGTACCCAACCTCTTTGTGGGATGGACCCACCTACTGCCCATGGTTAATTTGCAGCCTGTCTGGCAGACGGCAGGCATGCTAATCTACCTGTCTAGGCGGTGGTCTGATAAAGGTGGATGAAAGAGAAGCGAGACCAGCCACTGCAGATCTTATTGCTGTCTTTCCGTGTTCGGTATTTACTACCCAACTGGATGGAGGAATGGTGTTTAATTATGAGGAAGAAGAAGTGTTTAAGGTGGTGTCTTTGTGGTGTCTTCTGCAATGTCAGGAGGGGGCAAATCTGCGCATCTTACGAAGCTTCTGTACATGAGCTATATAGGAGGATGCAGAGAGCTTTACCTTTCCCATCAGGTGTGAAACACTGACCCAAAGACATGCTGGGCAGAGTGTGGGATTTGAAATCCATGTTTCCACCCTAAACAATGTTTTGATGACAGCCACGGATGCACAGTCCATCATCCCCCAGTCCTGCTAACGTCTTAAGTTTTGTCTTCTCAGTAAGATCTCCCTTAGCAAGGACCCAGACTGGCATTTGCTATTTGTGAACCTTGTGAAACAGGGAACGTTTGGTCAAACGTAGTCCTGGAGCTAAAGGTGCAGCTCCAAGTAGAACCAGTTAGCAGTGGATTTTCCACTGTTTGGAAATTTGATATTTAACATTTTTAACCCTAACCTTGATAAAAAAGCCAACTTATAATAGCTTTTATAGTTTTCAGTCAGTTGAAATGTTTCATTTTTTATTATAACTATTTAAAAGACCAGACTTTTAAACAAAGCAATTCTGAAATAGGCAATTAATCTGTCCATTCTGAAATTGTGAGAAAGGGTTGTTTTGCCATTGACATGGTTTCTTTTTATAGTGTTAAAAAGAATTTTCTTCAAGATTGTTCAGTTAGTCATTTTTGATAGAGAAAGCTATTTTTTGGCCAATTCTCAAGCATTACAGAGAATATTTCTTTTAAGGGTCATTGGCTTCCTATATTACTGTGGAGAACTCTTTATTGAGTAATCTTTATGATTCACTGATATCCAGAAACTGGGTTAACTGGGTCCGTTCTCACTGTGGCCTGCCTATTGGAGCAAATACAGTGACAAATTTAAATGCTGGTTAAGCATTTGGCTATAATCAGTATGTTTTGTGTATCACTCAAACTGAAACTCAAACTCCTGAAACATCAAACTCCTTAACATCAAAATGTTATGGTGTAAGGAAATTTTCAAAAGTAGTTAACTGGCCATTCTAAAACACAGATGCCAATTAACATTATGGCTATCATGTACTGTCTTATATTGAAATATAGTAGTCAAAAAAAATTATTATCTACTATGAAAAAGCTAGGCTTAGAATTTCATGCCCAGAGTTGTTTTTTGATGTGTCCTTATTCTGTGTAGTTGAAAAACTATGGAAAACTATTTTTTAAACTGTTAACTTTTAGAAGTATTAACTAAAAAAAGGCTGAGTAGTCTTCTCTACAATTAGTGGGAAAATATGGAAATGTTTGGGTTGAATTCCAATGAACATCAATGAATTATAAAAGAATCCTTGATGTTACTGCAGCTGCAAATCCTCCACAAGGTCCACACGCATTTTCCAGTCTGAGGAACATTAATGTAAGTACATGTAATATAACAAAGGTTTTTGTCATTGGCTTAACTTCTGCCAAATTCAGTGCCCCTGGGCTCACTTCCCATAGTTTCTTGTTATCTCATTACTGCCTTACAAAAGGCATAGTCTTCAATAGTACAAAATGGACTTTCTTTGTTCCAATTTTGGCAAGTTACTCCTTTGAAAGCAAGGATTTTCATGTGGTGGGTTTGAGGACTCCAAGTACAGCATGAGCTGGTTCCAGGTCAGATCCAGTGGATGACATTTTCTTTCCTGTTCATGACTGTAAGTAGTCAAATGTGCTTCTTGGGTATTGGTCTTCCTGTTTTTACAATTTGGGAAAGACAAAATTAATAGATGATGTTTTGGTTCAAAAAAGCACCGGTGACATTAATTTGCAATATTTTAGTACCATCCAATGAAATCACAAGAGTTGTTGTTTTGGTAGTTTTGAGGTTTGCTGCAATGAAATTATGCAGCATTTTTCTCCCTAATGTGCTCTCTCTCCCTAATGTTTCTCTCCTCCATGTGCTATCAACCTGCCACTCAAACATTTAAATCTGAGTACCTATTCAGCTCAACATCTTGGACAGGTTTGTGGATGGAAATTGAGCTACATGTTAGGAATGTTGCTCATCGCTGTTTTCCAGTTTTTATGTTCCTTTTAGCTTTTTTTGCGTATTCTTTCTGGCTCTTCTTGGATATTTCAGGCCATAAAACAGCTAATGTATAAAAGTTAAATATAAAAAAGGGGGCAATGTCTAAGTTTATAAACTTAGTGTTCTTTTAGTTATTGTATGACCTTTGATAGGTATGCCAAGGTCTGTAATTATGAAAGCTATTTATAAATAGCAAAATGAAGTGCATGCTGCTGAATTAACAGTAAAATGTTGAATTATACTCTAGTTGGTACAGTTTCACATTCTTTTATTCTGTAGTATAAAGCACCTTGGACCGCTGCTGTTCTGTGGGTTTTCCATGTAGCTTTTTTTCCATACAGTGTTCTTGCCATTCCCTGACACTCCACCTTCCTGACACCTGTAAAAAGAAGTGAGATTTTATCAATTATCACTTCAAATATCATCAGAAAAATGGAATTGAAACAGCCTCAAGCCCCCCAAATGCCTCATACCATCAAAACATTAACGCCTTAGAAAAAAGACTGTTTTCCACCATAACCAGCTGACAGCGTATGAAGAAAAAGAGGGAATAGTCTGGACTGCGTTCTTGGAAGACAAGTTCATCTAGAGGCAGATTTGTTTGCAAAACCACAGTGGTCCCTCAGATGCAGAAATTGGCAGAAATTCTCTCTATATATCTTTTTTTGTATGTGTACTCCTGATAAACCTTCATTTTAATTTAATCTGTATCTCCTGCAATTAGAGTAGCAACATCAGTTATTGCTGGCTGGTTGGTGGGGTTTGACCCAGCAGGCAGCCAAACACCACACAGCCGCTCACTCACTCCCCCCTCCCCAGTGAGATAGGGGAAAGAATTGGAAGAAAAGTAAAATTCATGGATTGAGATAAAGACAGTTTAATAGAACAGAAAAGGAAGGGAAAATAATAATAATAATAACAACAACAACAACAACAACAACAACAACAACAACAATGGTAGAATATACAAAATGAGTGATGCACAATGCAATTGCTCACCACCCGCCAACCAATGCCCAGCCAGTCCCCAAGTGGTGATCGTTGCTTCCGGGACCACGCCTCCTAGTTTATATACTGAGCACGATGTCATATGGTATGGAATACCCCGTTGGCCAGTTGGGTCAGCTGTCCTGGCTATGCTCCCTCCCAGCTTCTTGTGCACCTGGCAGAGCATGGGAAGCTGAAAAGTCCTTGACCAGTGTAAACATTACTTAGCAACAACTAAGACATCAGTGTGTTATCAGCATTATTCTTGTACTAAATCCAAAACACAGCACTATACCAGCTACCAGAAAATTAACTCTATCCCAGCCGAAACCAGGACACTGGTATCTGCTGCTTCAAGGGATCTTGAAGAAAAGAGCAGAAGACGACATGCATACAGGACTTCCCATGCTAGTACTGTTGAAGTCACCCAATGTGAAAGTTTAAAATGAAAGRGTCCATCTACTGACACATTAACCAGTTTCCTTAGGACACTTATGTGGTAGAGAGGCTGATGTGATGGTACAGGGTTGGAGGTTTCCTGTTCAAGCAGGAAAAAAATGACTCTAATCCTGAAGAATAGGTATAAGTCTTGAGTGAATTTAACTGACAATGTACAGCGTTAGGCTTAAGGTGTACCAAGAGGTCTAAGTTAAACTCTTTGGCTAGTGGCAATATAGGCTTTTATTAAAATGTTCATCCTTCAGTTCTTAAACTCTCTTATTGTAACTATGCTGAGGAAAAAAAAAAAAAACGCAGAACAGGCTATTTGGCTTAAGTGCCTCTGGCCCTGTTTTCAGCCTTTGTATCTTGTTAGTCTCTGACCTGAGTTGTGGAGTGGCAGGGCAGCGAGCAGCACGGCTGGAAACGTGCATCCTTATGGGCAGCATGAGGTTGTGGCAGCGGGCACTTCCATATAGCACCGCTGCCCGCATCCTCGCTTAGAAAGACACGATTCGGTGAAACACAAAGCTTTTCTTGGCCTCTTATATCCCTGGCCTTAAGCTTTAAAGTGTCAAAAAGGAAAGTGATTCTGATGGCCCTGTCATGGTGATTGCCTACCTGAATGAAACTGGGACTAATGAGGTCTTGATACTGCACTCGTTACTCAGGCAAGGTTTTAATTAACTGAGGTGTCAGGTCCTTAATGCCTTATCCTCAAGCACCTTCTTTCCTCTGTGATGCTTCCCTTTAGCTTCCAATTTCAAAATTGATTACAGTGTATGCAGGTTCCTTCATTTTGTTATAGTAAAAATCTTTGCTATTAAGATAAATGGAAGTTGTTTCTTTTTTCATCTTGTGATGTTTCAGTGCATGCTGTTGGCACTGTGAAATAATAAATAATATCTCACAAGCTTTTTCTCAAGTTTTGAGAAGGCAACAAAATTACAGTCAAGAAGCATTTTTTTTTTTTTTTGTGTTCTTTTCCTCTGGTGCTAACTGGTTATTAGTTCAAGCTCATGTCTGCCAAACCCTGTAGAATAAAATTTTTGAAGTAGCATCTGTCTCTTCTAACAACTTGTGTGGATTGCTGTGGGAATGAAATTTCTTTAGACTCATCTCCAGTTCCAAAAGTATTTGTGTGTTCTTATCTATTAAGAATGAGTCTGCAAAAGATCTATATGCAAGCCTTTGTATGATAGACAAGAAAGGTTTACCTGAGGCATACTTTCCTCGTACTATGAGCAAATCAATGCTGTGCCCTTGGAGTCATCCAAATCCCAGAATGTAGCTCTTTTATAAACTTGTAAATTGCAGAAAAACACTACATATTTTTTTCCTATGCATTGCAATAGTGTTTTGTTCTACAGATCAAAAAGAAGCTGCCTAATAATGAGGCTATCCTAAGGTTTCTGGTAAAGTTTTTTTCACTCTTATTCAGCTAGTTCATTGGCAGGATACCTTCAGACTTTTCTGGTCTTTATATTATGACTTTATTTTTTTCTGCTCCATATAGCGGCTGGAATTCATCTTTGTGAAACTTCACTGACATCTGTGGAATTTCACATTAAAAAAAAAAAAGAAACTCATTTGAGGTTTACTGAAATATTACTGTACATTAGATATGGTTGGAAATGTCAAAGGAACTTCTGTTTTGAGAGATTAGCTGTTATATTCCACAGTGTCTTTGGCACACAACAAAGTCAATGGGTTTAGGCTCCTAAATAGTATAGTTGATTTCAAGTAGTTTAACTGTTGATGCTTATGTTAGCTGGGAGAGGTAGATGAACCCAAGAAATGTGAAGTCTAGGGTTCGGTAGGAACATAGGGTCTTTACAACCAAGGAAGCAACAATAGAGGGTAGACAACCATTTTCAGTGCTAATGCAGCACTAATAGCTGAGACCGTATGAGTGATCTTCCCTTCCCRTCTCTCTAGGGCTTGCTTTCTACAGAAATGGGAAGTAGTAGGACAGTCACAGATGGTTCCAGCTGATGGCTCTGTAAAGCCTGGAATCCAGGTCTGCCGAGTACTAGCAAGGCAGCTCCACAGGTTTCTGTCATGTCTAGCCAACTTCTGTGAGTTTGTGTCTGGCTGTGCAAGGAAGCCCACGTCTGGCTAACAGATCTGAACAATATGGCAGGTGTGAGAAGACGTTTTACGTATTTTTGTTTCTGCCCCAGTTGTGTTCTCACAGTGGTGGTTTCAGTCAATTTTGTGGGTGACTTTAGCTTTTGCATTCTTATTTTTGAGCATGCTGTATTTTTTTAGTCTCTGTATCAGTGTGGCAATGGTGTTGCAAGGCAAGTCATTAATTACATGTTGTTTTTCAATTCAGCACCTTAAGTGTTCACAAGATAGTATTTGCAAAATCGATTATCTTTACAGCTAAGCCGTAAGATTTTTTAGGTCTTCTAAAAAGAGGGGTTTGATCATTTACTTACGCTCTGTGGCAGTGGACCACAACTTAATAGTTGACATTTTTGGGTTTGTACGTGGTACTGACCAGCTTAATCTCCTAATATGTCTGAAGACCAAGGCAGAACTTCATCTGGCAGATCTTCTATGGGCTCTCCTCACAATAACGGCAATCGTTTTTCCTTGTGGTTTATTAATAGTCTTACACCCATAAAGCTTATTTGTCAGTCAGGAAACAGAAACTAAGCCAATCAAGCCATTCTGGGGTTTGGGATAAGAAAGACGTGATATAATCTCTCTTTCCTCCTCTCTTGGGGGAGAAAAATGCTTATAAAGAACAATTTCTAGACTTACAATCAGGATTTCCATATACAGAAATCTCTTCACCTGGACTAAGGCAGGACACGTTTTCAAATGAGGGTGACAATAATCTGTTTTTCTGTTCAAGTCACCACTTAGTTGTGTGCAAATTATATTGCTAGGGCCAGAACGAAAATTTGAGCCTCACAGGCCCATTTGCTGGTTAGGTATTTCGGTTGGAAAATGATTTATGTGACTTGCTGCTCTGCTGATGGTAGATCAGTGTGGCTCTAGGGTAAGCAGTGGAACCACATCAGTTTATATGAGATGAAGATTTGCCCTCTTCATATCAAGAAAGAAAGGGGAGAGAAGTCCCTTTATTTATGCATTCTGGATGTTATCATAATCATCCTTTATTTTGGTTATATCAGTTCTCCTCAACTTTATCTCGGCAGAGGATCTTGTGTCTGGGTGAATGGCACTGATGAGTGCTACCTCTTCAGTTGCTGTTAATTTGTCTAGGGAACAAGACTATAAGGGCTGTTAACAAACTGTGCAGCAGATTTCCCCTGCATAGACCAACCTCTGACAGATTTTTTTTTTTTTTCCCCTGCACTGGATGATTCCCCACCCCCCAGAAGAAGTGACAGAACTGACAATATTTGTCCTGACACCATTTGTTTATTAAGTTGTGTGCCTGAAGCCTGTGAATTATGATGTCCTGACAGATGAAAAACGTCTCAAGTTTATTTTTGTACCTCYGCAATTATTATCGTTATCTGCTGGCTGAAAAGGAGAAAAAACTTTTAGTGAACACTTTCTCTAGACCAAGTATGTTTGTGGGCAGTCCTTGATACTTATCACTATGGTGTCCAGGTACCTCAGATATTAGGGTTTGATTTTTCTAGTACGCTTCAGAAATGGTTTCATTTCTTTTTTACAGATAGTGAAAGGGAGCCAATTTTTACTTAGTCTTATCCCCTTAATGCTTCTTTTTATGGCTGATAAAAAGTCAAAGAAAAAACAAAAGGAACCACAGAAAGGCTATCCAAGGTCTAGCTTTGGACAGAGCTTGTTTGCTTTCCACTTTGCCAGGTGCAGGAGGGAGATGATGGGCTGTGAGAGTTGCACTTAGCATGGTGGACTGCAGGCACAGCTTGCTCAGTCTCCAGGATGGAGCTAGGATCTTGTATGGGGTTGTGAATGGCCAGGTAGTTTCTGAGGCTGCTGCCAGCTGCTATGCAGAAGACCTCTCCTGCAGCTCACAGCCTCCAGGCTCTCTTGCAGGCATTTGCACGACAGTCCCTAGGCCAGAAATGTAGCTATTCAGTCAGGTGCAGACTCAGAAATGTGTTCCCACCTGAATTCACGTGGTCAGGATGCATCTGCTATGCCACCCCTGAGGTCTGGTGGTGATCCTGAGATCTGGTTCCTGATCTGCTTAAATTTCATTGAATATTGGTTGCCACCCTTTGGTATGTGGCAGCTGTCATCAGGTTATAGTGGTCCTGACACTGCAGCTGGGTTCTTCTCCCATCAGAAAAGCCTTCATCCCTCTCACATGAGCAGAACTGTATCCCTGGGACATTGCATAGCATTGTAACTTGGTAGAGCAGGAGAGGCACTTCATGGTGACTTCAATGTTCAGTGCTTGGAGAGCCTTCTGCTGGTGCAGGTGCAGTTGCTCCATGCTGGAGGATGTGATGAAGGTGCAACCTGCTTTTATTGGTTTGGAGCTTTGCTTCCCCATTCATGGTGGGAGCTTATTAGGTGTGGTCCTGGTGCGAACTCTCTGGTTTGGTTTCATTTGCAAGAAACCCAGTTTGCGTGCATCCAGATTGCTCCATGATGTAAACCAAGAAGATGTTATGTGCAGACAACTGGGCAATTCACTTCAAAAGCTGACTCCTGTTCTAAAATAAAAAGCTGATGTGGGCATATCCAAAGGGGATTCCATCCTTCTTTGCTGTTCTTCTTAGAACATATCAGTTACTCTAATAGCTTATTACTTCTCATTACAAGAGTCATAGTGTTCCCCTCATTTGACCATCGCTGTGACTGTTATGCTGTCACTAGTATCAGCAGAAGATATAAATATGTATGTATCTCTATACATGGAGTAATTTGATCCTCAACAGAATTGAGACCATCAGAAGAGAGCCTAGAGTAGACATTCAGAGGAGATTGGTAGGAAACCCAGTTCTTCTCCAGTCCCAACCGTGTGGTCCAACCTGATCCAATGTTGAGAGGGCATAAGCCTGGGGTAGGCAGATGTTCACATAAAGCACTCAGCAAGTCTAGGAAAGATGGCTAGTCAATAAAATGTGTTGCTTGCTAAGGGCTTATTTTTTATTTTTCCAGTTAATCTTGCTTTGTTTGAGTCACTTGTCTGTTTTGCAGTTGGTTGGTATCACATTTCCTTCCTTTCCAATTTAGGAAGGAAACAAAATGTCATCTTTGGGGAATATGGCATAACCAGTCATTCTCATATCTACCTTCTCCTTCCCATATATCATATAAGAAAGGGGGAGTGCAGGTGGCATCACTGCTATCGACTCAATCCCTGGAAGATCCTGAGCAGCCTCTTCCCAGGCAGTCGGGTTCTGATGCACTCTACTGCCTTGGATTACTGCTAATTGCGAGTCTGTACCTTTTAAACTACACTGCAATATATCTCACATTTAGCATTGCAAGGTGCTGAAAACTAAAAGAAGATTATGCAGCCTCGCTTCCTCTAGGATGTTTTGTTATTAATGAGTTTAACACCTCTACTTAATACAGTCTTGTTTATTTGCCATTAGAGACGTGACATCAGTTCAGACTTAAGAACTCCCAAATTATTTTGTCTGTCTCACAGGTTAACTGGCTGATTACAGATAGAAATTGTAGGTCCAGCTGATTCATCAAGCTAATTAATTGAATTACTTCATCAAGATTAGCTGTGCCAAAATATTACATGGCAAACTTGGAACTGGGCTGAAAATACTTACAATAYTTACATAACACTTCACGAAACACTGATTTTTCAAACAGTAAAAATCATGCAAATACAAATTATAATATGCTGAAAAATAGAGAGTTTTAAAAACCGATTTAAACATTTTCTATGCAAGAAGCCCTAGAAAAATACTTGATATTTTCCTTTAGTAGCTGAACTAGAAAAGAAGGGGAGGGGAGGATCTGGTGGGTAGTATTTCTTGGAAAAAAAATTGATGTAGCTTTCCAGCTCTGAAAAAAGTCAAAAAAAGCTTTCACATTTGATCAACCTGTTTAATCTGGCCTCAAAGTGTAATATGTTTCTTTTCCCTTAGTAAAGAGCAACATTCTTTTTTTTTTTTTTAAATAAGATGTCTTTGATTTTTAAATGCTCTAAGACAGAAAGTTCAGGTGTTTCATTTTGACTTCTATTTAAAAACTGAATTTTTGTATTTTTTTCCTTTTATTTTCCCTTGGCTGATAGAGTTTATTTAATCTTCAGCCATTCATGTGTGTGTGAAAATGTTTTGCTCAAGCATTTGTGAATGCTTCAGTGATTTTTAGTAACTTTTAAAATTGATTCTTTTTAAACTCATATTCATATTGTACAGTCAGTCTACATTTATTGTGGCTGGAGAAAAATGTAAACTGAAATTTCACTACGGTTAATAGGAAACTCTCGTCAACATTTGAGACAATTTTAAATCGGGGAGAACAGCAACAGTGAAAGAGGTTGGACTTGCAGCCTTGGTGAGGTATTATTACTGGGAGAATATGATCAACTTTGTGGCTAAACCCAGCGGGCTCAACTGGACAGGGTTTTATCTGTTGGTAGACCAGAAGATGGGAGCCAAATCATGCCAAATAATCTACCCCAATGGGACTCTCGTTGTGTGCTTTGGTTCAGCCTTGAAAACCTTGTTATCAATACACAAAGGTATTGAAAGTGGGTTTTGTTTTTAAATGAAGATTAAGTTCATTTCTTTCTCAAGGATCTTCCCTCCCTTATGACTACAGCACAAGATGCAGTCTTCCACTCTTGTGAATATATGGTTTCTTTGAACAGGGATGAGCGATTATTTTCTACCCCTCTTTTCTATGGTCTTCCTTATATCATTTTGCTTTGTTGTAAATCTGAAGAAAGTCTTTTTTTCATGAAATACTGAGTTTTAAAGACAGAGATTATATGTATCGCTTTGTAAGCAGTGATAGCAATCTTTGTTGTTGCAAGCTAATGCAATCGTGCTCTCAGATTAAAACATTTCCAGGGACCCAGCGCTCTTACTACTGGCTCTGGAGCCACAAAGTGCAAAGCATCTTTATATTCAGTATTGAGGGGAGGAGTGTTACCAATATATGAGCCTTTCTTTTTTGTTTTCTGTGTATTTCCACCATCTGCAGGAATGGTAGATTTTCATTCTGTGTTTTTTAAACAAGGAGAAAATGAACACAAGTAACTGCAGAAGTGTTAGTAACACTTAGAGTAAGTTTTCACATATTGGGATAACTTTTTTCCCTCCATCCTGGACACTCCAACCTACTCAAGCTGTGGAAAGCAGTCAGAAGAACAGAGCTGCAGATGTCTAGTTGGCATCAAAGAGATGGACTGGCTCCACCATCCCTTGCTCCCTCTCCACATGTCACCAAGGGTAGGTTTTTGAAGCGTAGGCAGAAGAGAAATGGCTGGTCCAATGCAGTATTTCCAGAAACTGACACACGCTAGAAGAATTCTTCAGGTTTCTCTTAAAACACATGAGAACAGACCAAGAGCAGCTTTGCTTAAGTAACTGGTTTCTTGATGAGCCAATTCTCCACGGAAAGGATTTTGGCATAGAAGTACATAATATCTGTTGTATTTCTACTGATATAACACCGTTCCTTTTATGTTCAAATAAAAATTACCTTTGCCCAGCACATATGTACAATGTAAGTTCTTTGGAGCAGAAACCAATCTTTATCATCACCATGTTTTGAGTCTAAAAGTGAGACTGTAAAAATCCTGCTCATTCTGAGTAGCCCTTACTCAGCAAATGTTCCTGTCCAGATGCGAGTATGAACAAGCTTCTCAGGAGCTAGCTATATATTAAAAATCAGCTACGTATAAGAAAATTATTTGTGGTAAACATTTGAGGCAATCCTAGCCCTCAGTGTGGTTCTGTAATACGGAGTTGCTACATGTCATAGCCGGTTTCTTTTGATGTTTCCCAGTTTCAGGCTGTGATGGTTTAATGTAAGACAGGCTTGGGAATGCTCCCGCCTTGCCACAGGTTAACTAGTCCCTAGTTAAATCCCAGCCACAAAGTTGGTATAAAGTTCCCTTTGCTTCTGCACCAAATTTATAATGGTAGAGTCCAGAGGATGGCCTCGCTGTCTTTTGGGGTCATTTCAAAATAGATGAAAATGGTACCCGAAAATGGTACTGAACTTTCGGTTCACACAGGAAGTTTCAGTCACGAGTCCTTCATGAAGGACTGACATTAGGTCAAGGGAAGGTGCAGTTCTAGTGGAAAAAACAGACCTCTGAATCATTTCTGGCAAAGAGAATAATGTGTTGATACTGGATGTTGTGGAGCCATCTCAGTTCAAAGGTGATCATTTTGACAGAAAGGGTAAAAGTACCATCACTTACTGATAAAGCAAAATTCCCTTTGTAGACTACCAAGACTTTCTAGGCTGCTTAACGCATAATATCATGCTATTTTAACTTTTCTTCTTGCTTCTTCTTTTTAAATTATGGGKTTTTTTAAATTGGTAGGTAGATACCACATTTTCTTCAAAGATACTTTTCTCTTCTTGAGACAATTTGATTGCTCAGCCGTTTTCCAATCTTTTGATATAGTTTCTGMAAGTAATTTTTTAATGAACTAAAATTTCTACTATGGAATTAAAACTCATAGTAGATTTGACACATCTGGGAGAAAATATTTTCAGCATAAAGTTGTCTAAATTTCCAGTTCATACAGTACTAATCACCTATACAAAAATAATACTATTTTCTTGCGACAGCAAATTATAATAATGGGAATTTTAATTATGGGAATTTCGGCTGGAAAATTTTAAAAAAATATAACAAACTGGTATCAAAATGTAGCATATATGCTAAAATATTTTTTTTCCAAAGCACCTGCATATTTTTGCCCTTGAATCACTGGTTGAATAAGCTGCAATGGGAAACACAAGAAGGGGTCAGCTCCTCAGCTGGTGTGAATCAGAGACACTTCAGTGAGTAAATCAAACTACTGCAAATCACATAAGCAGAGGATCTATCCTGGTGTCCTCAGCTGCTCTAGCAGTTTTCACTAGGGTACAGATGTTTTGATTATCTGCTGCTGTTTGGAAGGATGACTGTTTACTGTGGTGCTGCTGGCTGACCAGCATCAGTGATTGCAACTCAAAGAAAAGAGTCAGTGCTGTTCACAAGCGCACTTTGTGCCAGAATAAAACTGGCTGTGCCATGATACTCCTCAGTGGAAAGAGGACTGGTCCATTTGAAAAGGTATTGTGTCATTCTTAACATTTAAAAGACCTCACTGATTTTACCTGTTCAGGGTGCTTAACAGTGATCCTGAGAGAATAACAGAATGACATAAAACTTGTACGTGGAAATTACTTGAAATGTACTGTCATACATTTACATTTACATTCTCTTATGCAGAGAACAGATATTCAAGAGAGTTACCTCCAAATGTTTTAGAAGGATACTGAAAGGATGTAACATTCTAATAGATATTGTTCAATGAAGAGGTTAAACCTCCAAAATCGCTACGCCATCCTACAAAATAATTTAGCATGATTTCAACTCCTGAACAAAGATGTAGTTGGTTAGGGGTTGGATTTTCTCCTCCCAAAAAGCAACCACCAGCGCGCAAATCCAATTAAACCAAAACCAAAACAATCCATCAAAAGAAGAGTATGATCTTTGCAATTACTTTCCTGGACCTGGGATGTTTGGGAGTGATCCCCAGGCGAAGCACATAATAAGGGAATGGCAGCTGTGGGTCAAAACAGAAGTCTGAATAGTCCACTGTCCTATCTAAAACAGAAGCTACTAGCAGTTATCTAGTGAAGAGTATAAAAATTGAGTAAGCATATTGTGGCACTTGCCCAGAATACTCTCCTAGTCTCCAACATCTCTGTGTTAATAGCCCTGTATAGATTTCACGCTGGAAATATGTGTAAGACTGGAGTTTCCACAACACTGTTGGGTAAGGACCTATGTACCTGTTGTGCGATCAATCACCTCCTCCTGTTTGTTTGGACCACCTCCTGCTACCTGCTAGCTTTGCTGGTGCCCTGCGGTGGGAGGGATGGTGAACTGCTGGTTCCTATTCATTTTTGTGTGCCACAAATGACATTATAGACCACCATCGTAACTCCCCTTAGACATCTCTGGTTCAGGTTGTAGCCCATTTATTCATCCCTTATGTGGAAGTTGTCCTGTGCCTACACCATTCTTGTCACTCTTTTCTGAAGATTTTCCAGTTCTACTGTAGCCTGTAGGAAASAGGGGACCAGGACTGCCTGCATTATTCAAAATATTGGCACTTCATGGGTATATACAGAGACATAATGATGTTCTCTGGGTTTTTTCCCCCTCTATTTGTTTTTCTAGTAATCTATATTGTTTGCTTTATTGATTGCCTCTCAGTAGAAGTGAAAGAAATGGGTATGCTTACTCTGAGGTGCAGCACGAGTAAGTATAATTGATGTCTAATTTCTCCAACATTCTTGTTTATCCTTCCTTGACTTCAAATATTAATAATGTAGCCTTTCTTCTCTTATCAAAGACAGATTTGGCTAGAGTAGGCTTACTGTGTTTACTCTGGAATGGGGAAATCTATAGAGAGCATTTCAGGAGGTGCTCTTGAGTTTAAACATAAGCACGAATTGAAAGTGTATTATTTTTTTCTGGAGACTGCTGGTCATTTTTTCCTGCTTTCAGTGATGGCAGATGAGGTGTCAGAGAAAAGCTGCTGCATTTGATGCTGGATTTGCTGCRTTCTGATCCTCTCGGCACCAGCAATCAAAGAATTAGCACGTCTCCTTTTTACATTTTGCAGGAGGACTTTGAGCAGGGAATGGGAGGGACCCCAGGGGATTCAGGTTTTGGGCTCTGGTGAGCAGATTCTGGCATCTCCCCATCGTGAGCGACAGGAGGGGCGCGGCGTGCTCTGCTGAGCAAAGTGTGGTGCAAGTCCTCAGCCCAGACACTCCTCTCCCACCTGTGAGCACTGCAGTGCTTCTCACCTCATACCAAGAGCACAAGTAACTGCGCCTCCGTATGCTGAAACTAGCCAGTCTTGCATCGTGCCCGCTCCAAGTGAAAGTGGGAACATAAGGAGTACATCCACTCCTGCTCGACAGCCAACCCGATGATGCATGTAGAAGAAGTGCGGGCAGTTTTAGAACACTGCTGGCAGCAGATGCTTGGCTGGTGTAAAGCGTCTTCAGCGATCCTGTGACGATCTACACCAGCTGAGGATCTGCTCCCGGTTATGCAGTCGGGACTTCAGACGGGTGTCTGCGCTGAAAGCGTTTGAGCTTCCCCCACTGATCATTTAAAAGGAATCTTAATCCTTTCAGAGCCTGCATTTTTTAAGCCCTGTAATGACACACGCTGATGGTTCCATTCACTTCCTCAAAACTAATCATCAGATGTAAAACATAGCAACTGACACAAACAGGGAATTGCTATATCGCTAATATCTCAAAAGATTTCAATCTACACAATTAGCCAAGCCACAAGGCTTTAGAAATGTAACAGCTTTCTCAGTAAGCACTATGTCATTCAAGTCATCATGTAACATGGACTCTGTGAGCAAAAATCTTGACTAATTTTCTAAGCGACTCAAGTATCTTGCTGCTGTTTTGTATGTAAGAGAGGAAGGGGCACAGCACTTTCTTGACACTCCTTTGTATGAACTTCTTACGAAATGTCTGTGCCTCTAATTTTGTCAGATTACATTAATTAGCAGTGAAAATCATTCTCAAAAAGATTTATTCAAATGCTTTGTACAGGCCACTTGTACCTGAGATATTTGTGGGATGACTCACTTTAATCTTGGGTTTTATAGCCCTTTCTCTGAAAGTAATTTTTGTTGACATTTTCAATGGATGCTTTCCCTAAGAAGCAGCGTCAGAAAACCATGAATGAAGCTTTAGGCAGTGACATTACTTTGCAGCAGTAGTAGGAAGAGTATGGCGGTAACATTCATTCTAAGCTGAAAATTAAAATTCAGCTACATAGCATTTCCCACCTTTTTATGGTTACCTTTTGCCACATGGTTGTCACACATGACAAATTGGTAGGTCCTGAAGCTTTTCACCAAAAATAGTACTTTTAAAATTATTTTTTTGTTTTTATTTTTTATTATTTTTTAAAGTAAGTTTTACTATTTTAAATGCGTATGTTTCTGAGTAGCTCATTCAGGAAAGAAATAACACCACTCAGCTTCATGGAGTACTCAGTGATTACATACTCGGAGTTTACGGTTCATAGCAAATAGGTGACCTACTTATATAAAAAACATTCTCAAGAGTCCTGTAAGTAATGAAGTGGAGGAACTGTGCATGTTCATAAATAGAAAAATAGGTAATATCTGATAAACAGAAATCTAACATTTCTGTTCACAAAGATAATTAAACTAGAAGGAAAATCAGTATGTAAGGTAGTTGTAGTAAAATATTATTCTAATCTGTCTATCTGTTTATAGTTTCCATGACAGGTTTAAATGAGAGTCTCTTCTAAGGAGCTTGAAGGTTGGGTGTTTGTTTTTTAAAAAAAGCGTAAAATCTCAGCAAAAAGGAAGGGACAAGACATCAAGAGGATGTTTTAACATCTATCAGAACCACTGGAAAATGAGTCATTTGCATTCAGAGAGTGTGAAGCATCTGTGGTTTATGGCTGAGAGAGAGTTGGAGGATCATGGGCTAGCAGAGGTAAACAGGCTGAAGCTGATAGCTGCTTAAAAAATAGCAACACTGAAGACAGTTCGAACTGGGAAATGGAAGAACATGGAGTGTGCTGTTTTCCAACCATACTTAAGGAACACAGGAGGTACTCCTTTCCCAGATACAGTTTCTGAATATTAGGACTCAATGTGTCTCAAGGTTGAGGTGTAATACTATCATAGAGTTAAAGGTAGTTGAACAGGAACTGATATATTGTAAGACTGAAGTATTGCAGGTGTAGATATAAAACTTGTAACTGCAAATTATAAATCTTATTTTAATCTGTTGTTGTACAACTGCTAATTCAAGCTCCAAAATCCCACCTATTATGCTATTGTTACTGCTGTTGAAGCCTGCCACTCTCCTATTCCAAATACCCCTTGGCATGCCATTGCTGCAGCACTGAAGCTCTGAAGGACTGAAAATCTCAAGACATTGAAAATATCCATGAACACTCAGAAAAAAGGCCTGCCACTCTATAAGCATAGAAATACCCTTATGCCATAAAGCCAGTATACCTAACACCTTGTAAGGGCTATTTTAGGCATCATGTTCAGATGCAATTTAGGAAAATGCAGTACTGAAGAGAGGAACCCAACTTGCTTTTAAGACCAGTGGGGAAAATGGGATGGAGGGTGCAGGAGTCAGAAATTTCTGAGCTAAATAAATGCTGGAAGGGCAATGGTTTTCTTCACCAGTGTCTGAGCTTTGCCAAAGGGTAATGAATAAAATCCGTTCTAGGAAACGTCATCTGTTTTATATGGTAACTTGCAGTATCACTCTCAAACTGACTTCTGCAAGCTAGCAGGAGGCCTAACCTAGCCTCCGGGATTGCCAAATGTAGCTTTCACTGCAGATTGCCCAAAGGGTTTGTCAGCACCACCAATTTATTTGGATTTTGTCATTTTCATAAAAGCCATGTGTCTTGAGACTGTCAGATTCACTTGAGTCTACTTGAAACAGTAGATAAGATTAAAACGAGAGATAAGCTCCTGACTAAAAGCTGAAAAGGCTGTTGCAAACGGGAAGCATAAGGTAGGGAAATGTAAAATGCACCTGAAAGCAATCTTTCCTCCAAACCTCCGTGTAAGATTGTGACTGGTCTTAGGTGCTGTAGCTGAGGGCTGATGCCAGAAAGCCCCAGTTAGAGAACTGCCTTTGAGCGCAGACACGTGAAGTGACTTTGGGAAGGGAGCAGCTCAGTTGTGCTCGCCCTGGGCACTCTCTGACTCGATGTTTCCTCTTTTTCCTTGGTCTCAAATGGGTCTCTCGGGCTCACTAGCACTCTCTTCCTGTCTGTTTTATCCAAAAGAAAATGGCTTCGATAATACACATTTGTACTAATATTTACCAAGTTTCTCTTCACTAGTTTCCTGGCATATTCATTTCCCCTGTCTTGGGGAACCTTCTGTAAATGTGCATTGCCATTTTAGTCCTCACTTAGCACATTTCTTCCAGCTGAAAGGCTTTTTAGTCCTCACTTAGCACGTTTTTGCTGGTTGAAAGATTTTTTCTTTTTTTTTTTTTTTTTTTTTTTTTTTTTTTTTTTTTTTTTTTATTTTTAATGGGTTTCTACTTTTTCTGGGCTGACAGGGCCCCGTATATATCATAAAAGTAATCATTTTGCTGCGCATAAATCCTGTTAGAATCCTAACCATTGAGTTTTTCATTGAGATCATACACAGCAGCTGCAGCGTTCAGACAGTTGTTTAAATTCTTTTCGACAGTGTCTCCTGTTGCCAGTTTTGGGGATCCTGCTATGACAAAATGACTGATGTTGAGAAACATTCGTGCCATGGGTGGGATTCCCTGCAGAAGCAGATGTGTTCATCCCTGGGCAGGCACAGAAGTAATGTCTAGTGTAGGAGATGTGTGATTCGTGAGAGGGAGAAGCGGGGCTGCATGCGTTTCCACAAATCAGATGTTTGCACAGGTGAAGCTTCCGCAGACTGTGGACATTTATCCTCACTTGGATGCTGAACCCACTGCAATGCATCCCTTGCTACGACTGGCAGTTCTCCTAAGACTTTGTCTGGGGAAAGGCATCTACTCCACTGTGGTTCAGCAGGCTCTGGTCTGTCCTCAGCCTAACGAGCTATGTAGAAACTACATGACCTGACTCTGCAATGTAAGTGTAAATCAGGAGCTCTGCCACTGAAGTCAGTGGGATTATGGCACTGTAAAAGTGATGTACGTGAGAGGAAAACCAGAGCCATGAGATGAATGACTGGAGTTGCCATTGAGCTGTAGAATCTCCTGGCATAGCTGGTCTGTAAGGTGCAGAGACTGTGTGCGATGCTTTCAAAATCAGAACAGCAAAAAAGAAGGATTTAGGGGAGACATCAGTAAAGCAGCAAAGCAGATGGTCTTGTTTAAAATAGGGAAACAAAAATCGTTCTAAACTTTCTGAAGAATCAATGGTTGCTCCCACAGAAAGCAAGAGTGGGTCTTTTCCTCACCATCTCTTTTGTTTTAAAGGCTGGGGGGAAGGTTAGCTTTAAGTTCCAGGCTCTGTTGAAATTTTTTTTTTTTTTTTTTTTTTTTTCCTTCTTCTCACTTTTCTGTAAAATTATGCTAAAGCTAATTGCCACTCTACTGCCTGTGGTAAAAAAAAGATTCATCTTGTGTTTAGCTTTTGGATTGTGCTCTCATACTTGCTAGAATTCCTTTAACACAGACTTTGCAGTCAATTCTTAAAATTTCCTTCTACAGGGAAATAGAAAAACACAAATGCAGAAAAACTCGTTTGCAGCCTTTTTGAGTTTCTTATGGCATCACCAGTCTTTGGAGCTGCTTACTTCTTTGTTGCTCTGGAGAGATTAAGATGTATTATGGTGTGGTATATTATGTTGTGATCTGTTTTAAGTGCCTCAGAAGATTCAGATGTGAAGTAGAGATCTCAGACAATTTAGCTGTGAGGTAAAGATTCAGTTTTTCTGAGTGAAACCTCAGTGCCTCAATTCATCAAACACRTATTTTGTGTAGGCCAGTGTCATATGAATTTTAGATGCTATCTTAGTGCATTTTGAATATATTTTGCCCTGATCAGTTAAGTTGTGATTCAGTTGTGATTAGACACATGGCCTCTCCAAGTAGATGAGTAGTCTCCGTGAAACCTTCTACCGACACTCTTCCAGTTCACATAAGCTACCTGATTGCAGAACTGTGACCTGTGTTTCTGCGAGTGATATATATCTGTTTTATTTGAGTTAGGTTTGATTTTTTTTGTTTGCAGGCAGGTGTTCGAGAGTCATCAGTGTGACAGTTTCCAAGTCAAAAATAACTCTGGGTTGTTTTTTTTTCCCCCCTTGTAACTGCCCTTCTCTCCCTGTTTGTTTGAAGGCACAATGCCAGTTTTAAAGGAACAGCCAGCAGGGAAATACTGCATTTTTCATTGGGGTGATACATATAGAAAGTGAGAGACTGCTGAGTCAGGCAGAGTTTGCTGTTTGTTGCTGCTTAAAACCATTAGCAATATAAGATTATACAAGGCACCTGCTGAAAGATCAAAAGATCTTACTTGAAACCCTGGAGAGTGATTTGTAGCATGTGCCCTGCACAAAAATAAAAACGATTTCTTTTTCTGAGAGCTTTTATGGCTTGGCTAACAAAGGCAGGAAGGCAGCATGATTTTCCATGGCTTGTCACAAGCCTTTGAGATTGTCTGACGTGATCTTTGAAACATCCAATGAGGAGGACGGGGGAATTATTACTGATATTGTTTCATAGAGAGGTATAGAGCGGTCACATCCTTTATTGCTTTAAATCCACTTTGTTCATCTTGGTGGGGGGATGTGTGTGGCAGGGCTCAACCAACGTTGCAGCTTTGACTTTAAAGTGCTTTGTTGCCTGATGTACTCAACAGTGCTGACCTGAGTGCCAGGGTCCTCTGTGTAATGCAGGAGGGGAGCTGGGTGCATGAAAAGTCAGTGCTTTAAAAGCTTGCGCTAACCAGCAGAAAGTGCTGGAGGGGGAACATGGCTGAAACCCTGATCCTCTCAGGAGCAAAGTTAACAAACCGTCTGCTGCAGGAGAGCATCCATCTCCAGTCTCATTTCCTTACGGTATAAGAAAGAGTAGAGGAAAGCACCCCGTGAAACACTGCTGCAAAAGTAAGAAGTGATGATGAAACCCTTTGTTCACTTTTCCTAAAGTTAGAGCATCTGCTACCATTTTGCAGCTGACCGCTGTAACTGCCTGCTGCTCTGCAGTGGCAGGTGCCTGAGTGACACATGCTTGAAGGTTTGCACTCTGCTTTCACTTTAAGTAATTAATAATTTATTGGGCTGGAGAAGAAAAAATATTACTGCAGCCTAATGACTAGGGGGTCTCTCTGGGAGAAGTATGAAGTGGGTTCACATCCCCRCTCCAGTATGTACTTAACATTATGCATTCATTGAAACAAGCTCTCACTGGGTCAGCTCCTCCCTAGGTGACTACCGAGATCACCAGGATGCAATGATTCCTGCTCGTGTTTATCTGATCTTTCTCTCCATACTCCACTCCTCATGGAAAGTGGAATGGTTTATAGTATAAAGATTATTAAAGTGCCACCCTTGAAATATTACGCAGCCTGGTAGTCTTGAGTCTTTATTTTGGCAGTAGGAGGTGCAGGTTCAAACCCCTTCGAGCAGAGGATGGAGTCAAAGATTTGCTGCTTGTAACCTGTGTGCATGTAAGTGAAAGGGGAAGGCACATCTTCTCTGCTTACATTTTTGTTTGCAACCTGACTGAATAGCTGTGCTTCTGTGAAAACCTGCATTCTCATGGAAGAAGGGAAAACTGCAAAAATTAGTAATAGATGTCCATTTGGAAGCAGCCCAGCTGAAAGTCTAGCCTTAGTTTCTGAAGTGATAATTGGTCTTCCTAAGATTATTGCTAAGTTAACCACTTTGTRAATAGCCAAAACCAAATGGAAAGTGTTTATGATACTTGCGGAATCATCACGTAAATAAGATACAAAAATAAATTCCTCCCTATTTTCAAATCTGACTCTCTCAAAAAAACCTTAAACCTTTTGTTCAGCAAAGTTATAAGACTTTTCAATCATTATGCCCAAACTGAAGCAGTACATAAATACTTAAAATTTTTTTCTTGCCTGCTGTAGAAGTGTTTCTTTAAGTCTGTCTTTTCTGCAAAACGGGTGCCCCAGGTAGAAGGCTGTGAATACGCTTGCTGTTGGCATGTTTTGGCTGTGTCATTCCATCTCCTGCAGTTGCCAAAAGCAATCACAACAGCCATGGATGTGGCCCCAGGAGGGTTCTTCAGTGGAAAGGGATTTCCTGGTGGCAAAGAATCAAGGCTTTTATTCTACTGTCTGTTCTTGCTGGGGTGGGTGTTTGGAGAAGAAGAGGGCTGCAGCCGAAGTGCCTCCGAGCCCTGCCAGTCCCTGCTGCTGTAACCGGCTGTCGGAGCAGTGGGCACTCAGGTATGAGTTAGAGTAGCTTTTTAGTGTCTTCTGCTTTGTGCCAGGGCTTGGGACAGTTCCCAGCCACCCTCAGAAGGCAAACAGTGTAGAGGTGGCTTAATTCCCCCGAGTCTGGCACGGTATCATGACTACTGGGTTTGAGAGCACTTCCAGTGCTCAATAGCAATTTTCCAGTACTGTGAACATGACACTGTCTTACCTTGCAAATTCTTCCATCGGCAAGCCATTGTCCTGGCTCCAACTGAAATGTCATTTCAGGAAGAGACTGTGTATGCATTCGTAATAGCTGTTTGTGTCAAACACTTTTGAAAGGCTTTGGGTCTTTATATATATTCCGGTCTGAATCAGATCTTAGACTGTCAGGGGTCTGAATGGACAGAAACATACATTGATAGGAGTGATGACTTGAAGATGCTAAACAGAGAAAATGAGAATAAAATGACCACCCCTAGAAAAACAAGGCATGAATATCATGAGACAAGGCTTCAAAAGAAAACAGCAAAGAATAAGAAAACAAACAAACAAACAAAACCCCCAAAAAAACAAACCCAAAAAACCCAAACTCTAGGAGAAAAGGAATACGTGGTAAGCTAAAGAAATTTTTTTTTTATATAAAGAGTGCTTTTTCAAAGCTCACTAAAGAGGTAGGTACAGGCTCATTGTGCAGTCTTTGTGCTCCTCCAGGAACACAGGGCTTTAGTTCAAGTCAGTCACTCATTTCAAATATATCACTGCAGTTTGGAAGTTGGCACATTACTGCTAAAATCAGTGAATGTGTTTTAAAGAGCTTTTTGGCTTGAATAGAGATTAGAAAGTTCTTTCTAAACTTTTTTTTTTAATATAGACATATATGATTCTTCCACATTTGTGTTTTAGCACATTATTTAACCAATAGATTCTTCGCTGAGTGATTGTATAGTGCAGGAGATGTTCCAGGAACTGGCACTGTGTGTCTGATGSGAATAGCTGTATTTCAATTCCCTTGCTTTGTGTTTGAGAGCATTTACTTTCTTCTCCCTCTCCTGTTGTCAGAAGTCATCCTTTTCCTTCCAGATCCTGCCAGGAACTGTCTGACAAAAGTCTGATGATCCCCTTTCCAAGCGTTGTATCATCTCACATTCTTTGTATGAGGTATTTTCGTAAAACTCTGAAGTATCAAAGAGCTATTTCTTTCTCATTTTACGTATGGGGATTGAGGCAGAAGTGCAAGCCAGGAGCTAGTGTCTACAGAGCCAGATTCCCAGGTTGGAAACCACCCAGTCACTCCTTTTTTCTAGAAATGGAGAAGAGAGATGCTTGAAATTACCTTAGCATGTTGATGTTACCTTGCCAATAAAAGCTTTTTTTCCTAGAAGGCAGTCTTATGGGTAAAAAAAAAAGGGGGGGGKGGGGGGGAGGGGGAGAGGGGGTGAAGGCATAGAGTAGCCAAATCCCATTTAAATATAATAGAATTCATTGCTGGACTGGTCTTAAGTTTATTGTTCAGTGCAAAGAAATGTGCTTATCAGTGCTTATTAGATTGTTAAGTGTTTTTCTTTGGTCATTCTCGTCCATATGGAATTACCTAGGGTACAGACAAATAGATATTAATAGGCTGTGAGAGCCGTTGTTATTCCATTCTGAATGCCAAGTCATGCTGGTTCCTTTTCATTCCTCCTGCACTTATACAGCTGCGAGGTAGCCATTTTCTATATTTCTATTTTCTACTATCTTTTTCCAGCTGATCCTTTTTAACATATGGTTGTTGGTTTCCTTTCAAGTACAGAATAAATGTCAATTAGTCCCTCGTCTGTTTTACGACTGATCCTTGAATCTCAAGAGTGTAAAATCCAAGTAGCTCTGCATGTTGTGCTCATCTAAAAATGGAGATTCTGGCCTATAATATTTATCTGCTTTACACTGGCAAACTTTGAATCTGATGAAAGGGTCTGCATGAGAATAGAGCCCAGTGAGTGCAGAAGAGCAGGGGGGATTAAGCACATTTGTCACCATTACCTTTGTTGTGTCTCTTCCAGTAAATAGAGCATTCCTTTCACTCACGTTCCTGCCAGTTTTCCGGTGTCCACTTTTATTTCGAGATGAAAAGAATCCGATTTGATTTTCTTTCTCAGATCTACATATTGATACTGCTCTGCCCTTGTTGTACTTCTACCAGCTCATTCTTGCTAATATGCTCTTACAAAATTTCTCATAAATGTTTAATTTCTAACAATAGAGTACCGGAATAATTTTCATGGTACAGAAATGTTCCGCTGACCAACTTACTGGAGTAAAAATGCTAATATGACCCTTGGGTCAGTCATGCAGCCGTCTTTAATGTAAATTTAATATAGTGATTCCCCTGGAGACGGAAGATGGCAGGCTTACCAGAGCTGCACTGAATCAAGGTATCAGTAGTTAGCAGCCCCTGGTTACTAGGCTACTGTTCACCTCTGAGACCAGAAAAGATGATCACAGAAATGCACTTTCATGTTATCTGTCACATATACGACTGTCTATGTTGTATGAAGAAAGCATTTTACAGATTTGATGAGAGATTTAAAAATAATAAAGGACTGGATGGGAGGGGGCAGGGGGAAAGGCAGAAGACACTGGGTTCCAGTGTCCCGCTCCGTTCTGCAATTGTTTCTCTGTAGAAAAACCACAAAAAGCCCAATCCATACACTCGATATCAAATAAAACATCATATTTTTTGTAAGCTGAATAGATGCCTTGGAAAGCAGCCAACGAGGGAATTTTCCACTTGTGCTGCCTTTGCAGCCTCTTTCAAACCTACTGTTAAGCAGCAGGGGCACATACGCACTTCACTCTCTTTTCTATTATGCGGCTATGACACATTAAGCTCCTTGGAATGGTATTCATATTTTATCAGCTCTCCTAACTTCAGTTCTTTATTTATAATGTGCTCTGACTTTTTTTTTCTTTCCATCCTGTATATCCAGATTTAGTAAAGAAAGAGACTAAAAAAAAAATACCCCTCTATGAATTTAATCATACCTTTCAGGTGGAATGTATGTTTTCACTCAGTGTTAAAGAACTCACCTGATCATTATTTAGTCTTTTCATACACAGCTTGCCATGGCACCCTCTACAGGTCATATCTGATTTGCTTACATTTAATATATCATCTTTACTTTGAAGAATAGCAGATTTTATCCCCTAAAGCATGATATTTAATCTGTGTCTGTGATCTGCCAAAATGCTGAGCTTCCTGCACAAGAAAGTACTGAAGTATCCATGCAGACCTGTGCTGATTTGCAAATGCAATGATACAGGCTTGACAAAGACTTGAGAATAGTGCTTATATATTGGTAGCCTTGTTTTTATAAGCTCAGGAAATCTCTTTTGTAGTATTGAGGAAAACATTGATTAACCGATACCAGTGTCGCTATCTCATAATGTTGAAGGCAGTCTGTAAGTACCAACAGGAGCTGAATTTACTACCACCACTCCGCTAACCTGAGCAGCCAGTCAAAATTAAAGACCCTGCAAGAACACTTCGTGTAGGTGGAGGAATTGCTAACATGAGCACACGATATTTTTGGTACAGTCTCAGTGTGTTTGTTTTGTAAATAAGTCCTGCTTTTCAGAATGCAAGAGAAACAACCATCAGTCCTTTTTCCTATTCTGAAATACCAGGCTTGCTACTCCAGTAAGATCTGTCCTCAAGAAGCCTTTCTCTCTCTCTCACTCCTGCCTCCTACTTCCATCATATATTTAGACTTGTTTCTTAGCCCGTGCTTCTACAAGCAGGAAAACATTTCTTCCCGGCCCACACAGGTCAGCCCTGCCATGACCTGAGCCTATAGCCATGGCCAGTGAGTCCCAGGCAGAAGTGGGTTTTTTGATGCTGAACAAGAGTAATAGCTCCCAGCACAGGTGCCTTGTATGTGAAGGTAGCCAAAAACATTGTTAAAAATCAATGGATGCATGAAACAGTGTCTTAATACCCATGGATGCCAGCAAATGATTGAGATTTTATCTGCTGTTTGGTGAGACTGTGTCTCAGGGAAGGCAGGGGGCAGGGGGAGTTGAACATGCTTTCTTTGCTCTAGGAAAAGGATGTTGAAGTTTACATTATTTGGAAATCTTGCACGTCAAGAGAACAGCCAATCTCTCAAAGCTGGGAAAAGAAACAAAAAAATGAGTGCTCAAATCTCAATCCTTCCTACTTGGAGGATACTGCTAAAGTAAAAATCATGAAACATTGGTTATCTCTTAGTGGATGAAGGATGAATTGCATTATATTTGGCAGAGCAATAAAAGTGTACGTGGGGCAGACGGCACAGTGTCTTCACACCCTCCCCTCRTTGGGGCAGGCCTACTGTTCTTGGGGAAGAAAACAGGACCAAATTGTGATGGCAGCGCAGCAGAGCACTTCTTAAGTATTCCCTCAATGTGAAGCACATGCCTAAACCTAGGAGCTGTGACTCACTGTCTGATGTTTTCCTGGAAAAAAAGGGTTAGAGGTAGAATGGATAGTATGAAAAATCCTTTGCCCACTGTAAAAATACAAATCTAAAAATATAGTCTTTTAGTAGGGTTTTTGTTTCACTTTCCTTCTTAGATGCAGTGTCTTCCATCAAAGATTTTAAGAAGTTTTGAATAGAAAAAAATGAAACTTGCATTTTAGTCTCATGGGTCTACCATCGGCTTTAGACAGCATTGTAGCATGCAAGTGGATTGTAAGTGATAATGCACAACTTGAATTTCTTTGGAATGCCATAGTCCAAGAAACGATGCTCTTCCAGTATAGTCTACCAAAAATATTCCCTTGAGATTCCTGCTCTCAATATGATCCCTCATTGCTGGGCATTTCTCAAAGCCCTTTGCACCTGCAAAATACACTGCTAACATTTTCTCTCTTTGAGCACAGAAAAATGCATGGTGCAAGAAGATGGAGAATTAAGGCCTCCAGCTTACAGAAATGAAAGGAAACTTGGCTTCACTCTGAGCCAGATTTTGACCTTGGGTAGGTATCATTAGATTTGTTGATTTAATTAAAACTTGCCTGTATGTTTCTCAACTTTGAGGACCAACTTTTAGTTCAGTGTTCTTGAACTCTGAGTTTTATGAAGCAGTTGTGAGGAGGGAGTTTGAAGGGTATTAACTCATTTAGGTGTAAAGGTTCATAACCTCTTACAGCAATTCTTTTTTTTTATCATTGCCAGACAGTTTCAGCTGTACACAGCAAGCAGAGTTGAATATGACTTTGAAGGATTTGAGGAGAATACTTCATATGCGGTGATAATTCTAAAGTGCACTTGTGCTTGTGTTGTTTTGTTATTTTTCTTGCTGCTGACTTTTATAGATTAACCACTTCAATATCTCTTGATTAATAGAAAAGTCAAGAAAAATACTATTTTAATATTGTGTATGGCGTGTACCTGTCCGGTACACACATGAACAGACAAAACCAAAGGAACAAGCAGGCATTATGGGAGAGTAGATAAAACATGAAACCATGACCTCTGTGTTAGAATCCATCACAACAGAACAAGTTGAGATCCTCTTTAACTTCTCAAAATGGAAATTTTGGGTATTTCTGGTGAATACTGCCATGTTTGCATATGTGTGAGAGTAATATCAGAAGTAGGAGCTGACCTCTCAGATGGTCCTATACCAATTTACAAGGTTTTCTCACTGTCTTATGTCATGTGGATGACTGGAATTCACTGAGAATAAGTGTTGTAGCAAAATTTCCAAGGAAGAGCTTCCTAGCCAATGTAATTCCATGGATATTCTTCTGAAATCAGTTGAATTTCTCCCAATTTACACCAGTACAGCTAGGAACAGAACTTGGCACTTTCCTGGTTTTGCTAGGAAATATAAAATGTCAAGTAGCAATTCAAAAAATGTCTAAGTCTGTAGGAACTTTAGTTTTCTGCAGACAGCTTTTTTGTTTTCAGTGAATTTTTGTTAGATTTTAGCCAGAGCTGTTGAAGGAGACTACAGAAAGAGAGAAGGGAATATGGATCTGAGCTACTGGCCTCTTAATACGGGATCAAGCTTCTTTAAAGTCGCTCTAATTTGTGAGTTGAGATCAAACACTTAGTTTAAGATAATGAGTGTAGTAAATTCAGGGAAGATGCTTTGATTGCTCAGTGGTGCAAGGATATTTTTTTATTAAAAAAAATGGTCTCTCAGACATACTACATAAGCATCTTGATTAACCATTTAGCTTCTGCATTTTAAAGGTAAGATGAGCTACAAAGAGTTTTGATTTTTGGGCCAGCTAAAGCGATCATTGTGTGTAATCGCCCTATTTTACATGTGGCATTCTGATTAATGTGTACATAATGTCTGAGCTGAAGTGACCTGGTGTGAAGTAAAGTGGCCTGAGCTCTGACTGTCATGCACAGTCTTGGACCTCGCTCATTCTTATATCCCTGCAGACTCTGGCATGTGCTGGAACGAAGAGCTAATGACAGAAATAACAGAGGCATGACTCAGAGCCTGCTTGCGAGAGTAAGAAAGTGACGGATAAAAACGTGTCATGTTCACATCTAATGTTATTTTGTTGAGTAGAATTGCGTAATAAACAAAAGTTAATTCTTGGATGCAAATACTTGATTTTTAAAACTATTTTGTTAAGTAAGAAATACAGCTTAAGCACTTCTAGCAAGAAGTTGTCTCTGGTAAGTGCAAGCAGAATCCATGAAGTATTTCTGTAAGTTTAAAATGAGATTTAAATAATTTTAAAAGGTTTACAGGTTTGAAAGCTATGTTATACAAGACRATTATAGAGCTCATTAATACAGATAGAATTGGTCTCAAGCTGCAAGACTGAAGCCTGAGGCTTTGTTTCAAGTAACCTTAAATGTGGGTTTAAGCTGACAGTAAAAAATGTGCCTGACCTTCTTTGGCAAGGAGGGAGGAAGCAATCGTGTTGCGGAAAGAGACTATGTATAAAACGTAGCAGGAATTTTGTTTTGGTGTCTACATGCTTTCCACTTGTAATGCAAACAGCCCCTTGTACATCCCCACCGTTTCACACAGGTGTAGTTATAATTGATAGAAAGCTGAGTTGAGAGAAAAAGAAAAAAAATACAGCAGCATTGTTTAAGATTTACATATTGTTTATTCTCATTTGCTTCTCCTCTTAACCACCTGATTTGTGGACAGCTTGTAGAAGAGAGCCTTGAGGGTTTTCAAAAACTAAGTAAGAGGATTGGAGGTCTAGGCTAGTATTGCCAAAGCAAAGGATAATGCTTTAACAAGAAACTTTAAAAGTCAAAATCGCCATGTATGGCAAATATGAAAACATGAAGCGGGGAAAAGAGGAAGGAAATAGCCTGAGCAGAGCTCTATGCTCTTATGGCAAGACTGAGTTATGGGAGTTAGCTTGTTTAAAGCAAGATTGGCAATGTCTGTCCTGCACTGCAGTAATAATCAGATTGAAAATAGAAAACTGATCCATCAAAGGAGACACCAAGAAAGGGAGCAGAGAGACAATCAGGAAAGGAATCAGAAGATGAGGACTGAAAAAGCTTTGAAGGGTGTATCTTTGAGGAGAGAGCAAAACAACAGTGTTGAAAGCCAGCACAGAGTTCAACAAAGATGAACTCGGAAGCAGGAGACGGGGAAATATCTTCATGGAAGAAGTGAACAAATTAATTTCATTTTGAATGAACATTCGCTTGAAAGAAATCTGTTGGAAAATGGCAAGCAGTTTCAGCAGGTTCAAGCAGGGTTTTTTGAGGTCTAGCTGAGTAATTAAAATGTTCCAGTAGAAATAGTGAAAGACTGAACACTCATCTCTTGAAAATAGTACATAAATCCTTCTTGGTGGGTAACTGGTGTGGTAAGAAACAGAAATTCACTASTTAAATTTTCTCTTTAACATAAATAATCTGACGTTCACTTAAATTATGTATGTTCAAGTCCAATAAGAGCACTTATTCCCCTGCTCTGCTACCGATACCTCTTATACCCTTTGTCTTAATAAAATGTCTTATACATGTTTACCTACTCAGCAAAGCCTTAAAAACTAAATCAACTTCTTGTATGAAGTGAAATCATATCAAATTACTTTTTGAGGTTAGTTTAGTATCACATCAGCTTCATGTTGGGCCAAGAATATGTCAGTGCAATTCAGTACACATCCTCTTCCCTTGTGAGGAAGAAAAAATGTACCTCGTTTAACAGTGTCTGTGAACAAAAGCCCCTTTCTTTTTGCATGATGGTGCCATTAGGAAATTGTTCAAGGTAATTATAGGATGTAAATATTATGAAGTCCTGTTAGTATTCCTGGAGATTAAAAAAAAAAAGGAAAAAAGAAAAAGCCCAATTCTGTGCCCATGTTGTGTGGTCACATTCACAGCACAGGGTTAATCATCTGGACTTTACTGATCATTCCCCCACCCTTCCGACAGCCCATCCCTTTCCAAGTGACAATTTACACACGTGTCTTCCTTAGTGAAGGTTCTCGCCTGAGGAAGGACCAGAATTCTTGCTTTCCACCTCAAATCTATCCTTACACTGCCTTCCTGTTGGACTGAGGAATCTCAGTGCCCATTATTGCTACTCAAAATTATTTTTCTAATGTTTTAAAACAATCTACCAACAGTTTTTTAGGGTTATGACAGGTTGTTAAACCCTAACCAAGATACTGTTTTACAAAATATGCTTCCACTTCATTTCTTTATCAGTTTTGACTTAAAGCAGTTGGCTTTTCCAACTTCAGACTTGTCACACATTTGTACCTCAGCTTTAAAAACACAATGGTTAGAATAAAGTTCTGAGAGTTAGTTATACTGTAAATGCTGGATGCTAAGGATATGTTATTGTTCTGGGATAATCTAAAATGAGTAACAAAGTAACGGTATTTATTAGGGAGTCTATGATCATAAAACAGGAAACATTTTATATGCTTTGTAGAAAAACATTTTTCAAACAGGTTAAAATGTCTTGAAGATTTGTGAAATTGGGTAAAATTGCACCTTTTTATTTATTAAGTTTATTATCATCTTTACCTTGAAGCTTGTGCAGATATTCGTATTGCAGATATTATTCTCACGAAACAATGAGCAAAGCCGAACGACCTTCTCTGTACCTACTAGGAAATAAGACGTTTTAGGACAGTGCAGTAATTGCCAATAGCAGTATAAAAATCATGCTTTAGGAGATAATGACTACTTCCCTATAACGATATACTTCACAAGGATATTATTATTTTATGGAATTTGGAGTATTGTTTTCTCATCAGCAGAGAACTGTTGCAGATCCTGTAGAAGGACTTAAGAATTTATTATTAGAATACCAGGGCTTCAGACCTGCAAGGTGCATGGTACACCCTCACTGTAGTCAGCTAGTAGCACCACCATATTTTCCTCTCTGTAGTTGCTACCTAATGAGCTTCCAACATGTAGCAGTAATTCTATTTATTACTTATTATGCGGAAACTTGCATTTTTCTGATTGAATCTCATTCCTTTTCTGGGACTACAGGTTCAAGCTCATCATTTATTTCTTTAAGGTACTCAGAATCTCTGTATTGATGGTGCTTTTCAATTATGGATCATCAGGAATTTAATTAAAATTCTCAAGGTTTCCTATAGGTCATTAGGGGAAATGTTGAATAAGATATTTGAAACTGCTTTGGGTGGAGAAATCTGAGCTTTCCTTAACAATTTCAGGGTAACATCAGGCTGTATCTTCTTGGTGCTGACACCTAAGCAAGCTTCTAGGAATTCAGTTTTCAGCAGATTTTAGGCTCAAAGAGACTGCTCTGGAACTTGCACTCCAGTAATTACTGTGCTTGGTAAACGTTAGCAGTACCATATTGTCTAAGCAGGGGTTGATTCCCATTCATTGAAAAATGAGAAGAGCCCCTACGGCTCTTTGAAATGACACCTTCTTTGTGACCATGAAGTCGTAGCCTTATGTTTGTGTAGCTCTCACTTGAGTTCACTTTAAAATAGATAGGATTGATACATCAATCTCCCCCACCTTTTTTACTTTTTTGCATTATAATCTACATTCATTTTCCAGAACATTTAGCTGTGGCTGAATCCCAATTCTTCATCTTCTTCCAAGACTTACCATCTGCTTCAGATACATATCCAAGCGTGAAATGTCTTGGATATAAAATTATGTCATTTTCAGGACTTGCTGAGCAACTCTCTCAAGTTATTTTCCTCTTTCATTAAAAACAAAAAAAGAAAAAAAAAGGTCTGGATTGTCTGTTTATAGAAATACATCCTGCCCTACTCTGTGCAGATGTGAATGAATGAGCTCATTGCAGTTTCATGGTTTGGGTAAACAGGGCTTTGCTGAGTGGAGATGATGGAAGCAGGCTAAGAAATAAAATGGTTTTGCAGCTTTTTAGATTTGATAACCGTGCCTTGCTTGCAGACACAAAAGCATTCCTGATGTTTATAGCAATATACACAAATTAGTGTACTCCAGTATAATACCTTGGGTTACTTCTGGAATATGGCTCAGGGGCCAGATACCTGAGACAGGTGTACTTTTGCTATTAAAGCACTCAGAATTTAACACTTCAATGAGAGGTTGTTTGTTAGTTATGCACGAGGAAGGCAAGGGAGAGACAAATACTAGTCCCTCTTAATACCTTTGAAAACACCACGTTGTGATGAATTTGCTCTTCTTTACATTCATCACTGTATTTTTAAACGTTCATTGTTTCAGAGAAAATTTCCTGGTGTTGAAAACGGGCTTAAACAAACTTAATACTGCTATCAGTAGTTCTCAACTGCCTAGAGACTTTAAGAATAGGTCTTTATTGTTGTTGACTGTGGGTGTTTATAGAGTTGCATTTTAAAAATTTTCAGTGCAGGTGTAACCACATGTGATAGAAAAGTGACAACATGAAAATAAAAGGAAGGGCGAAAAGAAACCTGCTGTTAATAACTACTATGTAAACTGAATTATGATTTTTAAAAGCAGTTATTTTCTGTGTAAGCCATCTTTCCTTGCAAATTATAATGGAACATGGCAATTTATTTCACGGTGATTCAGTAACAGAGCTCATCAAATGATGTGTGCTGGAGACTGAGGGAAAGGGAGAAAAGTGTTGTTGATAATGGTAAGAAAGACGACCAACAGTAAAATAAAAGTTGGCCCRTCTGCCTTCCACTGAAGTTGAGTGATCTGAAAGTAGCAGCCAGAAAAAAAGTAAGACTCATTAAGCATGATAGTCCTAACTGTGTCGTGGTACATGAAAATGCAACCACAGGGAAAGGAGGTCTGTGAGAACAACATGAGGCCTTTGGAGAAGAAACTGAGGAGGAATATATATAAAGATCATTTATGATTAATGAAAGGGAGAAGCAGAAATTTACTAAGGAAAAGCAATATGAAAGAAGATCCCAAATGTTGCTTTTACAGGGTGTTTTTTGGTGAATCTCTATGTCTTCGGGCAGGAGAGTAAGATACAAACTCTGGCACGATGGTAGAGTTTACACCCAGAAGACAGCTTCTACTAATGCCAACGTGGAAAAGCGTTTCCCTCATTAAAGAAAGAGTGGAGAAAATAAAACATAAGGAGTTTACTRTTTTGTGTCTATCTAGCCATATTTATTTCATTCACATATATGCATAAAACTGTAATGCAAAGATGGAATGTGTGATTATTCCAGATGAAGCTTACAGCAAATACAGGCTTTCTAAGATCTATGGTAATCTACATTTTGAAAGTGCATAGAAACATTTCAGGAGAAATGGATGTATTTCTCCTGTCATTGTATTTGACTGAAATATAATTGGAATATAGAGTTCTAAGAAAAGTAAGAAACATGGACAACGGAGCAGATGCTGCAAGAGCCAAAAGGGTAGCAGATGAATCTGTTCAGAATAGCATGGCTGGTACAAATGTCTAAATAAAAACAGTCAAAGAAATCCTGTCCCTCTAGGATAAAATGGGAAGACCTATAAAGAAGTGTTTACTTAAGGTATGACCAGCCCTCAAGAAGGATTATAAAATAGGTCTTGTGGCAGTTCTCTTGACCTGAAAGGCATGAGAGTTGAGAAATGACTGGGGAACCACGTACATATGAAAAAAGAATGGGCCCATTTCCTACCAAACTTTAAGGAAGGGTTAGAAGCAATTTTGGACTTGGCTTCAGGAGAAAAGTTGTTAGTCTTGCTGGGCAACACTTCTAAAAACTGTAATTTTTGTAAGCATCACATATAGCCACTGGTTTTGTGTACTCTCTATATGCAAAAGATTTGAGTCATCTAGTCACAATATTCTTGGAGGTTGGGGGGGCGATTTGTCTTTTTATTTAAGACCTTTGAGGTCTGTGAATCCACGTTTTATTTTCTTCCTCTCCTATCAAAATAACAAATCTTTTACTTTTGTACTTCTACTTTACTCTTGAGACTAGTGAGGCTGTCTCCAGAGAACCACTGGATCCTGATGGAGGCAACCTGTCCGCAGCCTGCATATCTAGGAGAAATTTCTGCTAAAATACAAAATATCAGGATTTCTGGTATTTTGGTGGCCTCAGAGTCAACTGTCTGTATTTCTCATGCCTGAGCAGAAACCCCCTTGATAATGGTGTATTCTGCAGGGTAAGCAGAGACCTCAGCAATCACGCAAGCAGAACGGAGTGCAGTCCAATTTCCATGCTCTTGTGTGCCCAGTGGAACCGCGAGCCTTTGTCTGAAAAACAATATTCAGCCAGTAGCAGTATTCTGATTTAATTGCTCTTATTTACAGATCAGAGAGTACCACAGCGTGCAAATTAGGGCATTTTTGGCTCTCTGCTGGTGACTAAACTTGTTCCTTTCAAATGCTTTCCAGAGCATATCCTCTTCATTTTTACAGATTTGCTAGCTCACTCTGTTCCTGGAGGTGAGTTAGTGATGCCAGTGCTCTCTTTTGTAGTACTTGGAGACGTTTTTAGAGCTGTGTGCATTTTACCAATAGGGCTAGCACTTTATCTAGAGGGAGTTTTATGCATTTTTATGTGAAAAGGCACTTGAGTTTACTGAATTCCACAGTATAAGTAAGGAAAAAAATACTGGGATGCTAACTTCTATGATAACAATATAATAATTCTCACTTTTAAGTGATGACAGAAAGGGGATGGTTACTGACACAATGTCATGCTCACTTGCCTAACCAGATCTATGCCAGGCTGCATTTATCTCATTTGCATTCTCAAGGATAGCTGTCTAATACAGTCAGGCTTCCCAGATTTTTTCTGAGTATCTAGGAGTGCATTTTCAACTGGAAACCATGCAAGTTAAACATCTGGCATTTTGAGAGATCATTCTTGTTCAACAGGAGCTGGTCATTAAGTCTTTTCAGAGGGCATTACTATCCCTTGTCACCACAATGAGGATAGTAGATTTTTGTAAGAGAGAGAGAAGAGGGGAAAGAGCCTGTTTCATCTGCATGATGCCCACCAGGATAGGTCCTTCCAGGTATTTTTGGGTTAAGAGTAGTAACTTTGAATAATACTGCTAGGAGCTTGAGCAATGTTTTTCCAGGTGAAAGTTCCCAAGAGAATGCAAAAACAATTTGTGATTTGGGTAGATAAAGAAGCTTTTTGGAATACCTGTTTTTGTTCTGCCCTGTGATTAGTATTACTCACAATCTATGACTTACGGTTATACTGATCTGTTACGAAGACACTACAGGGACTGTTGTCCACATTACTGTAAATATGCTAAGTTGGTTAGTCTTGGAGACAAAATGCTTTTTTAAAAGTGATTGTTTCCTAAAATTACTCTTGTTCTGATCAGAATAGCTTCCCAAATGCAAAGATGGTTAAAAAAAAAACCAAAACAACAAAAAGACACAACAACAACAGCTATGAAATCTGTCTGACCTTATCAATGTAAGCTATGTTGGCATGTCTCATCTATGGGTGTATACAGTTTTCCCAACAGGCATCAGCCCTTCTTAGGTCACCTTCTGTCTTTGTCAGCAGCAGATTTAATTTGTAAGAATGTCTTCCCATAATGGAGAAGTTCTGAAAGTCCCAGTCTTATCTTCTCATTACAGCAAATGTAATTTTAAATTTACATCTGTTTAAGAAGAAAAAAATTGTAAACATTTTGTGGGCAAAAATAATGTACTTTTATCTGAATCTTTTGGGTCTGCATCATAATGCATTTCTCTTGCCTGCAAGATGGAAGAAGCATACTTAGGTATTCCATGTACTGTTATTTTGAACCTGCTGTTGATATTATAAATTTGTATGAATATTGATGCTGTATGAATTTGTACTGGGACATAAGAGGAAATATTTCATAAATTAAATGAATATCATAGGCAGGTGTGTGGAAAATCTTTACCTGAAAAGATACATGCTGCAGACAGGGCTAACTGTTTATTCAAATGCTGAAGAGAAACCTAGGTAACCTGCCCATCCCAAGTGGTCATGAATTACCACCTTAACATTAATGGCTGCGCCTCTTGTGTATTCATGCTGAAATTGATATCAAGTAGTCAGATGATCACACAATACTTCTCTTAAGCTGCAAGAATAAAGAAACAATTAAATGAATCCAGCTGGACTCTCCTCCCTCCTCAACATAAGCCATATCATCGAAGTAAAATGCTCAATTAATTAGTTACATGACTTCTCAATACATTATGCTAATGTCATCATCCCACAAGCAGAAAACAGCACCAGCAACACTGTCAGATTACAGGCAGTAGTGGACACAGATCTGAGCAGGAAAAATTGACTGGATGCATTTATTTTTCCAGTGCTCCTACTATTATTTTGTCTGGGGAAATGACACGTAAAAGTACTAGAGTGACTTTCTCAGGATTAACCAGGAAATAAGTAGCAGAGCAAAGGTATGACACTGCATCATCTAAGTTAAGGGTGACTATCTAATTTACCAGACAAAGCTTCCTTCCTATCTTTTAAAAGGTCATTTTGATATCTCAGAAATAACTTTTCAAAGACAAATAAAATTATGTCCATTTTGGGAGGAAATTGGGGCACACATACTAAGCTGTTTGACAGAAAGTGATAACAAGTCAGCATGAGAATTAAGTGTATACACAGAGCTGATGCCCCAGTCTGATGCTTCCCTGTCACCTCATCACTTCCTTTGGGCTTGGGCATTTCTTTTGTTTAGTGGTATTTAAAGCAGTCTGAATTGTCATGTGCTGTTGTCTTTGTGCTAATTCTTAGGCGAGGACCTCTTTTTGCAAACTGATACTGTCTAGTTTTTATGTGAAGAGTTTCAACCCAATTACTGTTCATACAAGCATTCATTCACTTTCTAGCACTAATTTGGCATTCCAACACATGCTTTATACTCAACTAAGAAATTACCAGACATTTTTATTGGTTTAAAGAGCTTTAAAGATGCTTTGATCCAAGAAAGCTGCAAGTASTCACTTACAAATTAGGTGATCAACATGCCATACCATTCAAAGCTATGAGATTTTCCTGCCTGTAAGAGTCAGGCACAACAAAAGATGGATGAGTTATAACAGTCCAGAATCTCTGAACTCTTCTCTTCCACTTAGCTGAACCAAGCTGAACTTTTTAAGTGCCATTGTTAGCAGGCACTTAAAAAATTAAATTGGGGATGGGGTGGGTGGGTGATGACAGAGAGGGAGAATTTATGAAAGCTTTTCCTGCATGCTATTTTTTCTTTTCTATTCCTATGAAGGTAACCTGTAACAAGATGCTTTCCCAAGGCTGTAATAAGCCAAATTAATCTTTGGTATAATAAGATTGACCTCTGTTGGCCAGCACCCAAAATGAACATATTTCCCTTCTCCTTTAACACCATGCTGTTAATTTGTATTTTGTTAGAGTCATTTTATATGTCATTGCTTTTTCACTTATGAACCCCCTCTTCCAGTGTGACATTTTTACTTGGAGCTTGAAATTTAATAAMTAATTCTAATGCCAAGCGGAAGAAGAGGGCTGGTGATAGGACGGATGGATTCATAGAGGGGAGGATTTAGAGGGGTTTTTTTTGTTTGCTTGGTTGGTTTTGGACTGTGTTGTTTATGGGAGCCAGCCTCTGAAGGATGTCTCAAAAATATTCATAGGCTCTCTTTCTCTGTAAAGCCTGTAATAGTGTTTCTAAATTTTGGTGTGTCAAATAAATGCACAAAGGTTGGACCAGTGTCAAGTAAATGCACAAATCTCTATTCCTATAACAGCTATAAATTGGCAGTAGCTAATTGTGCTAGGGAAAGCCAATTTTTGTCTTTACTAGCCAAACATCCACTGACACACTGGAAAGGTTATTTCTTGTCTTGCAGTACCTAAGAAAGGCAAACCTTTCAGCAGTCAGTAAAATACTATGCCTCTATTTTGTGGAATGTCAGACCAGACTGATGGTCTCTTCTGGTTTAAAGATGTGTGACTTTGCTCTGTGCCTTAACCTTGCAACTTTTATTTCGAAAGCCTGATTTGAGGCCAGAGAGTTCTCTCTTAGTCCAGGAGCTAGCATGTTTGCCTGAGGGCATTCTTTCTCTAGATAGGTTCTCTTCTCAGGGGAGAGGGGGCGTATTGGATGTGGATCACACTTCTGGATATATTTTGTGCAAACACTAGTTTTCTGGAAGATCAATCAGTAATCTACTTCCAAATCTTCTATTCTCTTGTCTGGTTGCCATATAGACATGAGCTCGAATCTCCCACTCTTGTCACAGTCTGCTTAAATGAGGAAATACTATGATGGGGTTTGCTTTTCAGAYACTGCAGATGTGTGACTCTAAAGGAATTATTTTCAACTGAATTCTTTCTTTAGTTCTGCAGTGCTGTTTATGTTTTGGAGTACTGTGATTCCTCAGCATTCTTGGCTTTTGTTGTTATCACAGACATCTCCAAGAAGAAGCTGTAGTGCTGTGGTTCTACACTACCCTTGCTACAGCTTATTCCTCATTGACATCGCAACTGGCCATTGGGCAGCCAAAGGGAATTAAATTAAAAGCGAGCCAACAAGAAGATCAAACTAGAGTGTTGAGGCAGCAGTATCAGCCATGATGAAGCTTGGGGAACCTTGAAGTAGAGGGAAAAATAGTTTGTAAGCAGTGGTTCCTAAAGAAAACTTTGACAGGTTCCTTCTGCTCTGGTAGAACCCATTTTAGTATTCAACATATATTATTTCCAGGGTTAAAGCCCTGTTCTTGACAACAGTCTTTCTGAATACTGCTTCAGAAGTAACACTTGATGATGCTGTTGATTTTTAACATTTTGGAGAACAAAGCACTTTTCAGGACTAAATCATGGACAATGAAACGAAAGCATGCTTGTGTTTTCTGTGCTTTGTAGTTGCTGTTAGGTTATGTGATCTCCACCCTACTAATTTTTACACCTATTGTTAGGTATTTTTAAAATACATGTATGGGAGGGAAAATTTATTAGCTCAGGTCTTTCTTCAGTCTTATTTGCTCAATTTACAGGCACATCCATTTGGCTTACAAGCCAAATTCCTAAATTTTGGAACAATTCTTGGTATATTGTGTTGCATTTTAGGTTTTTGCAAAGATGGGTGCTCCACATCCCATCCCACTAGCTTGTTGAATAAGACAGTGTTCTTGCCTTTCCCTCCTTGAAAATAATACCCTCCCCTTTCAGTGCAGATTGTTTTATGTCACTTTAATTCATTTAATGTAGTTCTTAATAATTTATGGTTACTGAGCTATTACCCTAAAAAGCGATTACTTCAAATGACATTGCTCTGTGAAACTGTTACAGAGGGAATGAGTTCAGTGGAGGAATCCACATATTATTATCACTCCAATTTTAGTTGAATAATGTAATAATTATTTGAATTAAATGGTTTATTAGGTACAGAATACATCATATTAAATGACAACAAATAATCCAGGCTGTGGACTGCAAGCTGGATTAAACTCCCAGCAGATAAGTATGTCTCTTGTACCATACTGCCTCTCTGTATGGAAGAAGCTAGTATGAACAACAGATTTCAATTGTCTCTGAGAACAAATGTGTGAGACTGTATTCCTTTTCCTAAATTTAGAATGATAGATGTAATAAAATCTAAGTATCAGGCTCTTTCCCAATTTAGACACTGTGCATTTCCATTGACTCAACAGTCTATAATGGAAGGTAAGTGAGGGCAAAATTCCTTTTAATGGGTTTTAATAAAATAAATGATCATTATTCAGCAATCTTGAAAATAGTTAAGCCCTTTCCAAGAATCTGAACAGAAGACAGCTACGAACCATTGGTCACAGTCATGGCCAGGACATCCAGTAACTAAATTACAGAAGGGATTTCCCAGCCTCTTTCAAGGGTATGAAATAAACTGAAAAAAAAAATAGTGCTACTTTCAGGAGTCTTCCTCACTTTCAAACATTTTGTAGGCAAACTAGTCAAAGAAGCCTTCAAGCTCTCCCATCTAGAACTGATGCACCAAATGAGAAATGCATAGGATTTTTGTTTGTTTTTTTAACAATGTTAGGCCATACATAAGAAACAAGTTTCTTTTCCTCTATTTGGGTAACTGTTAGGTCTATACCAGAAAAGTTCATTTTGGTCAGCTGCCTGTTGAATTGAGTTTTACTACTTATTTGCCTATGAATTTGGGGGTTTTCTATTATCAATTCTTATTGTTTCTATTATTATTATATCATTTTGGGTCTTCTATTATTTCTGTTATTGATTTGCTATTCCCTGTGGACTGTGAAAACCTGTTTGAAAAGAGCAGGCTAAGGAATGAACAGAAAATTAATTACTCCCTTCAAAATTTGAGATTCTTCCTACAAGATGTAGGCTCTCTTTGAAATATAATCCTGGAATACTTCAGTTCATTTGGATTTGTCTGGTTTTCTTGACTCAGCTTACTTTTAAGGCTTGATATATGGAAAACAAATTGGGCTGTTGTTATGGTTGCTTACCTCCTTCTGGCAGTTGCAATGGTTAGCTGCCCTTATGATTCATAATGGTTTCCCATCTGCTGCTTGCTTCTGTTCAAGATGCTGTGCATTTTTAATCTTTAAATTGTTAGGTCTGGGCTAGTTTGGGCATACATAGCTCCCTCAGAGAGCCTCCTAAAGACAGGATTCTCCTACTGCCATTTCTTCCAGATGTAGATTGCCATTCTGTGAAAACAAGTGTCTATAGTGCATGGACGGGGGTGATATGTACACTAAAATTCTTCTTGAAGAGGAAAATTTAAATTCTTTTGTCAGTACTGACCTACTGTGATCCATTTCTGTCTTCAAGAAGTGTATTTGCAGAGTGGACAGCATCTCTTCCACCAGCTAGATTAGTTACCATTAATACTTTCTTAAAATAATAAACTGGCATCAAAACTGCAAGTACTGGAAGTAGATATGGTACCCAGGCAAAGTAAAATGTTCTTGTCATTTATTTAGACCATTCTTGAAAGTAGATACAGGTCTTAAATCCTTCTATTTTTGGGATGCTCAGTCTGAGTTGTTTAAAGAATATCTGATTTACAAAAAGAAGAAAATGTTCTTTCACTATAAGATGTCTGAAATTGGACAAATTTTAAAAATCTTGGCTGAAAAGATTCATTTATTTGTAAGATTTCTGCCACTTGGTCTAACACAGAAATACAGCTGTTTCTCTATGACTCCATTCAGTTAACTATTAAGAAAATGACAGGTTATACTTGAATCCACTTCCTCCATTCAGGAATGAGGGCTTGCATATATATATACACACACACACACACACACACACACTGTCTTCATTCCCCAAAGACATAAATAACTCCCAAGGAATCACAACAGTCTTTCCTGCCTTTGCAGGAAAGCACCTTAAATCATGTACACAAGGCTTCAAAGCGCCTTCATCAGCGAATGGCAGCACATAATTTAATTCAGGGGAAAAAAGAAAAGCTGCAAACCCAGTTCACTTCTCAACTAAATAGTTAATATTGGAAATGAACCATGCCACCATTGGCTTCTGCAGGTGAGGAATGACCTTATTAAATATTTGTGCCTAAAATTTTCTRCTAGGTTTATCTGATTGCTCTACCTACAGCACAAACACAAGTTTGTTTGGCTCAGTTCTGATCTCAGTTTCAYGCTAGTTTTGCTGAGATCATAATTTATTTCATCATGGCATAATTTATTTGATTTATTTATTTATGTGATTTAGCACAGTAAGCATTGTGGTTTTCTTCTCTTATGAGAGCCAACAGGTAACAATAATAAAGAGCTTAGACATCTTACTCAGATAGTTCAGCACCTCAAGATGCAGCTTTAGTGGCCAAAGGCTTTGCAGTGTAAGTTAGATGTGCTTGTAGGTTCTCTTTTTGACCAGTGACTTGAACTGTGGTAGTGGTGGATGCCTATTCACTATGTGGTATATGCACACAAAGTGTGCAGCAGACTCCCTGTAGCAGGTAGCCTGAAGGGTCCAGAGGGACTTGGGATGCAGCAGAGTTGGGGTGGCCCTGACCAAATGTCATGGGCCCTTGTCTGGGCTGTTGCGGCTGCATCATATTAATGGAGATGTGGTAGCATAACTCCCAGCCACTAGTGGTAACTTACTCATGGAAACCATCACCGTTCATTGTAGCATCTCTTCTGAAAATGTCGTCACCAGCTTTCATAAGCTTGAATAACTAGTTTTACTTTTCAGATTTTCGGTATTTAAGTTTTAATCAAGACTATCAAGCGGATAGCTTTGAGCTGTATTTACATCTTCTCATCCTGATAGGAGAGGCCTGAGGTGCAGTTCAGGTTCTCTGTCCCTATTTCATCTTCTGTCAAGGGTCTAGAGACCATTCAACAGCTAGAGATGGGCAGGAAGATGCTCCAGCTCTTCTCTTCAAATATCTTCTCTTTCTTTACCTTTTCATGGGGATTGGGACTAGAGAAGAGGAAAGGCTAGGCTGCTTTAGCCTAGTTTAACACATGCAAGTTGCAGCCTCCAGGGTGACTCAAGGGAGAATTAGCAAGATTTTGGGGCTCTTGGAATTATTTAAACAATCTTTGGATTATTTAGTATTTTCTTCTATGGCTCAAGAAATGCATGCTCTGGGCAAATTCTGCCATTCTGAAAGCTTAAATCCATGCCACATGTCAGAGTATAAAAAGCTTTTAAATATGTGCATGTTTTTGCTATGTTTTTTTAAAAATACTGTCACAGAGTAACAATTTAATCTTCATAGTCAAGCCATGCATGAAATCTGAATGTGTCCCTACCTGATGCCCTACTTGTATTGCAAAATGGATGTTCAGTAAAAAGCATAGAAATATTTCGAGGATATTTTTCTATAAAAAAGAGGTCTTAATGTATTGCTGCAACCTCCTAATGTAAACTCCTCCCTACAAGTTTCTGTCTGCTTCTAAAATATTTTCATGGTCTTCCTAAGATTAACAGTAAATCAGAGTTGACAATCTACTTAAGAACTTACCCTAAAATATTATTAGTTTATTAGATAGCTGTCTATGTTTAAAAACTAATTAAGAAAAAGAAGAATTGCTTTTGAAGCTTCCAAGTTTGATGATTTGGAGCAGATCCTCAGCTCACTGTAACTCACTTGATCTCAGTACAGCCAAGGATCTGCACCCTTTCATTCAATCAAATTTTTTGCCAACCCATTTCTTAACTCATGAAATTCTGCAGGTTCTAAATAATGGCTGTATCTTCTCCTGTCTGTAATTTGAATAAGACGAAGAGCCTGTTTGCTTCCTTGGTAATGGGGTATCGGGCACACTGCACCATGATAACAAGCACCCTTTTGAAAACAGCTTCATTATGCTCCCTTCAGGTACTGGCAAGGGCTGGAGGCGAGATAGTGGGTGAGATGGATCATTGAGCTGATCAGATATGGCAATTCCTGTGTTTTCTGCGTTCTCAAGGACGACAAGATTTTAACCAAGCATAAACATTTTACAGCTGCCTTGTAGAAATCTGTTTTATTTGTTTAGGGGTTAGGGAAGAAGGTACGTTTCCCAAAGGTTGTGGGAAAAGTCTGTAGCATGGATGCATAAAATGATGATGGATTTATATTTAGCTGACAGTTTGTAGCAGACAGTTCATCGAGGAGCAGAGCTCAGAGTCTTTTATTACTTTGTAAAAATAAACAAGTATATGCGTTGCTTCTCGTTTTCACAGGGGTTGCCATTTTAGAGGGGAGCAAGCTGTTTAGGATTTTTTTCCCCAGGAATATGAAAACCTTTTCTATTTATTTCTACTTAAGGATGGGGGACCTGAAAATGGCGAAGACAGGTGTAATATATGAATAGGTAAATGTGTGACAAATAAAAATGCTTGTGTTCTTACATTTTTTTTTAAAAATGGATATGTGCAACATATTTGAGGCAACAACATTTGACAAGAAGAATTACTGCAGGAAAGTGTTTTACTTTGGTATTCGGAAGAAATTATAACTGAAGGATAAATTAAATTGTGGCAACTAATAAGGAGAGAAGTGCCTAAAAACTGTTGAACGTCAGGGGAAATAAGGTACCTAACTCCATTAGACCCTTTCATAAATCTGCACAGTCACCTATAATCATCTTAAAAGTGTAAATATTCTTTGCAAATTTGGCTTCCAGACTGCAGCTCAGAAAAATACCCCAGCTGGGGATAGGCCCATAGCACATACTTAAAAGTGAGCTCTTCAGGACAGTGATTTGCTTAGCCATGTGTGTTCCCATTTCCTAGCCKTAAGAACCTGTGACAACGATTTCAGTAAGAAAATCTTTTATTTTCATGTCTCAAAGCTTTGTGAGCCTCAGTGAACTAGTGCTAATGAAACATGCATAAGGAAACACAGAGATGGTTTGTTTTTTTTTTCCTCTAATGCTGTTTTGGAGTGTCCTTACAAAACTCATTGCTTTAGCTGTGATCTCTTTTCCCCAGAAAGAAGCTCGCTGTAAAATGAGAAGGCAGAAACAAGAATCTGTTGATGGATTAAACTATAAATACAAGTGATAGCAACACTTTTAACAAAAAGCTTGTTAACTACCCTTTAAATCTAATCTTGGCACTTGTAGAGTCAGAAATTCAGAGATAAAAGTATTCAGAGCTGGAGGCAACACAGAAACAAAATAGCTGTGACAGAGCCCTGATGCGGGTAGGTGTGACTGGGAGGCAAGGAGCCCACCGGCACCCAGGCTGGCCGAGCCCCAGAGAGGAGACCATCCCTCCACCAGCCCGCAGAAGGGGCCACACGCACCACCGAGGGCCTCTCCGATGACTTCTGCTGAAAAGCTGCAATGTTGATGGCAAAAGCAGATTTTTTAGATGCACGTGGATTTGAATTTCTTACATAACGTGCCCACAGTCTGTGTTTTCTAAGGGATTCTGAAAGAAAAGCGTGCGACTTCCTCGGGTTTCCAGTGATGTTCACATCCCTCTGGGCTGTTTGAAGTGCTTGATTGAGATCATATGGTGTGCTCACAGATGTGGTATATTTATTCAGCAGTGTACATGCATTTAAAGTCAATTTGTGTGCATGCCAGTGTGTATAAATATATGCAAAGATATCTCAAATTATATAAATATATTTATATAAAATTAGACCACTGTTTTCCCAAGGACAAATGCCTCATTTTGACACATTATGCTGAGGTACCTCTGTTGTGACATGGTGATAGCCTTCATGTCACTGTTGCTTATCATCTTTTGCATTCAGTCCGCCTTCCAGCTAAACTGGAAGGAAGTACTCAGTTTGTGGTACCATATAGCCTAGACATTTGTGGGAAGACATTTTATATGTGCTACCTTATTTTCAAATTTCCTGGAAGTTGTTTTAACTTCTGAATTTCATTGTTGTCACCACTTCTATTCTGTCAAATAAAATGCATTGAATATGTCTGTCTGTGATCACATGTTAGTATTTTATAGAGGACGTTGTTTCCCTGTCCCTTGAAACATTTCAATGTTTCATATCACCCATTTTCAGCTGGCCTCTGCGGGTGTGTAATGAACGGAAAGAAAAAAAAAAAAAACAAAATTAAAGTCCAGTGTCTCAGGCTTTGTTAATGCTTCCAAAGGAGCAATGATAAAATGAAGGTTTTCATATGACCTGGTTTTGACAGGTGGCAGCATCTCACCTGCAAGCTCATTGTGTTTCCCATCTGGCGTGAAGTGGTAATGACAGTCTATAAATAAGTGTTAAACTATTTTTGTCTTAACAGGTTATTTGTTTTCCATTTCACTGAAGGTTGCTTGAGTGCTGATGGTTGCCTGATGAGAAGAGTTTGCGGCGGTGGTGCTGATAGATGTCCTTTAGCAGGGGGCGCGTAGCTCTGAATACATTACATGGATGTACGCAGATGTTTACTGTGAGGTTCAGAAGGGAGAACTACTGCTCCCCAGGCTGCACAGAGCTCCTGGGACCACAGGCTCTGCTGACTGTGGTACCCATGGTGGCCTCGTGCACAGATTTACACAGGGAGAAGGCTTTTGCCTGCAACTCGAGCTTTCCCTGGAAGCCCGTTGGAGCGGTACAACATACCTTTGGCAAAAGCGACTACGTGCTGTCCAGGAAATCCATGCCATGCTGCACGGGGCCTTTGCTTTGTCCAGCAGACAGGAGTCCTTATCAGGGGCTGGTGATACTCATACATGCCTTAAGTCAGTCTTGCAGGCATGTTTTTTTTTGAATACTTCACAAGTTTTTCTGGTACAAAATAGAAACAATTCAGGAAAACTGTTAGTGAGATGAAATTATGCCTGGCCCCTAGAAGGTTCTCCAGTGACTTCCATATTGTGTCATATAGTAGCTAGTTACCACTGGGTAAGAACCCTTCTCTTCACATACTCTTTTGGTGAAAGTGTCTACATTTCCATGAAGTGACTTCTAGTCAAAGCTGCCTTTTAAGTTTTCTCAGTAGTAAAGCGTCCAAGCACTATCTTAGATGCCTTTGAAAGCCCCAGACTCCACTATTTCAACTGTTTCTGCAAAGCTTTGCCTGCAATACAAGTATGAACTGTATGTGAATCCTTAATACCTAATTGAGATGTTATTTAAATGAGTTCCCACGTCTCCTCATTCCGTTTTAATTAAAAGCAATAAGGATATTGATTAAAAGACCATAATCCAATCTTTTTTTTTAATGTAAGACTATAGATGAAGACTCTCTTTGTCACAATAATCTCTTTAGAGTAAAGCATTGTTGTTGCAAATAAAGCCAGTTACTTGTTAATATCAAACTTGGAATTAGTTCTGATTGTGCATTGTAGGACATTCTTTTTATTATTTGATCAAAGGTCTCCTATTTCTGGATTGGTTTTATTACTGTGAAACTGTGAAGCTGTTCGGTTTTTTTCAATCTGCATTTCTTTCACCCTTGACAAAATTTCTAAATATGAGTGAGAAAACTTCCTCACAGGGAGGAATACAAGGTAAAGAGACATATTTTTGCAGCTTGTTCTGAGAGAGAGAAAATTGTCATTAAACAGTAAATTCTGACTTTGCACGTGGGAAGTCATGGAMAGGATCTGGGCTTTGGGAAATATTTAGCATGTGCCTGGTGGCAGCCAAGCCCTTTGATATGTGTGTCCCAAATCCTTACTTGCTTTGAATATAATTGCACTAGCTGTAGACATGAAAACAGATCTGTTTCTTCTGATTTGTGATGAAAGGTGGTCACTTCAGGTTCTCTGTCACAGAAGGGACTTTTCTAATGGGACCATTGCTAATAGGTCTCACTTTCCTGAAACAAGGGAGCCAACAAAGGGATTTTTTATGATAAACAACCAGAATATTCAGCCAGTTGTGTTTTAAATTCCAGGTGTCTATGCTCTTTTGTTGGTTTTAATATTAATGTACTTCTGTATTTCACTGGAATTACAGTTTGTTGGGGTTTGCACTGTTGCAGAATCTCAAGGGCACAAAGGCTGTTAGCCTGTGTTGAGTAGCTTTTCTTGATTATTTCCTAACTGGTGTTGGGAACAAGACCCTGCTTCTAGTCAGCAAACAGGCAATGCATTCAAAGAAAACTTTCCAAATCCTTTTCCAGGTTATCATTATCCTTCCAAGGCAGCACAATTACACATTAGAATAATAAAAAACCCCAAACAGATAATGAGTGAGAGATTGCTCTCCTTTCCTCCCACCCCAGGTCAAAAAACTGATGTCTCCATAGGAAATTTATATGAACGTTTCTGATGTCTCTTTCTATTCTGAAGTGCRCAGAATCATCTTTGAACCTTTCTTTTTTTCCCCTCCTATCTCTTCCCATCTGCCACTGCTCACCACAGTGTCAGAATCAGATGCTCCACTTGAATCCTACTCTGGGGGGGTCTCACCTGTCCCTTCAATTTCCTCCTCTCCTGCCTATTTTGGAGGCTCTTACCTTTCTCTCAGCTTGTAACCGTGCACTGCCTAAAAGCATGCTCTTGTGGTATCTTACGTTAACAAAACTTCTCTAGCTTCCACCTGAGTCTCAGGTTATTTTTTTCCTCTTTCGTTTCCTTTCCTTTATCTCCAAAACCCCTGTGCTACACAGACTTCCCCTACATCTCTCTCCTCAAGTCTTTCTTGTCTGCCTTCTGCCCTTTCCCTACCTCAGAAGCAGCACGAAGCAAGGCTCCTAATGAGCTACTCCTTGATCAATTTAAGGTGCATGCTTGTAGCTTATTCTTCTTGATTTCATTGCTGCCTTTGACAAAGATAATCACTCTCACCTCCTCTGCTTTCTCTCTTCTCTTGCCTTTTGTGATTATATGATATCCTGATGATGTGTTGTTGACTGGTCACCTACAAGATTGAGAGCAGCAAGTAGACCAAAGGACAAATAGTTCTGACACCTGCAAGTGAAAAACTATTTCTATGATCTATTAAAAGAATACTTAAAATCCTTTCTATATTCAGCTGAAGTTCTGTTTGCAAATGCTTCTGAATTGAAAATAATTACAAAAGAGATTCTGATATTCTTACCGTGAATAGTACAATAGCTCCAGATCGCTCCAGTGAGAATTTTAATTGAAATCAATGGGACTATTCCTGTAGTAAACAATGAAAAATATTGGAATAGGGTCAAAATAAAAATTCTATGAATTCTTGACTATTGCTTAATCAGAAGTTTCACATAAGGGATAACCACTGCAGGGTTTGAGAATATTTTTCTCTTTCGGTGTACAGAACCACAGATACTGGAAGCAGCATGACTGGGGAATGCTAATTCCTAATTGGTTGAACYGCAACTCTTTCAGCTGATTCTTCTTTTCCTTCTTTGGGTTGTAAGAAAGGGATATTGTCTTTCTTATTTTAAATAGTCAACTCTTCCAGGTAGGGAATTTGTCTCACTTAATATTCATAAAGTTTCATTCAAGTGGAGAGTTCTCTATTAGTGATAGATGATTATCATTAAGAAGTTCATTATGTGCAGGCAAAGTACAATTGGGTATACCATTTTCATGAAGAGTACCATAAGGGTATTTATCACCATTCAAAAGCTATCACTTCTGTGCTTGAATTAATGGGAAGCTTGCAATGCTGAAAGTGATGGAAAACAAACAGGCAGAGTAGATAATAAGGTTATAACAATGTTTTGGGGATTTACATTGTTTAAAACGAAAGCATGACTTCAAATGCCTATAGAGATGACACAATTACATCCCTGTTAAAATTTATAGAATCAAGAATTCTCTACGGTCTGCTGATTATTAAGCTTGCGTAGCATTTGTGTCTGCAAGATATGGCACTCATACCATTTGAAGTGTGTATCATAACCCTCCAATTTAATATAATGTTCATACAAGTTAGAGCTTGCAGCATATCTCATCTAGAGTAAACTGCAAGACCAGAAAAGCCCAAAGTACACATATTTGTACATTGCAGTTTATGTGAAATTTGGAGTCAGTCTTCCTTCAAGGTTTAATCTAGTCCTGTTATTTCCCTCAAGGTTTTTCCATTCTCTTCCAGCTTTATTAGGTTTAGAAAGATCTTCATGGTTATATCTCTTTTTTAAGTGAATTAAACCCCTCGTCAGGTAACCTTAAGGTATCAATAAAAATACGTTTTACATATTTTCCTTTAAAACTTTATTTAGATTAAAAACATTTTAATTTGGCTCCATCCTTTTGAGGAATATAACTAACACTCAGGTAAGGGTCATGAAATACACAGGTTTTGTATCAAAAGTCTACCTGGATAAAAATTAAGACTGTGCAGTTTTCACAGTGTCTGGGTAAGGGACTGTATGTGTAGGGGTGTATTTGTGTGTAGGTATGTATGTATGTTTGTGTGTGCGTGCACTTTTCAAAGTACAGTCAAAGCATTAAGCTTTTTCACCCTCTGAGGGTGCTTGAGGAAACCCAGTCAYGGGATAATGAAGTGAAGCATATTACTTATTGAATGTGTTTCATCTCAGTCTTGTGAGAAAGTCTACATGTCATACAAAACCGTTAGTCATTGTTTGCTGAAAATTTGGCTGTAGCTCAGTTAAAAGATTATCAGAACTTTCCCAAATTTCTTGTGACTGCAGCTCTGCATCATTTGCAGTGATTCCTACCCACACAAAGTGAATAAATAATACTCTTAAAACAACTTCCAGCTGCTGAAAGTGCAGAATTCTGATTTTCATTTGATTTCCTTACCAGCGTAATAAGTTAACTCATAGGAAGAAAATAATGAGTGATCAGAATTTCATTCTTCATCTGAGGTTTTTTATGACCTTGAAATCATTTTTTAATTTATTTTGCAAACATACTGAGCAGCTTTGTCAAGAAATCTATATCAAGCTATGCTATTGTTATCTGGAATGAAACCTTTGCTATTTCAGTTACTCCTTCCCCAGTAAAATACCTTACCTAGAGAACTTCTTAATTCTTACTAATCTGGAGGCAAACAGAAAAAAAACAGTTGTGTTTAGCCACTACTGTGGTATCAATGGTAGGGTTCTCAACTGGTGTACACATTCAAAACTGTGTTGGTTTCTATCAATCATGGTAAATTGCATCACTGAAGAAATTTCCTTGCCTTTGTCGTAATAGTGGTATTGTTTTTTTAGGCTTCTGTCATTGGTGAGCAGGGTATCATCCCTGCTCCTCCCTTTTTCCCCAGAATCCAAAAATGTCTTTCTTTTTTTCTTCTATGCCATTTTTATATGCTTCTTTCATACACAGTCACTAATAATAGTAAATTCAATTAAAATGAAGTAGCCAGATTTAATCTGTATTCTTTTCCTGCTTGTTAAGGATTTATTTGTTTATTCATTCATTGAGGAAGATGCTCTGCAACAGAATATATTTGACAAAACATAACTCACAGTACTCATTGTCATCTCTGAATTACTACTTTATTTTTATTTAAGGGAACCATGCAAAGGGAAAACAGAGAAGAAATCTTTCCTCACTGACTATACCAATTATGCAGAGAGCCTGCCTGAGGTTTTATATGAAGATTTACTGATACATTATTTGATTATATCTCTGAAACTCTCATTTTTGATCATCCAATAAAACTACCCTGCTCTCATGTTTTTCATTTTTATTTGGAGTACAAAGAGTGGTCAGATGCAACTATTCTATCATGGTTTCTTTACCCACCTATTCACAGTTATGCTAAGCCTCTTTCAGTACTGCCGTATGATAAAATGATATTTCTCTCTCTTGCTTGATTCATTCTTTCATGGAAGATTTATGTACATATTAAATTTTGGGTTACTGAAGAAATGAATACATTCTATTGTCTGTCTGTAAAAGTGTGCTTCGTATTTGGGGCACTGAAGCAGAAGGTAGTTAAGGCTGGGGGTGTTTTTTAATTCCAGTGGGAGTTCATTGCACAGCTTTGGAGATGCCCTGGAGAAGATTCATGTCTTGCATGGATGATCAGTGTATTTGCAGCAAATAGTTGCACTGTGACCAAGAAACAAAGTTATGAACTATAGGTCCTCATTTTGGAGATTTCGTAATCATCACCTCCTTGCTTTTACCAAGATGTAATTGGTAAACCACAATTTGGAAAGCAGCATACATCTTTGCTTTGATATTTGAATATTCCTAGGCTTTGAGGCTGAATCCAAGGGAAGAGGAATCCACAAGACCAGCAGACTCGGAAATCTGGTCCTCTGTCATCCTGGCAGCATTTCAGAAAGCTGTTACTGAACCTTGCTCTTCTGACAGCTTAAAACTTCTTTCTGATTTTCAGCCTAAATGTATTAGTAGCCAGTTCACACCAAATTGTTCTTTTGCCAATGTTGCCTTTTGCAGTTCGTTAGCCTCATTCTTTGTATTTGCCCATAGGTATTCATAGAGAACAGTTATTGCTGGTCACAGCCTTTGAGAGGGTAGGCTGAACAAGCTGGGTTCTTCTGGTTTTCCTTTGTAAGATGGACTTTCCATCCTCCTAATCATCTCGGCACCTGCCTCAGCTTGCGTTCCTCTTTCCTAGACCTGAGGAATGAGAAGTCTGTGTACTTTAGCTGAGGAGTTAACATCAGTGCCTTCTGCAATGAGACAAACTTTCCCTGTCACTACTGGAAATAATGGCTGAGTCTCTACTGAGAAATAAAATAGCCAGACCCAGCCTCTTTCCTTCAACACAAGTATCAGGGTAGAGCTCATGTCCATACACTCTTCTCCTCCAGGATGGGATGAATTTCTCAATATTGCCTATGGGAATAGACTCTGGCCTGCGCTGCTCCGCAGAGATTTCCCTGGGCATTACAAGAGACGGTGCTAGCTCTCACAGGCCAAACCTGAGCTACTGGGTGTGCAAGGTTAAATGGCATGGATACCACACCAGCTCAGGCTCTGCTCCTGTTCGGCTAAGTGGTATAGACACCATCTCTGTGGCTGTGGCTGCTGACACTGCTGCTTCACACTGGAAGTTCACAGGCATCGTGTGACTGAGTCTTACATGCTGATCTCTGTCATCYTCTGTTGATGAACTCCTGGCTGATATTTTGTATTAGCTCGTAAGTGTATGAACTTACAATTCACAGTGAATTTCATTCCATTTTATTACTTCTGCTTTCGAGGTCATTTAGGTTTTTTGGATGGTATCTCTACTCCTCTACTGATAGTACCTTCCAACTTCATGTCCTCAGCAGGTTTTAGGAGTCCACTCCAATGTTTTGTGCCAAAGTTGGTAATGAAAATAGTAAATTAAACTGATCCTGAGATCCTCTTTGAAGGACTCTGCTGGTAATCTGCTGTAGCTTCTATGAATATAAATGTTGAGGTTTTTTCTTTAGGTTCTTTAGCCATCTTGCAATTCCTGTCTTTCTATTCCATATCAGTTTGCCATATGGCATTATGCTCAATGGTTTTATGAAGACTAAATAAATTGAACTTGGGGCTTTACATTTTCTASAAAATATCTTATTTAAGAGTCTGTTTTTACACCTGTAGAACAGGTCCAGGACAGCACAACTGCACAGTTAGGATCTTTTACTTCTTACATTTTCCACCAAACCAGCTTYTTCCTTCTCTTCCTCTACCTTATGGCTTCTACAAATAATTTAATAGTCAATTATTTTAATTTTAAAATTCTATGTATTTTGTCTGAGCCAAAGATACTTGGCTAACACTATTGCTGGCAGAAATTATACATTTACCTGTAAATTAACCTGGCGAATGTCACTGTAGAATATTGCACAGTCACTGAGTAACATAAAGAAATGTATTCTTACAAACAGGAAAGGAGATATTTCTGTTTTGCTAGTGGGAAACTGAGGCATAAAGCTGTTAAAAGCCATTTTAATTTAATACAGAAATTGTTCCAAGTCTCTTCTAAGAGTATGGTCTTCTCAGCAAGAATAATCCTAAGCATACAAATAAAATCRGTCAATGATGCTCACCTTTCAAGCCTTGAATGTTGAAGATTTACAGTGTCATACGCTATAGCTCAGGAATTAGGAGGGTTACTGGCCTGGTTTCGGCTGGGATAGAGTTAATTTTCTTCCTAGTGCTGTGTTTTGGATTTAGTATGAAAASAATGTTGATAACACACTGATGTTTTTAGTTGTTGCTAAGTAGCCTACTAGTCAAGGACTTTTCAGCTTCCCATGCTCTGCCAGGTGCACAAGAAGCTGGGAGGGAGCACAGCCGGGATAGCTAGCCTAACTGGCCAACGGGGTATTCCATACCATATGATGTCATGCTCAATATATAAATAGGAGGCGTGGTCCAGGAAGTAGCGATCGCGGCTTGGGTATCGCTCAGCGGGTGGTGAGCAATTGCATTGTGCATCACTCATTTTGTATCTTCTATCATTATTATTATTATTATTATTATCATTATTTTCCCTTCCTTTTCTGTTTTATTAAACTGTCTTTATCTCAATCCACGAATTTAACTTTTTTTTTCCGATTCTCTCCCCCATCCCACTGAGGGAGGATGTTGTGTGGTGCGAGCCGCTGTGTGGTGTTTGGCTGCCTGCCGGGTTAAACCACAACACTTACCAAACAAATACTCTTAAATACAGTTTGCAAAATAACTTGTTTGTACAAATTTCAAAAGGATAAAAAAATATGCAAAGCCTGATGGATAATTCACAACAAATTATTTGCTTGGCTGTCCTTGAGAACAAATCCTCTTAGAATAAGTTAGTTAAGACTGTTTCACAGCTGTTTGTTTTTTGCCATTTCTTATAAGGTTGCCAACACGAAGATATTTTGACTTGCTAGGGGCTGGTATACAACCATCACTAATTTTCCACAGATAAGAGATTTCACAAGGTAATAATTTAGTTATTTCCAACTGATTTCTCAAAAATCTTCAGCGGTTTTGAGCTCATCTAAATCACTGTGTCTTTATTCTTATTCTAGTTTCTAATGCCCCTACGTTTTTCACCCCTTCCCTCTTTGAAGTCAGGAAATTGGGAAAACTTATTGAAACTTACAATTTGCAATTTTTCCATATAGTTTCCTGTATGCCCTTTCTTAGCTGTCATTTCATTTGCCTTCTTCATAGCACTATTCCTTATCTTAAAATGAAATTAATTTACTCCTTCATCTCTTTTTATCAATCTTGGKTTTTCCTCTTCTTAGATAATTTCTTCCTCTCTGTCTCCGTTTACTCAATGAAATTTCAAGTCTCTTCACCGATGTACTTTTTTCTCTGAGCATTTGAAAAAGTTCTCCTTAGCCTTGTCACTTGTGTGCTCCGTTATAATCATCTGTCATTTGGTATACCGTGCYGTGGGTTTTTATTTCTTTGGTTTTTATTTTTATTTCCCTGCTGCTTTGTTTGAAGTTGTACAATTAGGGGTCACTAGAATTATCTAATTCTTACCAGTCTTTGGGTTTATCTTTATTGCTCTAAACAGGCTTACAGACCGATTAAGAGTCCCAAAGCAGTATATTGAGATATGGGAAATACTCAAAACTTCTCATTAACATTTGCTGGTTTTTGTTAAATGAAAAGTAATTATGAGTTCCATTGTGTCATGCAGGTAGTCATTAGTGTTGAGTATGTCTTTGGGAAATAAGATAGCAGATCAGAGCAAAACATTAAGCTGTCTACATCTATTTGGATATAATAACTATAATGACAGCCAAGAGACCCGAATGGTTCATGGTGCAAGTAATTTTCTATTATTTTTCCCCTTCTACTTTTTGGGATGCAAGGTCATTGCGGTTGTATAAATGTAGCAAGACACTGTTGTGTTTTTTTCCAGTGGAGATTTTGTATAAGCTGCCCTATTCCAAATGGAATAATAACCATTAATAATGGTGACATTAATACAATTTTTAAAATGTACTGATATTGTCCTTTTAGTTTTCCAGAAGATGAATGCTGTCCTGTGATCCCAGTCTCTCTGAGACTGAGGAATCCTTTGGAACATGCCCTAGTTCTCCCATGGGCCCTAGCCTTGCTTCACCTGGAAACAGGGACAGGAGGAGAYGGAGCATGCTTGAGGCTCACTCACAAGCCTCGTTTCAGTCTATAATAGCTTGAAACTGGACCAAATGAAGACATCCTGAGAGCATAAGAATTTAAACCACAGAACCTCTAATATGGGTCTCTTCTCATGACCTTCTACAACCCTGCCCCCTGCTCTTCTGGACAGCCAATACAATTTCATTAAGCAAAATCRATTTAAGCAATACCACATCTACAAATTTAGTTAGAGATTATTTATTAATCTAGAAAAAACCTCAAATTTCAGTTATTTATATTTTTTTCCCCAAATTTCACCATGGCATTATTAACTGAGTTTATATATCATCATTCTTCACTCCTCCGCCCTTATTTTCTAATGGGCCACAAAGCTTGCATTCATATCACCTCTTTTGTCATCCCGATATACACAAAACAATTGTCTCATTATTATTTTCAAACAAAAATAGACATGCAGACAGAGTTGTGTGGACTGGATTCCTTATAAGCTGTATGCAAGGGTCTCAGAGCAATACACTGCCTTTCAATAAAGGCTGTGAGTTCTTTCACAACACATCTGTTACTCCATCCATTCTCAATCAACCATATAAAGCTTGCTTTGCTCTCATCTTACTCAAGAACTTTGAAGCTATGTTTCATCCTTCTGATCTAGCTGTCTAATGCTTTGCTTTTTCCCCAGAGTATAGGCATTTTATGTGCCAATGGAAATGATAGATTTAGCCACAGGGAATGATGTATGCAGACAGTAGATTTCTTGCAGTTTTCACTGACATCTATCACCTTTTTTCCGTATACAATGTTTATTCCAGTGGGTCTTTTTCACAGAATTTAGTCAGCTTGCAGAGCTGTTTTTATGGTGCTGCACATCCTAGTGCTATGTATCACCTCTTACCCAGGATTACAGTGGAAGTGAGTCTTCCATAAATATCTCAGGGCACAGTAAAAGGCTTGAATGCAGCAAAGAGAACATCTGCTAAAATTGGATGTTTATGTCATGTGCTGTATTGTGTATTGTTTCTCGATGCATTGTATTAAACTGCAGAAGTGCCACATCAGATCAGCTATGATGTGGCATGCCTGTGTTATGTGGGTTTATTCCCTTTAGTATTTAAAGATTTATTTACCTTTTTGTATCYTTGTATTTCTGAACAGAAACTGGGCAGTAGTTGACTTCATTTTGACTCCAGAAGGGTGAATCATGAGTAAATAAGCCTTTCATTCCATGCTTTGCAAAATACGAGCAAGAAAAGTGAATGTACAGAGTGACCATTTTACACATACCTTGTTTTTGCAGAAATTATTTACCAGGGAGATTTCATTTACCTAAAACATGCCACCTTTCAAGAAAGCTAAAAGAAAAAAAGAAAAAAAAAATCATCACACTATTTACAGGCCCTGAGATATTATCACAGCATGGCATTTCAGCCATTTCTGTTACCCAGCTGCCTGCCTGGAATGTGAACAACCCCTGTTGCAGAGACATGCGGGTTGCAAGGAAAGGTGTCTATTTTATGTTCTGTTAATGCATATAAATTAAGTTTAAAATCCACTGCTATTTTTCAGTTGTTGTTACATAGTGGGTGGAATTCCATTTGTCTGACCCATCTTCCCTGCCTGCTCCTCCCAGCTCCTCCTCAAGTTCATGCTTACTGCTATTTTCCAGGCAAGTATATTTTAGATTTTTTTTCTTTCTTTTTTAATACCAATTTTGAAGCACAGAAACTGCAATCATTTTAGTGTGCTAGATTAGAAGTCTCTTGAGTTATAAGACCAAATAGGAAAAATTCTGCCCAGAAAATCCTCATCAAGTTCAACTGCGTTAGTGTAGGGGTGCATGAGCAATTATCCACATAGCTGGATACAGACTGTTGACAGTTATTAGAAAAGTAAAATTGAAACTTTCCCTTATGAAATAAGAGATTTTTTTTTTATTATTTCCATTTTGGTCTCCTAAGTATTCTCAATTCCTTCATTTTTCAGCATTAGTCATTGGCCTGATCCAAAGTTTGGGCGTCAATAGGCTTAGTAAGCGATTTCTTTGAATTGTTAGGAGTCTTAAATACAGTTCTAGATGTTATAAATTAAGAAGTATGGGATTTTTCTGAATTGATTGTTGATGAAAACAGTCATTTGCCTTTACTCTTAAAAGTATATATAAAAAAAAAGTCCTGAATTGGGATGAAACAATTTATTTTTTACTTTTTTTTTAATTCTTATGTAAGGAAATTTGGAGTGGAAGGGGATTTACATGAGAACCAAAGGGGAATGTCTTGTGTGGCTCCATAAGCAATGGCTCTACATTTATTCCCTGGTACTTCACGTATTATATACTCTCCTCTGGAGCTGCTAGTGGACTCTGACTGCCCGGGGAGCAAAGCAGACAAAAGATACGTCTTCTTCAGAAGTCTGTGGAGCCCAGCATCTTGTTAGGTGAGGAGCTGGTGGGGAGAGGGTTGAGAGCCAGGGAATCCCCTGCCTCCCTGGTTGGGAATGGGGGCATCCCAGCTGCTCGGTGCCAGCCCAGAGGGACCCCCAGGTCTCCCCTGCCAGCTCCCTGCCAGTGGTTCTGGTAGAGATGTCACGTCCCTCAGCAGTGTCTGTGCYGGAGGATGCACATCCATCAAAAAACTTTTGACCATACTTAGTTGAAAAGTGTTTGCCATCTTTTTACGACATTAACCCGAAAGCCCTGGTTACCACAAGGGCTTATATTGTGTCAGGTTTCAAGCAACTACTCAGGAAAGGAAGGGACCCTCACTGAAAGCTTTCATACAGGAATGAGAGGAAGTTACTGTGGTATTTTAGTGTGAGCACAGATATCAGTGAAAAGAACAAAATGTCCAGCTCTGAACTTTGCCATTGATTTAGTCTGAGCCTGGAACTCCCTTAGTTAATAGAGATTTATTTTTCATTGGGCTTACAGCAGTGTGAGACAGGAATATCTTCTTCTGTCTCAGATTCCCCACCTATAAAATGCAAATTATACATTCACATCTAGCTTAGAGGAGTCTTGTCAGGAGTAATTAGTTAATGTGTGTGAAATTCTTTAAGGTTGTAGAATAAAATTGCAGTGTATTACATACTGTTACATACAAAATACAAAACTTAAGTGTGAAATGCATGTTGTTAGTGCAAGGCTCTGGATGATATCTCAGAAAATTAGGTTGGTTACATGTTGGCATTTTGGCAAAAATAGTCAYAAAATTACTTCAGTTTTGTTGTTGTTAGTTGTTTTTTTTTTTTTAATCATTTGAGTCACAGTGGTTCTTCTCTGTAGATGACTATTTGGTGTGTACTGATTGTGAAATGCTTATCAGAGGTTTTAACACAGTCTTGGACCCTAGCAGTCTCTGGGATTACTTCTGTGGCCTAAGGTTAGGCATCTGACTGCCTCTCAAATGGCAGTCAGACACTTACAGCTAGGCAACTGAATTGAGACCTGTTTGTCTGTAACCCTTCCCTGTCACCTTTTTGGATGGTTTAAGGTAAGTGCAGCCAACCATAAGCATACTCTTTCAGCTGAAGAAAAATGAGACAGGTGGAAATTTCAGAATCAACCAATGCATCTTCTAGTAGACCTGTACCAAAATGTTGGTCTCATTATGATCATAGGGTCATACGGTAATTAAAGTTGGAGATCAGTGGGAATCTTGCAGTCCTTTGGTATTGGATTATGCAAAGGAGAGCAGGCATTTTGGCAGTGCTCAAYATTTTAGTGCAATACCTTACAATCAGCACTCTCAGGTCAGTAGCACAGATGTAAGCCATTTGAGTGAACAGGGAAACCTGCGGCGTGAAGTCATCCTCTCTGCAGATCTGGCACTAGAGAGGGATGACGAATGTACTTCTGCTGCTAAATTGCCAAGCTGTTGCCTGACCGCATTTCARTTCCTGCTTCTGGCGGAGGTTTCCGTTCCAATTGCTCCCTTCTGCCCTGCTGCTGGCAATCTCCACCAGTGCCTGTTTATTATTCTCTCTTTGCTTCTTTCCGTATTCATCCTTCTTCCATGCCTTCTCACTTGAGCGTGGTAAGCTTTTCACTCATTCTCTTCTATGCTAGATGAGAAACCAGTATTAGGAATGTAGGGAAGACAATTTTGCTTCCAGTGCTCATAAGGGCCACTTTCAGTTAGAAACAACAAAGAAGTAACTGTCCTCCTGGTCTTCTGCAAACTCCTCTCCCAAGTCTGTGCACGTGGAGCCACTCCACAGAGATCAGGCAGTGCTCAGGGCAGGCAGGATCTTTGAGAACAACAATAGCATCTTGTCACAAATCTCAACTCTTTGTATAATAAATGCACTTTGAAAAATAGCTTTTGTCACCATATCTATCTGTAGGGAGTGGCATGGGTATTGATAAACTTCAAGTTAAATTTTTATTTCCTTCTAAAATTACTTGCTATACTGCAATTCATACCAGCCTGCTCTCTGGAGATGCAGGCAGAGTAATCTGGTGTGCATATGGAGCAGTGCCAAAGGCATCCCTTGCCCTCTGTTTAAGGTTCTGAGGACAAATTTCAATTCTTTCTTACCACTGGAGGTCTGACTGCATGTTTGCAGCGTGACTTTGTCCATTTCACTAGCAGTTTTTCTTTTTCCTATTGCTTAAGGAAAAAGAAGGTTAAGGAGGTTTCTTTATGCATAGTCTATTTATTTTTTCTTTTAAAACCTGGCAAAACAAGGTTTTGTCTCAGTTTATCTCACTACTAATCCATCCTGCAAGAAGTTGCTAGGTCAGATTTTCTAGTGATATGTTCACCTATCTGTGAGCTAATTGATGCAACTTGTATCGAGACAAAGTAGCTAAAAGAGTTGGCTCTTTTTCAACTGAACCGACAAGATTCATTAGGGCCATTGCACATCCCTGCTGTTGGCAGTAATGCAGAGAGAATAGATGACAACTAATGAAAAAAAAAGAATCCTGACTCATTTCTGGTAGCAGGAAGAGGGAAGCTGAGATTTGAGGTATTAGAACATTTACTGTAGCAGAAAATGCTCCAAGGGCCAGGCAGGAGTAACCAAAGAAGAGATCCCAGTGAGCTCCATGACTGTGAATTCTCTCTCACCCACCAATAGACCATTTGTCAGCCAGAAAGCCGCTGCCTCAGTGAGTTTCAAAGCCTTGTGATTTTGTGCACATTTGAAACTGGATTACATTTGCAGCCTCTAAACTAACAAGCCTCTGAAAGCTTTTTACAAGAAGTGTGTTCTCTATCAACAGCTTGGACGCCTTGGTTGCAGAGAACATGCTGTTTGCTGAAGCAGGAAGCTCTTCCTCTAACTTGAAAGGTTTTCTAGGCATCTGTGATAAACAGTACAGTGATTTTTTATTTTATTGTATTTTTTATATGGCACGTGCCAAGGAAGAATGTGATCCAGCCAGCCAAGAGTTTACCTTGCTCTGGAACATAGCATCTGTCAATTGGTTTCCTCAATAGGACTTCACCTGCCAGGGAAAGATAGTCCTGCCATGCTGCTTGGGCAAAGGTTACTATCAAAAGCATAAATAGGCTGCTTTCTTAAGCTGTTCTTTAAGTGGGACAGTTTGATCTTTTGTCAACAACAGAGAAATGTGTCTCAAAACATGCTTTAAAGCAAATGCCAGTAACTTGTAACTGTGGTTTTCTTGCAGACTGGAATTAGGAGAGAGCCTCCTGTGCACGTTCTCTTTGGTTATATTGATCTAGAAGGTTCCTCAGTAAGCCTGGCTGAATGAAACTAAGAGTCTGCCAAGACTTCTGGCTGAACAGTTTTAAGTTGTCTGCCTCCTGAAAGCAATACTGGAATCGGAAGTCCTGCTGTGATGGTCGCAGCATACCAGGTCACTTCTGTCTGGATTGCATGCTAATCAACTCAACCTGAAATGCTGATGGTGTTAATATATTCTGTATCACTCAGAATGGTTGTCTGAAATGCAAACACCTGACTCATGTCACAGAAGAGATTCGCCACCCAGGAAACTCAAAAGTAGGACTGAGATATTAGTCCATTACTTTTATCTCACACCACTAGTACATCAAGCTCTTATAGTGGAGGAGAATGAGTTCAGCTTTCCCCTTACTTTGCAATGATACCTGTGTCCTCTTCCTAATTTGCAAATTTTCTTTCCCTAACACCTCTCATTCCACCTACATAAAGACTTAGAGTGAATCTAGTGAACAGAGTAGAAGTGAAATGATTGCCAGCTTCAAAGAGAAAAAATATTTTATGCTCTATGTATAGACAACAATGAGAATTTAGTTTTGGTTTTCTTTTGCTTTTCTTCTTCTTTTTCAGCTGTTTTCAACTTTTTTAYAAAAGACCTGCAAGTATTGAACTGATATGCCAATCATGTTTCATCTTGGAATGAATTTTTAGAACAGGGTTTATAATCAAAGCGCTGATGCAACATTAGCCATCCCAATGTGAACAGCGTGACTATAATCTCTGCCTGAACTAACAATGAGATTGAACATTTGGTCAAATGGGGTTATTTTAGCTGCCATAAACTCCAAATAGATAAGACTTGAGTCTGCAAGTCTGAGGGAAAGACATCTAGTACAGCTAGGCAGGGGTCCAGTTCTGGGAAAAATAAATATCCATATGACACAATCTATATAGGTATGAGCACATGACAAAATAAGTTTCCCAGTAATCTAGAGGAATAAATTCGACTCCTGCATGGGATGATGTGTTCTGAACTTTCCTTCTGATCTCATTGGCACAGCATAGAAGTAATGAAGGCAATTTCATTGTCATGCTGTAAAACAAGTAGAAGTGAGGCTGGAATCAAGCCCTGGCATTTCAGCTGATGTTTATACAAAATGAGCAAATAATCAAGTTCAGCCTTCTACACCAGGACTTTGCTCGATGGTGATAGAGTTAGAAGTACGTGAGCAAAAACAAGGCTATTAACAGCATGAAAAATAAGGAGAGAAGATTTAGAGGACAATGGAAAAGTCAAAAACACTTTCTAATGTCAAAATGTACATTCATTTTGCAATCTTATCCTACAACCCTATCAGAAGGTTTGAGTGCGATAGGAGAATAAATATGACAGAGGGTGATTGAGTTCTTTGACATAGTGGTTTCGGCAAATTCTGCTATTTCAACAAGGAGAAAAGGAGTAGGATCATTCTGAAGAAGGATGTAGCCTCTGTGGCTCAGCAGGGGGGCAGCTTCAGGAGAGCTGGGGAGTCTATTTTTGCAGTTGTCTGGACTGACTGCATTTTGGGCATGAATAGCTTCCCAAAAGGAGTGGTGAAAGTGTTGGAGATTTGTGGACTGGCTGTTTATCAACTCTGCCTGCTGCAATCTCACATAGCAGCCATGAAAAAATAATTTGACAAGTGGAATTCTCCATCCATTCATTGTCTCTGTGAGATGCTAAATGTATGGAAAGAGCTCCTTTGAATGTTTTGTTCCTCTGAAAGCTGCCCTTTTCAAAGAAACAAACAACAGTTCAGATGAGTTTTCCTTTTTCAAGTGAATTGTGTATATTTCTTCTTAATCTGGAATAGAGAAAGGAGAGTATCCAGTATTTGAAAATGCGTAAACTGAAGTTGATTAAGTCTCATGGCTAATGTGCACTCTTCATGCCAGGTGAAAGGGTAGACTGGGACCAGCTGGTTGCGCTCCACACTCCCCTTTAACCATCTTCAAGCTGATGTATATGCTGTAGGGGTTATGTATTATTTATGTAAAAAATGTTTTAAGGGTATTTTCAGAAGCGACAAAAATTAGGAAATTGTCGTCTTTGGTTCCTGTCATTTTTGAACTACTGGAAGCACGTGAATATTAGTTTCAATAAAGGGTTTCAGAAGATTATTCTTGTAACAGTTTGGGAGCAGGCAGTGTCACAGAGTGAATTGAAATGTGTCAAATCTAGGTCGTGTTCCTTTTTTCCCGCTGTTGATTCTTTGAATCCTCTTTGGCAACTCATTTTCATTTCCTTTTCTCTACTTTGAAGTACAATGATGCTGCAGTGGTCTGATATCCATTTGTGGAAGGGAGGTTGGAGGTTGGGGAAGGAAATATACATTGTTCTGCAGTAGAATGCTTGGGAATTTGGTATGGTATGGAGATCTTATTCATAGGTATTTCTGTGAGTATTTTGTAGGACTACTTGTGGTTTTATCACTTACATATTGCTGTACTATAACTATCAATATATTTTATAATACTTTTTTTTTTACTCAAACTTTCCCTGATATTGACCACTCTAAAAACAGTCCTCACAGGACTTTTCCTTCACAGAGATTGGGTTATTAGCTCTTGTTTTGGAATTACCAAATTTCCCATGGATCTGCAAAGAGATTTGTGGATTCATTTGCATTTAGACAGCCCTCTCCCATAGATTAAAGGTAATTTCAGAGAAGTTCTCCTTTTGTTTGTCTTTATGTTCAGTTKAGAATTTGGCTTTTTAATTTTTTTTTTTTTTTTTTTTTAACTAGAAAATGCTCATAGGTTAATGATTCTTCCTTCCTGAATTCTAAGGGGATAGTGGGAGAAAAAAAGGCCAGTTATGCTAACATGTGGAACTAACCAAATAAAAAAAAACAGAGGGAGAGCTAATGATATTTTCCTGAGGTGATTATTAAGAGACCTGTTCAACATATTTTGCAGAGGAATGAAACTAAAGGCCAGGTCTCTGGTGCATTTTAGCAAATATTTGTATTAGCAAAGGTATCTCTTGATTTACAAAGTCAAACCTGTGCCTCGTCGAGGACTGGTAAGCTAAAGGATAAATTCCAATGACTGTAATCAAATCCATTTAAGACTAATCTTGCCCTTAAAATTAGTACCATTTAAATCTGTAATTTTCTTTCAGAATATGGAGAAGGAAAGTTAAATACTGCCTAAAGATCTTAAGCAACATTTTAAGAAATAGTTTGTGTAAACTTAGGAGTTACATTCTTGCCTCTTAAGGCTCTGTTGACCATTTTATTCCAAGTACATTAATAGTTTTAAAATGTGAGGAAATTCTACCCTTTGATAGTAATACCTTTAAAAAAGTATTAAAAAGTGATACCTTTAAGATGGTATATTGTGAATCTGCTTCACATTGATTTAAAGATCTGTTACCACAGTTTTATGATTCAGCATTTTTATTTATAAGTAATTCAGGATAATAAAAATAAGTTTGATGAAAGCAGCTTTGTGCAAATAAGAAGAATAAAAAATCAGCAGGAATAATGGTTAGGGCCAGCTGAGAGATTTTCCTTTATCTGAGGCCAATAATGGATCCTTCATTTTTTCACTCAGGCTGAGGACACAAAATACACATTAACTTTCCTATTCTAGTGAAATTGAGGTGCAGATAAAATTCCTTTAGCAAGAGTTTCAGGTAAAATTCTCTGTCTCCTCTATCCCTCAATTCAATATCAATACAGGTTGTATCTGAACACCTCTGTTCAGCATCTATGTCAGTGGCTGATTGATTAATTTTCCAGTTACAAGCTTCAAGCAATACTACTGAATTGTACTATTCAGAAGCTGGAAACCATATATACTGTATTTCCTTCTAGAGGAAAGTTGTGCAATTTTCCCTTTTTAAAATTTTTTAATTTAATTGCTTTGTTTCTAGTCTGCTCATTTTCAAACTCTGTTTTATTACACAGTATAGATATGGCTCCTTCAAATTCTGTATCCCTTTTCTGAACCATATGTTACCTGATGGATGTCCTGACTGTAGGTCCCATTATTTATATGACTTGGAGAAGAATGCTCTCATGTTAACTTTCATATTTGCAAATCCATTTGTGGTTAGACTGATTCTTTTCTACCTGACTTCTATTGTCTGATTTCTATTTGACCCAAATGGCTATTAAAGCAGATTTATTGTTCTACTTTTTGATTATCTCCCCAAATATGCTGAGCTGGGGTTTGGTTTTTTTTGGCTTTTCAGGGTTGTTGACAATGATCAATGGCCTTCATTTTATTCAGATTAATTTTCAGTACTTTTCTCTGTCATTTATAATTGAGTTCCACTATCAATATTCTCCATGTATATTAAGAGCAAGATTGCATTGCCTACGGTGCTTCTGTGACTATCTCTGTTTATAGTGGACCATGTTTCTTTCTAATCCAGTCTTTGAAAGGCTACTTCGGGCAAACTTTTAAACAACTTTACAGAAATACTTTTTTTCTTTTTTTTTTCTTTCAGTTGGAAAAAATCTTTACTTAATGAGAAAAAGTCTGATTTCCAGGTTTGACCTAGTAAGGAGGCATTGCAGGTCAACACTGATCAGTTGTATCAAGGGAGTTGGTTACTTCTTTTTGCAAAATGCTTATTGGAAAACTTTTTTTTTATGACTTTACACTCTGTATTGAAGTACAGCTTATGTAAGATTTATTCTGTATTATAGGTGCTTTTTTTAATATATTTGTCCTGATTCATTCTTTTTAATGATAGCTGCACAACAGATAACTTGCCCTGTATTTGATAATGAGTTGGTTTTTTTTTTTTCTTTTTTCCTAAAGAAGGCGTTTTATATTTCTGGACAGATTCTGAGTTTTCATATAGCTTAACTGCTGCAACTAACACAGAAAGAAGAAAGTTTTTAAAGCACAACTGCAATATTAATTATCTCTGACATGGGCTCAGGCGCTCCCTCATCAGTTACCTGGGCAGAAGAAAACTGCAGTTTCTGTCCTATCACTCTGATTATGATTTGCAGCTCCACAGACTAAGAGGAGGTGCAAGAAGGTAGTCAGTCCTGCATTGTTTTTTTCAGTCATCTCCTAGAACAGCATAATAGCTGTGTATCRTGCTAATGAGTCATCCTGCTGGCTGTTGGTTACTCAGCACTTGGACAACACGTAAACCATAAGCAAAAGTAATCAGTGAATAAGCATAGGATGAAAAGAAATGATTGTTAATGTTTTGATTAAAAGGTCAAGTGCAAAGCAGATATGATGACAAATGGAAAATATTTTCTCTAAAATAAATAAACAACTAAAATCGATTCCATAGCCTTTATTATAATGTTGAAATTGCTTAAGCTGATTATGATAAATGAGGCTAAACATGACTGAAGATATTAATAAAATCTTGTTGTGCCAACACCCAATGCCAAGTTTGCCAGAGCCATTAATCATCACAAAGATGTGGTATACCTTCTTGCTGATGGGTATAGGTTTCACATATATATTTAATGTATCTATATATGTGTATATATAAATATATATATAAAGTTGTGTGTATATATATACTTTTACATATACAACTTTAATGTCACTGCAGTGCAATCTATTTTAGATTAAATGTTTTCTACAGGGGTCAAATTGGTATGTCTTCTTTAAACTGGGTATGGGATATGGATGAAGCCTAGTGACAACCTAGAAATCAAAGTAGTGACCCATCACAGAAATATGTCATGGTAACCACTTACTTATGGAGGTGTATATGTGACCATACAATCTGTACGGGACCTGGGTGATCTAAGTTGGACACATAAGTTGTTCAAATATATGTCATACTGTTAATTTGTCATTTGCAACTCCGAGGAATTTTACTTTGTATTGTAAAGAAAGGTAGTTTAAACCTGAACTTTGAAAAGTAATTCTGTCATATACTAGGCCCTTTACAGCACATCTCCAAAGTGCTTAATATACTTAAGGAAGACAGGGGAAAAAAGGATAAGGAAGGAAAAGCATTTGAGAGTTGAATAATGAACACTGGAAAGGCTTTATTGGTTTGATAGCAGGTTTAAATTTTAGGTAGTGGATAGAGTGAACACTAAAGTGAAATTAATTAATCAGAAATATGGAAGAGCAGTATTTAAGCTGAAAACGTGTCAACCTGACTGCCATGTTTTTGAGTGTGCTGAAAGATGTAATTCCAAATGTGAATTTCTGAAAACTTAGATACACCACAGTGTAGTGGCATTGCTGTGAATGTCAAGGTAGCACAATAATAAAGCCTCCCAGTGATACAAGAGTAATATGTGTGTGTGAACATACGTAACATCTGTTTATATTTGTGACAATTTAAATACTTCCCCATATAGCCACTTTTTAGAATATTAATAGAGTAAAGAAACACAATTAAATAATTTTGCAGTCAAAGTATATGTGACTTTATCTGTATAGAGTTCTTTACTGGATCTTTGTAGCTGTGTTGTCAAACATAATTGCATTTCACATTATGGATAGATTTATTTAAAGAATCTGTTAGGTTATGTGATAAAAACTCTTCTGCGCACCCACAGAGGAGCTCAGAGAGACAATGGCAGGAGGGGGAGCCCAAATAATACCCTGACAGCTGCTCCCAGGCCCATCACTGGGGTGTGGGACGTGTTATGGGATGCAGGGGAAAAGCAGTTTGGGATTGCACAGGACTTATTATGGGATGTTTAGGGGAGGAATCTTTGGGAGAGGTTTAGGTTATTTGGGGAGGAACAGGTGTGGGAAAATAAAGGGGTAAGGGAATAAAAGGTCTGACTGCATGTAAATAGTGGGCTGGTCAGTACGCTGGTTAGTCCATTTTTGTGTGAGTGCTCCCAGTGTCTGTGGTCTGTGTGGCCGCCCACTTATATATGTATATACGTGGTATATACGTGCCCTCTGTGTGCACGCGCCTGCCAGGAACACACCTTCAGCCTTGCTGCTGGCTGGACCTGGGGGCAGGGAGCGGCAGCAGCTTCGCCCCTCTCGGACTGTTGGATCCGGCATGATATATCTTCCTCTAACAGTATTAACCTTCAAAACTGTTGTCAACTGCTATTAAAAGTCATCATTACGAAAAATATATCACAAAGTGATGAAAACGGAGACCCATACCTCATGTAGACCATGTGTATGTAGTCCAGTGATGGAATGAACATGGAATTCCAAAAGTTAGAATATCCAAAAATGCATTTTTATAATTCCACTATCATCTTGCGTAATTTTGCATAATAAAATATAACTGGATAAAATGCATCCTTTTTCTTTCTTCTATATTATTTAGGTCCACTTTACTTAATTTCCTGGTAGAAATTTCAGAACAACTGGTATTGCTTCAGGGTTCTGTTTGTTTATGCAGAATATACTATTTTAAACTCTGCTTTTAACCCTAACAGTCTTTGTGTCGGTGCAGGAAGGATTAAAATTGCTAATCCATGAACATGAGAAATTGCGTTTCATTTTGAAAAGAGCCTAAGAAATGTTGGCCCATGTTCTGCAAGGTACTTCAATACTTAAAACTGTAGCTGGGCTTTTAGTGAGACTTTGAAAATCACCTACATGGCACTTACGAATTTCAAAGGGAGATATGAAAGCACTTATTCCTGATTTTTTTTTATGTACCTATTCTGTCTATAGATACCTTTGAAAACCTGGTTCTGAGGCATTTTTCAGATTTTTACTCATATTGCCTAGTGAAATGTTTTATTTTTGTCCCTCCATGAAATGATAGTGTAGATGGGAGTACAGGTATTACAAACATAGCATTTGACCCGAAAGGACCAAATCTCCATTTCTTTTGAGCTCATTTTCTTCTTTTTTTTCTTCTCATGGGTTTTGTTTGGCCTCCAAATCATGATATTTGCTCTTGGAGCTTCATGGAAAATGTACTTTCCAGGGTCAAGGCTTCTGTTGTAACCTCCAGGCACCTCTGCTGTAGCTTTTACTTGGCTTCTTAAACAGCTTTGGTGTGCTGTACTACAATAACCGTATGCACTTCTCGTCTCCGCTGCTTTTCCACTCTCCCCCGGGGTTGCCTCAGGTTTCCCAGAGCAATATGCATCAAACAGTGCCTTTGCTCTTTCAAACATTTTATTTTTTTTCCTGGTTCAGAGGTAAATCTGATAACATCAGAATATGAACACTTTTGTATTATTAAAACGTCTTGGGAAACCTTGGATTTGGTTCATGAAATGGCTTGAAGTGACCTGGTCCACTTTGGGCAGTGTGATTTCTGTCAGCAACCATGTTAATACAGTTTGAGGAGGTTAAAGGAAACATTTAATCTTTCTCTGTAGTTTACTTGCAAGCATTTTGTTATGTTTTGCACTGCTTCTGGACTTATAAATCAGCTTGTGTCCTCTTGCTGTTCCTGTGGAGAGATGCCCTCCCAGTCCATGTCCTCATGTTGCAGCCGGAGTGTTTGTGGGCTTTGACCCAACATCTCTTCAGAGATATCTCTTAAATGAGATTTTCTGCCCTGATGGTTTCATTTTCCTCTTATTTTTGACCAGTTTTTCTCTTCTCTAAGACTCCCTCTTTCTCTGAAGTCCTAGGCAGCACAGCCGCTCCGGCAGACTGACCCAAGCCTCAGGATAAGGAACGGTCTCCCCAAGTCCCCTCTGTGTTCTCCAGTTCCTTCCCTTTCATGGAGGTGGGATGCGGGTACATCTAACTCCGGGGTTAAACTCTTACACTGATGGAGGGGGAAATGAACACAAGCCTATTTAGCTTCAAGGAGAAGAACTGTGGTGAGAAGTAGCTGGTGAGAAATTCCCAATTCATACTCTACTCCTCTTTGAATCATTTGATTGAGATGGAGGGTGAGGACAAGGTGTCCAGGAAGGTGTTTGTGGATCCACAGAGGCAAAAGCAGGGTAGCAGATGCAAGATCAGGGCTGGTATCGGCAAGAGCAGAGTTTATCTGGACTGATACAAATGATAAGAAGATGTGATAAAAGGAGAAATGATAAGAAATTTAGAAAAAATGATGGGTAAACAGGGCAGTGAAGGGAAAAAAATACCCCAGAGCATTCAAAACAGAGGAGTGATGGTGAGACTTGTACGAATCTGTCAATAAGGAAGGAGAAAGGTCAAGGTACACAACAATGGAAATAGCTTTTCTTAAATAGAAGGAAGTATGAACAGGAGAAGAAAATCAGAGGTGTAACCTGGATGAGAAGAAAAAAATTATGTCACTGACACTGGAGATGAGGGAGCTGTCTCTAGTCTGAGTCAAGAGGCCTGGCATAGAGGGAGAGCAAATTGAGAAGAGGGATCCCTCTGTGTAGGAAAGTCAGGACACAGAATCAGAGGGGAAATGATGCTTGGTTCGGAAATTTAAAATTATATTGAATGCATAAGACATCAAAATAGAGAGACAAAATCTGAGGAAACATTGTAATTAAAATATTTACTGTACATTACAGTATGTGGAAAGGACAGCTAGTGGTAAAATCAACAGGCCATGTTAAAGCACTTTTTTTTCCCTCTTGAACAAGAATATTTTCTATAGAAAGTCAACTGTGAAATGAAACATACTTCCTATTCAGTTGAATTCCCTATTTATCAGCCATTTCACCTACCATGCCGTGTACCTCATATACAGAATCAAAATTAACGTTTGCTGAATCAAATACAAAAACCAGTGAATCAAATACATTACCTAGAAAATCAAATCAATATTAAATCAAATACATTCAGAACCAGTGAATCATCTGCTTTTAAGAACTTTTTTTGTTCAAATATAGAGCTCTTAATATCCAAAGATAAATGTATTTGTTTACATATATACATATGCTAAAATATTAGCATTTATCTTTAAGTTACCTCTAGAGAGAACCTAAAGCAGCTTAGTGTGGTTCTAAGACTGTCTGATATATCTTTTTAAACACTTAATAACTTGGAAAGGTAACAATATATTTTGAATAACCATAGCAAGGTATTTACTTGCTCAGTTTTAGCCAACATAGTACTGCAGTCTGAAAACACCAGAACATTTCAATTTTTTTTTTTCCCCTCTGGTCTGTATTTGTATAGTACCATGCACTAGGAAGATTCTTTATTACTTTTTATTTGATTTCAGAGAGAATATAATGCACAGGTTTAATCTTCAGATCAAAATTTGACTTAGCTCTAGAGGGCAGTTCTAAAGTGTATGTAGCATCTCCATTTAAGGTTGCATTTTGTTGCTTTTTGTTGTTGCTTTTTGAGAAGCTTTTCTTTAAAAAAAAAAGCACCTAAGTGGTTACATTTGAAAAGAATGCTCACCTAGGTATCGTTCCTACTGAACTCTATAAATCCTTGTGAAATGACCTTAGGGAAAAAGCCATACAGCACTGTAGTAGAAATACCTGAATTAGATGTGAAAGGCCCTGAGTCTGTTACAATATACAGTATTGTCTTACCAGGCTCTGCCATCACTGGTTAGCTGTGGTGGGGAGACCAGCACATTTGTATAGGATCTAGCCTTCCCAGGAGCTGTACAGGCTGCCGTTTGTTGTACCCTACCATAAATTCATATGCAGATTTTCCTCAGCTGTTAATTTTCATCTTAAACTTGTCTAGGGAGAAGAGAAAAAGTACAAGGAACAATACTTCTGTTAATACAAAGAGAGAGAAAAAGTATTTCCAGCATTACAGAGGTTATTAAACTAAGCAGCACGTCACAAATGGATTCTTTTATATTCCTTTACTATACGTATTCAATATCTCAAGAACCTTTGTGAAATACAGTATGTCTACTATTTATCTAGCTTTTTATCCTGAGCTGTGTGCTCTACTGTCCTCGTTCATGCACTGAAGAGTTTGGAGTTCGACAGGTGGTTTTTTTTACGTCATAGGTTCCTTTTGAGATAGTAAGTACAATACATTAATAAAATAAGGCCACTGCAGAACAATTGTATGATGTATAACAGAGCTTCCAAGTAACACTCACCTGATGATTTCATTTCCCAAAGTCAATTTAAAAGGCACAGAAGAAATATTCCCAAATATTTGGTGAATGAAGTATATCCATCATCTATTTGATACCTAACTTTGATAGCAACTTTCTCCTAAGAATAAGGAATGTAATGAATCCTTTCCTGTTTATTTGATTTGTAATTTCAGTATTTCACTGAAAGACCACTTTTAACCATGTGGTTTCCTTATATAAGCTGTCATTTAAGAGAAGCATACCTTCTCTTTCCTCTGAGCTTATCAGAATATCTAATAATTCTGTCAAACAAATGTGTTTGTGTGCGTCCTTTTGTATAGAATGTATCCTTCCCACCATTGACATAGAGGATCAGTGAATTACTTGGACAGTACATATGTAATATTGAAGTAAGGTATGTATTTTTCAAAACAGGTTGGACCATTAAGTAGTGTAGGTTAAAACAATGTTAAAAAAAAAAAAAAAACATTCCTTCTTGGTCCTTAATGAGCTCAGTAAAAACACAGAACAAACTCTCTTAATTTTGCATATAATTAAATCTTCCGTAGAAATCCTGGATGGAGATCGATCTCTCCCTCTGAAACCAGCAATGGGTTGTGATTGTGGAATTTTGTTTCCCTAATGCTCGTATTCACTTGGCTGTTTGCCCTGCTACCTGAGAGCCTAATTTGGGGTTAATGTTATTATTACTGGACCTGCTCCATGAAAGCTGTGTCCTGCTGTCCTTGCTGATGAGAGGTGACTTTGACAGTCTTGTTGAGTGGACATTGCAGCTTTGATATTTCCAACAGGGAATAGGGGTTTGGAAAGATACTGCAAGACATCTGTTTGCGTACAGCTCTGGAGCAGACTCTTCTGCCTATTCAATTTTTACATAATGCTCTGAAGGTGCATTAAAGAAATTGCTAGGAGAATGTGATAAATCTTAGCCAATTTAAGTGGCACAAAGTAACTTCTCCTCTAGTAAAGACCAAAATAGCACAAAAGGTGCAACGTAGGTACAACTGAGATATCCAAGTTCAGAAACGTGATGGTAAGAACTCTTCCTATGTATTTGTTTGCACATGTGAGATGCTGCATAAATGCTGTAAAGATGCACCCACCCTAGCTAGCAATTCATCCTAAGCAGAAGACTCGGTAAATTGACTCCTGATTTGCCATACAGTACTTAAACAAGGGCCTAAGCTCCAGTAAGAATGAGAGGCTACAGATGCCCTGTGTGTAGCATTTCATGGCATGGCTACAAGCAGCTTCCGGCTCAGCATGCATCCCTACAATTCATGCTTCACAAATCCCTGACTCTCTCTTAGCTTTGTCTCTATTTACCTAAATAGCCGATGTGGTACTGGCCTGTATGCTTGACTGAAGTTGTGCAGGAGTCTAGAGGATGCCATAAGATATCTGGGTTTGTTAGCTGTAAGCTGTTACGACCACGATCACTGCAATTGGGTCCTGTGTTTCTGTTCCTCAGCTCCCTTGGTCCCCCCCTAAAAGGGGTAGTGATGCTCCCTGCTCACACAGACAGGCTTATCAGTGCTTGTAAAGCTCTGGGGCAATTCAGTAACAAGCACTGCAGAAACCACAGTGTGAGAAGTTGGGCGCAGGCAGTGCGTGCAGCCACACGATGAGCAGTGGTGGCACAACAAAGTGACCACACAGCAAGCAGTGGCTTAGGGAATGCGGCCACAACTCCTGTGGGAAAGAGGAGTTTATGTCTGTGGCGTGTTCATGTTTATGTTCATGGCATAAACAGCCTTGGGGGGCACTTTAACTTACAATGACTAGTTTTGCAACCTCAGTGCCTTTCTTTTGACAGATTTTATTTTTTATGTGCTAAAATTGTGGAAGTGTCCTGATTTTATTCTAGCAAAATCTGTATCCTGTATACAAGGAGATGCAAGACGTATGCAGTACGACTCAGGGGCCCAGGTCAGTAAAGGGGAGTTAGATGTGTTGGGAATGTTGCATATTAAAACCTGTCCCACAGGCAGGATTCAGTAACGTAACATTTAAAAAATGAACAGCAAGTCAGGAAGATCCTTTCTTAATATGGCAGGCTGCTCGTGTAAGGTTTTTATTGTCCGCTGAGGATGCTGGAGTAAATTAAGAAAACCAGTCTTTTGGGTAGGGGTGCTGAGGCAGGGCACTTTGTTCAGCAGTAGACCAAACCCTTGGAGTCAGGTGTGGCTCTYCACAAAACTAATATGATAGCGCTATCCACTTTTCACCTCTAACGTTATCCTTTTTCTGAAATGATATGTAGTTTTGAAAGAAAGTCAAGTATGTTTCGAATAATAGGACATATTCTTGTACTCGGGAGAATATACTTATTCTAAGAAATACCCAAATTAAAAAAGATCCCTACCTAAGATCCCTTCCTACTATTGTAGGAAGCTCATTAGTAAAGGGAAGGAAATTCTACCAATATCCAGGATACTCAAGTTTTGATCAGTTTTAACAATCTGGGAATTTTACTGCTTCTGCCATTCATTTCGGCTGTGTTTGTGCGCCAGACATTTGGAAGCAAGTGCCACAAAATTAAAAGGAGAAAGAAAGATAATACTGAAGAAGTCTGATCAATTCCATGTTTGCTCTTCCTTCTGAGCAGAAAACTGAATGTGCCCATAAATTAAAATAAACTTGACTGGATACCATCGCTGCTAGTTCTAAATTAACAGATGAGAAATCTGCTAAAAAGCATCCCTTCTGATACCGCCTAATTTAAATTAATTGCTTGTCTGTAAGTCCAAATCAAAAATTAAGAATCAGACTAAACCCACAGTATTAATACTGCACCTAACTATTTAATCCTGGAAATTGTTCTTCCAGAGCTCGGCTTTCAAGGACGATTGCTATGAGGTTCTGTGTGGGTTGTGTTTCCAAAGAAAGAAAACATTACCCTCTCTCCACTTCAGCATCTTCCCTTAGGGAGTCAGTGAGCTGCAGCATCATGTTTCTCTTCCCCACTGAAAATGACTTTTTCTTGCAGCAGAGCCATCCTTTCATTTTATCCCGATGGTCCTAGTGCTTTGATGGTGATGGTGTGGGTTTGCTCCCAGCTATGCACAGCCCCAGCCTGGGCAGCCCTGCTATCCAAAAGCAGTCCAGAGCTCGTAGGCAGAAAAGTGCAATTTTTTAACATACAAAGAGGGTTTTTGTGTTCTGGAAATGAGTTTCGCTGCAGGCGATTTCCCCAAGATACAAGGAAGAGGAACGAAGGGGAACTCATTCCTGGTCAATTAGCCTCAACAACAGGTAGTGTCACCGACTTGCAGAAACGCTCGGTGCTTTTGGGATACTGGAGCTCCTCCTGCTCCTCCTGCCTGAATTCTGAATTAGTGACTACACAGAAGAAACACAACAGTTAATGAAACTGCAGGCTAAGCATTTCACGCTGTATTCTCTAAGGACACGTAGTGAAGTTATCCAGAGTGTGAATGCTTTTCAGGCATTTCATTCTTAGGGAACAATTTTGGTCAAGACCTTCTTCTTTAGTCACAAACCTGGTTGTACGTTTCTTTGCTCCAACACCTGCAAAATGCTTGCATCTACCCATGTCCTCAAGGCAGTCCAGCTGGGGAGTTTCCATCTTTTACTATTTCTCTTGTACTGCAATCATGCTTTCCTTCCACCTCTGAATACAGGTACCAGTGGCAGGTGCAGTGCAGGTAACAGCCCTGGCACGGACTCATGAAGAAGTTAACTAATGTTTTCCTTGTTCTTGTATAGTTAAGTGGCCAGAAATTCCATTATTTCTGCCATCTTTGTCCTCCCACCGTACCTTTTATTCCAAGATCTACACCTACCTTTTATACGTGTTCTGGTATTAATGTTCTGGGTGCTGACAAGGCTCAGATTCACCTGATCCACAACAAACTCCCTGAACTAGCTCAGGAGGAAAAAATCTCATCATTCACATGAGGATCATTGCCTGTATGTGCAAAAGGAATATTGACTCTTCTCTACCTCACCCGGATGATTTAAAATCTTTCTGCATCAAACTCGGCACACGTGCGCTATACAGAAGAGAGCTTAATCTGTAGAAATGCATTTTACAGCTTTCTCTGATACCTTGTGATGATGTATTCTGAAATTGGGTTTCAAACTCAGGATTTCCTGGAATTCATAATCCATATTCTCATGTTCTGAGTAGCCATGGATGGGAGTTTCARTTTATTTCCAGAGATTAGCCTAGGAATGGTGCATATTTATGGAGCATGTTTATAGGGAGAGCATGTTTACACCAAAGCAACTCATCCACCCATAAGGGACTGCACTGTCATAGCTGTCCTGCGTGACTTCAGTACAATGAAGTCCTTGGCTGGGATGACGATATTGATTAGTATCTGAGCGTGGTTGATCGGAGAATGCTTTTCACTAGTGATGTGGTTTGCTCAGTTATAGATTTGATTTAATAGGTAAGGGATCTGAATAAGTTGGTTGTGACTTTGATGCAGTGTACAGCATCTCTAATTTGATAGGTCATTAATCTGCCAGGTTTAACTAAGTAACAAATTGCAGCTTTTGTCAGCTCCAGAAATAAAACGAGGTGGAGTCCGGACACTCTCTACCTGACATGCCCTTTCTCAGTAATTACACAGTTCAGGGGATCTAAGCTTCTATGTTGTGACTCATTCCTTAAAGTGCCACCGTTAAAAGCAGGTATTTAATGCTAGGCAGGACTACATGAGATTTGCTAGTCAGCAATTCTGTCTTGAAAAGTAATGTTTCCGCAAGCAGCCCAGTACTTCTAGGAATATTGATAAACATGCCCTGCTGAAAAGGTGTTCCTAAATCTAGATACACGTACAGCTTTCTCAGTTTCTCTGGTCCTACTCTCCTTACTAAGGCAGAATTCAGATTTGATAGCAATGTGTTTTGATACAGGCTCACTTGATCTGAAAGGTGGTTTATTTTCTTTTAAATATAATTTTAATAGCTTTTATTAATTAGAAGCATACATGGCTATTTGTTTGACAGAACCTCTGATTTCTCTGAACGCTAACAGTTCGTCTTTGTATGCACAACTGAGCACGGACACTTCTAAATATCGGTCAGTAATTTTAAAGCTTTTCCAAAGTCCAGTGCAGCAGAGATCTGTTCCAGTATTGTCAACCAGATTTTCACAGTACTGGCACACTGAAAGTATAACACATGCAGAAGATCTGACAGGTCCCAGAGCTTTCTACTCAAAGACCATCCAACACTCTTCAAAAATATTCCAGCCAAAATTGTTTTAGCAGGGCTTTGACAATTGAAAGTATTTGCATTTTCTTGAAAAGTAAAAGATGTTGACAAATGAATTTTCTAAATATTGATGAAAATGATGAGGGAGAAATGAGTCAAAAATCATTCTTATATGATGTGTATTATGTCCTAGGAGGCAAAAATGAGAATTTTTATCTGAAGGTCATGAGTGATTTGTGAGGTTATGGAACCGAACATATTTCCTTCATTTTTTATAAATTATCTATCTTATACTTTCATTGTAACCTAATGTGGTATTATCCATAAATGGGATTGGTATTGGAAGAATAATAGTCATGCTAAATAGTGGCTAAGTCTCTTTGCATTTGAAGAGGTCTAAATGTTGTACAGTTAAACAATGCACAGTGCAGAAATAAAAAAAATAAGCTAAAAGTGGTGAGTGTGGAGAAAATCAGATTCACTGGAGAAAATTCAAAGACGAACATCTAACAAGAAATTTGAGTGGAAGACACCTATTTTCTTTATACTCTTTTTTGCTGGCTAACTTGTTTCTAAACTGAATTTAAGATACAGTTTTAAGTATGCTTTAACTTAGTGAGGGAGCACGAGTGTATTTCATTATTTTAGGAGAGACTCGATCAAAACAAACAAATATTGTACTGAGATCCAAGTAGGAAGCCGGAGGTGGAGGAGGGGGGAGATGATTTGATTTCCAGATAAAATGGTTCAAGAAATTTAGAAATGTAAATTCAGTTAGGGGAAATGCATCCCTGTGCCGGGAGCTAGCACAAGCCCTAGGCACCCTTCAGGCCTGCTTAAGCCCTCTGTGAAGGCTAATTAGCTACATAGCATGAATTTTCAATTCCAGATAAATAGCATTTTACAAACAGTCTGCAGAACTAGAATTATTTATTGGACATGTTTGTGAATAATTTGAAGTATAGGATGAACTCAGTCATTTTAAAATGCATTTACAGACAGTTTACAAGTGGGTGGGGAATAAAGAATCAAGCTTAAGAAATATTTGTTTAAACCCCGCCCCCGATTTCTCTAGCTGTTAAAAAAGCTCAAACATGCTTCATGGTAGGGGAGACAAGGACTTGCGCTACCTTGAGGGAGCACAATTTCTCTAAAACCTCTCGGGTGTGCCACGATAAAATGTTTACTATTTTATTTTTTGGATCAGAACATATTTTCCCCCTTGGGGGAAGGAGTGCCCTCAGTTTTGGGGAAGCGCGTGGACAGAGTGGAATTTTTATGGTGTGGGAGTCCAGGGGCAGGCTCGTTGTTCACCCTCTTCCACTACGGGAAGGTTAGTAATAGTCTGACCCCACAGAATCTAAAATTAGTTCTATAAAAAACAGATGGCATAAGGATATTCACTTAATTTTYTTTATTTTCACAAGCAGAATGAAGTAAACCTTTATAGTTCTCTAGTAAATGTTATGGGATACATGTCAGGATGTGTATGTTACGGGATACATGTCGGATGTACACGTATTCGTGCTTTCACACGAGACCACCATACTCCTTTTCAGGCTGAACACGGAGCAACTGGGCAGCTCATTTTTTTATAAATCAGCCTGAAAGCACAGGTTCTTCTACTTTCAGGTACTTATCCTAATTTCTAACCATAATTAATTCATGGCTCATTTATACTCATTTGTCCTTGTGCCAATATTTTACTGGTGGCTTAAGTAATTTTTCTCTTCCTTCATGTTTACATACCCAGATATATTTGTAGGGAACAGTCATATCCCTTCTTAGCTATTGTTTTGAGAAGCTGAACAAGCGAAGCTCTTTTAATCTCTGCTTGTAAAATAAATTATCATTTATATAGCTCAAGCACACTTGTTTACTATGAGGTTATTTGTGTTCTGGTCTGCGCTTTAATTATTCTCTGACTTTCTTATTTGTCAGGAGCAACAAGAAAAAAAAATTGAAAAAAAATCACAGGCAGTATTTTCTGTGCCAAAGCAAGCCTGGGACCCACAACATCGTATATATAAATGACAGCTGGATAAATGTGTGCAAAAGCTGATAGACTTATATTGCTAGAGTGCATTTGGGATGGGCTCTTTTAATACGTAGTAGTACAGTGGATGTTAGAAAGCGGCATTTGCAAATTCGTACCAGGAAATGCCAACTCAGGAAAACAGTTCCTTTTAAAAGCTAAACTGAGTAAGTTATATCTTTTGTGTAAATTCAGCAGGGAAAATTTCTGAATTCCATAACTGTAGAGACTACTTGCTGCAGATACAAAAGTATTTCCTCACTGTATGTTAAGCTTACAGTGACTTGGCGCTGAATGAAAAGGAAGATTTCCCTTCTGGTGGATATTCCAAAACTTTAACGTACATGTTTTGTCCCAGATGGGGACTTGATTACGATAAAAAGCCCAGTGTAGAAAATATTCATAAGGAAAATATCTGATTTGGTTTGTACTTGAAATTGCTTTCTTTCTATAGGTCAGATGAAAACAAAACATTTTCCAAAATTAATGTTTTATTTTGGGAATGATGTACACAGCTTTTCATCCACTGGTGGTACAAACCTTTGTGCAAGCTGCCATGCCCCCTTGTCCTCTGCTGGCCGTTTCTGCCAGCGCTGCCACGTCGCTGGGGATGCAGGGCATCCGCTCTTGGAGGGGTCATTCTGTCTTAGGAGTGATGGATTTGACTGAACCATAACAATGCTCATGGGGGAGAATGAGGGGCTCAGAATTACAGCTCTATGAGACTCAGTGGACATCTGGTTATCAATAGATGTTAATCCTCAGGTAGAACAGACTTTTGCTTAGTTGTGTTCTGTGCTATCCTAGTGCAGTGCAATGTCACGCAGCTGTGGCAGCAATGGAAAAAATATGGTGACAGTTATGTGGGATGTTCTCTGGAGTTAAACCTTCTGCTTGGCAGAAATGAGTAACGCCAGTGAAGCTTCAGGCAACCACACCGAAGGGCTTTTTTTTTTCTTGTTGGCTTACTCCTTCCAGTGCCCTCTTTCTCGGCTGCTAGCTGTGCTTCTGGCTCACCATAAATGATACTACTTTTCTTTTCAAAATTCATAAACAGGAAGAAATAAGATTTTGGACACCACAATGTAGGACATAGCCCAGAATAGCCCAGAACCAGAAATAGTGGGATCACTCTGCAGGTACCTGCAGTGTGTCTGTACAAGCCAGCCCAGCTCAAGAAGTAACATGGCCATGTTTCCCAGCAGTATGCTTGATTTAATTGCCTTTGGGTTGATCAGAAGGTTTATAACCTTCACATAAATGCACCTCCACACATGGATGGCTACTCTATTTTCAAACGCTTGCACAGCACCATATTGTCATGTGGATTTGTCAGCTCAAAGCTGCGAAGAAGATATTTGGACTCTGCAACAAACTGACAAATAAATTTATAGTACAAAGGAATTTTTCACGTGACACAATAAAAGGATGCAGATAATTAGAAATAATCACACATCTTCTTCCCCTGCTCCCAATTTCTCAAATATCCAGAGTAGCTCAAACTAGAAATTCTAATATTTCATAAGTATAGGCTATGTGTAATTATTATACCACCATATTTATTTAAATGTCATCTATGAAATGTTTTAATAACAGGAGGTTGCAATAAGGCTTAGATGACAATAAATACTTAGATTTAAGTATGGTGGATGAAATTCAAGTCGAGGCATAGGTTAGGTGGGATTAGACAGCAGGAAACTCAACGTTGCCAGCTCTCTTGGGACTTCCACAGTAACTGTAAGTCCACAGGGATGCTCCTGGAGCCGCTGCTTCTCCTTATTTCCTGGGACTCAGAATAAGGAGCAGATTGCAGATATTTCCAAGGAAAAAAAATTGTGTGATCCCCAGATGTTGGAACGTCACTTGGCAGCTGTCATAATGATTTGGGGGAAAGGAAACTGGAGAAAAAGCAAAAACTCATTTTCTTGTTATGGGGTTGCCCTGTGCTGCTGAGGGCAGCACTGGTGCACCTGGAGGGATGGGAATTAACAACACCTGCTTGCTAACTCAGATCCTAGGAAATACTAATCTAAGGCTCATACTCTCAAGCTCAGTTATTTGGTTGAGCCAAGAATACGCTGTAATCAGGGTCATCTTTTGCTTTTGAATTTTAGATGTCTGGTTTTTGTTTTGGTTGTTTGGAAGTGGTTTTTTGGCTAGCATGTTGCAATTTTTATTGTCTTTTCTTTTTCTATCTCATACTCTAATCTACGATGAAAGCTACAGTTCTTAGTTTCCATGGGCAAACAAGGACTGATGGAAGCTACAGGAGTGATGGTTGTTCTAAAAGCACACTAGCAACCTGAGGAATCTGGCTCTTCTCTTTATCAAATGTTTCATTGGAAGACTGTGATAAAATTGAAATACATTCTGGTTTTGTCCTTTCTTTTTTGTTTGCCAGCATCTATGCTGATTTTTTAATGGATGCCACTATTTCATAATGCTGTGCTTTACATCATACTACACTCATCGTACCAAAATACCATATAACATACTTAGCAAGCAAAACAGTTACCGTACAAAGCTTTTACAAACAGGCAGCATACAATCATAGCGAGCAATCCCCAAACATCAATACATTGTATGTTGTATTAGGCTTCAGAAAGGTCATCAGCCTACAAGAAGTAGAGAAAGCCCTGCAGATTTCCATTTCTTGGCTTGGCATTAGCAGCCAGCCTGTCAGACCTGGTCTTTAGAGTCAGATCTGACCTACGGTAAAACAGGCGGTTCAACGGGTGCCTCAACGGAGGGAGTCACTTAATAGGCGGCAGATCTGCAAGCTTCTAAAAATATTTTCTTCAGCAGCCTTTTGTGCGGGATGCTGTATTCGTTTAGTCTTAGCCATTGCTTTCGTTGAGAAATACCGCTGGCCTGATTCCCTTCTCATACTCGTGTAACCCTACTGACTTTGACAGTGCTGCTCTGAACACCAGTGTCAATGAATTAAAGAGCAGATACTGTATTTCTAAATAAATGTGTGAGTCACCGCCAAAAACATTTTGATATAGGATGGGCTCTCGACCAATTCGCTCAGAGTGCGCTGGGTCGGAGCGCATCAGCAACCTCATGCTGATTCCTTCTCCAAGCATTTTAGCTGATGGAGCAATTCACCCGACAGAAACTTGCTTGTCTGCCCATACTCTTACTCTGCAAATAGTCTCATTGATTTCATGGAGTAAGGTGCTGAGAATTTCTCTTGGAGTCTGGTCTGCAGTACTTCATTTGGATAACTATAAATTAGCCTGCTACTCGGGTTATCTGCCCACTTTGGGGAGTATGGTGCAATCAGACACCTCTCTGCAGAGTGCTTTGCCTCTGGGCGTGCAAACACCACTGCAAACCGAGTGCTCTGTATGGGAAGAAAAAAGATGACCTGAGGCCATGCTCCTCAATGTGCTACCCAGAAGGCAATGGGGAGTGACACTGCTGATGTCTTCTTAACTCTCAAAATTAATGCATCTTCACTGTCCAGCCTGTGAGCCAATAAAATAGCCTAATTAGCAGTATTGGGCTTAAAATAAAATGATTCTTAATACGGGCTTTCCTGGATTTTCCTTCAGAAGTTAAAATGTTTCTTTGCTAGGAGGAAGTATAAATAGAACTTGGAAATAGTTGAAACATCTTGTTTTGTTTTGTTTTGATTTTTGCTGATCTTAATTTCAAAAATAGACAAGCTGATTTAAACGTTTTTCCTTTTAACTGACAAGAAATGCGATGTTTTTTAAGAAATTAGTGTTTTATAAAGGAAGCACTGACAAGCTGTCTCGCTGCTTGGTACTGCCTGAATATCAAAACAGTTATTTTAAATGCCTGATCTACAAAAGGGTTTTGTTTTGCAATCCAAAACAATAAATATTTCTTTTTAGTATGTGGTTTTATTTTTCAAGGTATTTAGCAGCCTGGCATTTTAGTGATGGCTGCACTGAAAAAGACTATCATATGTCAACAGCAGGCCTGTAGCTGTCTCTCTGTCTTGCTTTTCCCTTTTTTCCCCTCATCCCTGTATATCTCAGATGACCTGATACATCGTTATTTTTGTAACATGGTAACGTGAGATAGAACGTATGTCACACTTCTGACCTTAAGAGTAAAATGTGCTCTTATTAAAAGTGAAAACAACTACCCGAATGCCTCTTTTTTTTTTTTTTACCTGCCAAAATGAGAAGTCCCAATTAATTGCCACTTGCACAAGTTAATGTGAACCCAAACTCTGAACGCAGAACTAATTGAGCTTCTTTTTATATTGAATGACATGGGCTGAGCAGGAGGTGATGTCAATCCTTGATTACCATTAATAATACCATTCTAATTGCCCTGACTATCTCACTGTAGCTGTCAGCGAGGTGACGCTCGTATACATGACTAAATTTGGTATGCTCTGCAAACCCATTGCCACTGGGACAACCAGTCTGGCTAGCAGACTGGCAGGCATTTTCTGATGCTTGCAGGGGAAGGTGCTGCAGTGCTGTACAATCTATAACGTCGGGCACGTGATACGTGATCACGTTATGAGTGGGGACAGTAGTATGGTTATTTATATTTTAAGCAGATAGAAGGGCCAGATGTAGCGGCACAACCAGAGTATTGCATTAGCTAATTAGCAGCATCAATAATACAGGGCAATCTTCAACAAATGTTTACTATTTAAAAGAGTTTTTTTGAAGAGCCAAAAATTTCACAGATTTCAGTTTAATATCATTTCCTCCCAAGTTCACCTGCACAGTTAAGATGAAATGGATTAAGTTGATTTTCTTTTCCCATTATTTGCTTTTTCCCTTTTCTTGCCAGAACCACCACATGAATGAGGAAGTGTCATTCTGGATGAACTTTCATTATATCAGAAAGCCTGATTAGAAAGTAAAGAACAGCTGGGCTACATATTTTATGAGCTTCCTTTGAAAGAAAGCTTTTTGAGCATACTGCTGTCAGTCAGTATTTCTCTGGCTCCTTCAAGTTTCCTTTTCTTTCAGTCAACCAGCGTGTCTTACTAATAGGGCATAGAGAACTTACCAGAAAAAAGAATGTGTTGAAAAACGAGGATGAATTTAATACATACTCTTCTATTTTTTCTCTAAAAGAGACATCTGGTTTTCTGTCTCAACCCTGGTACTAACCTTGCACTGCTAGTTGGGAGTATGGGTCCCTGAAGTACTGGATCCTTCTGCAGCTCCAGAGTTTCAGATCTGGTGGTAGATGTGTTTCCATCAAAGGACTGCTGAGGATGTATTTATGCTCAGCAAGTAAAGACTTCGCTGGCATCACAGGAGTGATCTTGGAATATTGTTTTGAGCCTGGAAAATTTTACTAAAATAGAGTAATAGGGCAATACTGACTTGAGGGCATGCTACTAGGCTGGACTCAGGAAACAGAGGTTGGATGACTTCCCATGGAAGAAGGCTCTTCCCTACTTTTTGACAGTGGCAAATCATTCAGTCTCCTCCATCTCAGTTCTCTCAAAAGAACAAGAGTAAGGGTACTTGTTGACTCCCTTTGCTTGCTTTTCCCAATTATGTTGGCCTGCATGAGAGCAGCTCTGTCTGTTGCCTCCCCCCCCCAACTCAGGCAGCTTCTTTCTCAGTTACGTTTTCATTCTCAGCTACTTTCTGGAGGCTGCTGCATTTAGGAAAAAAAAAAAAAAAACAACAAACCAAAAACAACAAACCAAAACAAACCTGTATATATATTTGGATAAAATAATGCTTGCGAAGAAACAGGGAGATAGCCTGATTTGCTAAGTCCTCTTTTATTCTGCTCATGTGGTATAGCCCAAGGATGACTACATGGCAGAGACAGTAGGAATGTCTCTACTCTTCTTAGGAGCCAAGTGAACCTCATGGCACAGACRGGGAGATGGTTAAACAGGGTATTTTCAAACAGAATGTCATTGAAATGTAGTCAAGAGTCAACTCTGCCAAAGCCGCAGAGATACCATCACAGAGCATAGACGAGGGTGTCAAGTTCATACACTCCTATATTCCCTTTTTAATTTTCACATGCTAATTGCATTTCTTCCATTCACAACTAGAACATCGAGAAGTTGGCTGTAGTTATAAATACAAATTTCAGATCTTTTGGTGTCTTTCAGTACATAGGCAAATTGGTTTGTTTCCAGTGACTCTGGAAATCTTTTGGAAAGAAAGTAAGGTTGCATCTTAAAATCTTGCACCTTAAAATGTTAGGTGATGCTGCACATCAGAGATGGATTAAATCTTTTGCTGCAGGGTTTTCTATTAAGCAGCCCCTTGTCAATACAGAAAACACGGCCAGATATTTTTAGCACACTTTCTCCTGCCCTTCCCCCCCCCATCTTTTTAGGTACAAGCATTTTGGCTTGGAAGCTTAGCTGCAGAAAATACCTTCACTGTCAGTTTTGCCCCTAATGAGCTCTTWTTTTACAGGAGCTTTAGGTAGTTTGCAGTGCTAAAATTAAACAGCACAAATTCTGAATTACTTGACTCCCTAGCCAACAGCTCTCCGCTGCACAGGAAGAATGCCTGTTTTCTTTTGTTTTTAATAGAAATACAGCCAGAGACCCCAATTTCGGAAAATCAATGTGTGACAGCTTTGTGGCAACTCCTAGTGGTTTGTCACTGACATCTTATCAAAGATGCAGCCCAAAAACAGTGAACATCATAGTCTTCGTACATAGTGTATTGATATTATTGCATTTTCATTGATTGCCTGCCACTCCAATGGAGTAGTTGTGATGTATGGTCTTCTGCCACTTTTGCAGAGGCGGACTTCTTGACCTGAAGGATCTGTCAAGCCTGGGGGATATATTTTGCAGCCTTGTACGCAACTTGACTTGTGAGCATCACCCTATCGAACTCATTGTCGGGTGAAAAGAGCAGGAAGAGAAAGAAGCGTAAGAGGGGACAGAGAGATAAAAAGGAGGGGTAAAGAAGGATGTGAGTCATTTTCTGAGATTCCCAGAGGCGAGAGATTAGCTCATGAGACTGCTTATGGAGGTGTGTCTGGAGGAGGCATCTTGGTGTTGTTTCACATGAACAGGGTGATGGAGTCTGAGCCTTCTTGAAGAAGGGTGTTAAATGATTTACGGAGTCTAGTTCATGAGAGGCTAAGGCACTGAGGAGATGGGAAGGAGGCAGTAGGAGGGGATTTGTGGAGAAAAGAGAGCTCTCGAACTGCAGTGAAGCATACAGGCTTTTATTTGCTCTGAAGCGCCCGCTCAGAAACCTAACTTCAGATAGCACAAAACAAATACAAGATAAAAATATTTAAGATGCAAAATGGAGCATTAGTCACAATCTGATGATGTTTGGCACTGCACTGTTGATGTGCTCCCTTAAGAATATGCCAGTTTCTTCCAGACTTTCTTGTGACGCAGAAGAAAACGTAACATTAAACTACTGACTTCGTCCTTGCTAAGTACATGTGTACATTTAATGTTTTATGTAAACAGTTAAGTTAACAAGGAAGGTGTTGGCTTTATGAGTATACATAACCATTCACAAGCATATTTTAGTTATATAAAGCATACTTTTATTTGCTTTCAGGAAAATAAGGGCAAATAAATCACATTCTCTTGAATCCTTTTATTTTATTTTACTTGATCCTGTCATACTGAAAAGTGTTCATGTCCATCTTTAACATGCTGATCTAGAATGCAGTTCAGAAATATTCAGATTTGCAGGAAACTTTTAGTTTTGAAAATTAACTGTGACTAAGTCTGTTACTTATTGTTATTTTCAAGCTGTACATTGTTACAGGCACAACCTAAAATGGGAGGGGAGGGCGGAGGTGGCTGAATGAGTACAGCTAACATGCTGCGAAGCAGAAATTTTGTATTGTAATATATGTTGGTAATATCATTAACTCTCTGATCTTCTGCCATGCAGAGCAGGGGGTGAGAATGGTTTGCAGCAGCAGCTGAACAGAGATGAAGAAAAAAAGCCAGGCTAAAACTAGCTGCTGCATTATTGATTATCTGGAATTTCTGACTTTTGATCTGTATAACTGACTTTTCCCACAGCTGTTTGCAAAGGTTTGCCACTATAAGAAACTATTTCTCGTTACTGATTTTTGAGAAATGTCTCTTAACAAGGAGTGCGGATACCCTAATTCCAATTTAAAAGCATCTCCTTTCAAATTGATTCTATCCATTTTGAAAATGGATTAATTGAATCCAAAATATGGCAGTCTTTTTTTTTTTTTCTTTCTTCTCCCCCCCCCCGATGGATATCCCAACAGGAATAGTCTGTTCTCATCTCAGGCTCCAACTTATGCAAATTAGTGCAGTTCTGTTCAAGAATTTGGTGGCATCAGAGTTTCCACGGTTGAAAGGAAGTCAGGACAAGAGCAGTATCTTTTACACTGTAAAATGTACACAACCTCACTTTGTTTTACAGCAATCAAAATGGGACTTCAGGTGTTAAGGATTTAAAAAACACACTGCATTGGCAGAAAGATGAACTAACACTTTTGTGTGATTCTGTTAGTCTAGTTTTTCCATAATTTAATACAGCAACGAGACAAGAGCCTTTCAAAACAGTGCCTATGTATAAAGTAATGTATTAAGTTTTCTTTTGACTCACAAGATTAGAGAGCATTAGAAAGCTTGTTCACCATTAGCTGTTCCAGTTTCTTCCAGTAATGTTAAAAATAACAAAACCCTGAAGCCCCAAGCCTGTTCCTGTTTAAAATATTGCTGGTGGTCATCAGCTAGTACTTCAGGGGTTTTATTCATTAAAATATTTTAATAGAGCCCCAAATAATTATTTTCAAGAGTGTCTGAAGGGCACTAGAGATCAGTAGCAAACAATAAATTAACTGAAAAAGAATTTAACATAATGTCACACAGTGCAAATAATGAGTTTCACTGACTGTAATTACCATTTAAAAAAGAAAACTTGGATTTGCATAGTCTTCTAATAGACTAGGTTCTCCTCTTACAAACAGATCAAGCCCAAGAAACAGAAAGGTTCTTCCTTCCTTTAAAAATWCTCCCTTCCCCCACCCCCCTCCAAAAAAAAAGTGCAACAAACTGGTTTATTCATAAATGTGTTGTCAAGATGCCCAGGGTCTCTGTACTGCCCTGATTGTCAAGCAGCAATGTGGCCCTGTCTTAGAAGGTCAAGGCTCTGTGGACATCTCTCTCATGCTGAAGAAGACCCAGACACCTCCCCTCCCTTGTTGCTGGCCCCTTTCTTAGCTGAACTGGAGGAGAGGCTTCAGTCATGGGGAGAAAGTGAGCAGCGAGGAGTTTGTTCTCTCTGCCTTCAGCATTAGCATAAAAATTACACAGAAATAAAAGTGTCTACAGCATTACAAATGCATACTAATTATACAAGAATAGATCGCAGATGTTTTCTCATAATGAATGGCAGCTCATGCTGCAAGGATACTAATTGGTTTTAGTGGTAGCACTTTGGAGGGTCCTGAAGTGCTCCCTGTACAGAGATACTAATGAGAGTCACGTTAAAATATATATCCAGGTATCTTTTTGGAACCTCTTAAGATGATAAATAAATAATTGTTCATTGTTTCTTGAAAATACTGTATTAGTATGGAAATGTGACAACATCAGCCAGAACTGAGCGATTATAAAACTGCTACTAGTGAATCAAGTTTTACGGTAAGGTTCAAGTCTATAAGCTGGCCTGATCACCAGTAGCAGACTCAGTTTATATAGGCATGCTTGTTCTGTTCGCATCTGTGACTACTAGGCAATCATGGGGATGATTTTTGGCCTAATGCATCAGTTCATCAAATTACCTATATATGTCTGCATGGGTATGTTGGAAAAAGACCAAGCTCACGCCTTCAGAAGGCAATCCTCTAAGCGTATAGGTAGGGATTTTGCTCCAAAGTTCACACAGGAAGCGTTTGATCTTTTTTTTTTTTTTTTTTTTTTTTTTAGCAACCACCATGAGATATATTATTGTCTTTAGTGTTGATATGTGCTTTAGAATATTCTTTGAGTACTTATTATGAAAGTGAAAAATATTGTTGACAAAAAATGCAATATGAGCTTTTTTTTTTTTTTTTTTTTTTTTTTTTAATAGTGCATACCTAACCTTCTTGGGAGCAGAAGTATTTTCTTCTGACATGGGTGATACTGCATATTGTGATGTGTCCCAGTCATATTGCAGTTTACTTAAACAGGAAGAGCGGTGAGCTTGATATGGAAATGCTTTTCCCATATGTGAAAGGAAAGCTTCAGCATTAGTTTATCTAGGATGAAAAAGGAAAATGTGAAAGCTGCATGTCATTTAATTCTGAAAAATGACCTGACCAGATGTCAAAATTATTAAGCAGCAGCATGACAGCCCTTGGATGCCAACCCTTGAAAATAAGACAAGCAAGACAAGGAGATATTGAAATATGTGGACTGAAACTAAACTCTGAGTGTGTGTGTATTTTCTTAAAGGGGAAACAAAAGTCTGTCTATAAATGTTGGCTTAATCATTTGCTTCCAGCAGTCAGAAATATCAGTTGAAGTTTGCCAAATTATGGGGAGCTGGAAGATTTCAACCTGTAACTTCGATGATCTGTTATTTTGGTTTTCTCTCAGGAAGGCTATCTCCGATATATCCCCCAGAGATGATTTATAAAATGTATACACTGTTTTAAAGGGCTTTAATAGAGGAGAGCTTTGTTTGCCCATTCCTTGCTGTGTCCCTTTCTGTTCCCTAACAAAGCAAGTTGGTTGCGTAGGATGGACCGGGGGTGGGTAAGCATGTGCAAAGGCTTCATTGACTGTCATGTCACTGACAGTCAAGGTCTGAATGGCCCCAAAAAAGAGCTCTTGTACTTTCTTATCCCATGTATAGGTTATGCACGGTCACTTGCAATCTCACCCATAATGTTGACAATGGAAACTAGATAAATAATTTAATGATAATACTTACTGTTCTATTAAGAAACTGTTTGGGGTGGGTTTTTTTTTTTTTGATCTGCAAAACACTTTATAACCATTTCTCATAAACTCCACCTTTCACAGATAGGGTGCCGCAAGCAGACGTTTATCCAACGCTGAGGAAAAAGTAGGAATAAGCACTTAAGTACTTATATCCTCTATTTGGAATTGAATCTCTACTCTGTGACAGAACAACAGACTGGTTAAACACTGAGTTGTTCTGCAGTGCTGCTGTTCATTCTGTTTCTATTCTAGCAAAACTAATAAAAATGCTTTCTTCTATCTGCTGTCCTATTTTTAATTGTTTCTTTGGTGTAATCATATCTTCATTGATTGATAAAAACATGAATCTTGCATTTTTCTGCAAAGGTAATTGATTTTCACCATTAATTTCCAAAGCAAAAAAATTACAAATTCAGTTTTGTTAAAACTTTTTATAAACTATTTTATTCTTTCCTACTGAAAGTTAATTAAGAGCAACATTCATTTTTTTAAGCATCTCCTAGCTGTAGCATTTCATTTATGAATTATAATTACAGTATTTACCATCTTTCATCACTGATGTCAGTCATCAGCTTCCAGGAACCTACAAGTTCAACATAGTCTAATGTTTAAAAGTTATACCCAGAAATTGAATATCAAAGTTTCTATAAAAAGAAAAAGGAAATAATATATGGTAATAACATATTCAGTGTGAGAAATCTGTCAAAGGAACAGAATTTTTAAAGTAATTTTATCACTTGCTTGGAGGAACCTATCAGTTCCTCCGGGCTTTCCTTTGGGCCTGGTTCCGCCAATATTACTTGATTCAGATCTTGCTAGTACTAATGTAAATCTCCATTAACTTTAGTCAAGATTAACTGCCTATACTGATGCAGACAGAAATGAAGTTAGATACCGTGCAAGAGCCTAGGCCTCTTCAGGAGAGGAGGGAGAGCAGTTATGATAAGGCACAAGATGACACCTTGCTAATAGCGGTTTTGAGCTCATGTACAGACAGTGGAAACCATGGAGAGAAGACCTTGTGTCTGTCAGTCTGCAGTCCTGTGACCTTACCCTTGATGGTTACCTCACACACCAAAGAAAGAAGGAAAAGGAGCAGACTCCCACCTTCTAGTACAGAGTTTCTTGAGGTAGTGATACTTAAGGGACTAGAGAGGTAAAGATGTGTGAAACAAGACAAGATTAGACAGACTTTCAAAGTGTGACACTTGACCCATGAGCTTTTTCATTCTATTTTCTCTCCCTGTCCTGCTGAGGAGGGGGAGTGAGAGAGCGGCTGGGTGGGCATCTGGCTGCTGGCCAATCCACCACACATAGGAAAGAAGAGTCCCAGGCAATCTGCAGATGTTCTTCATACCTTTAYGTGATGAGGGTACATGCTGATCTGATGGGAGTCCATCTGCAGAACCAGAGTCAGCACAGCAGTTCCCATTCTATGCTAGTTGGGACTCACGATCTCTGTCCTCTCTCCCTGCTCTACTGCTGAGCGCTCATCCCTGCCTCCCCCTCCTCTCATCCCATCTGTCCCAGGCCACTGTCCTCCCAGGCCTCATGGTTTCTGTCACCTGCTTGCCTCTCTCATACAGACCCTGCTGCTCAGATCTGTGTCTCCATTCTCTCTCAGATGTCTGGTGCCATGGGCTTTGGGCTGGAAGGAAGGACGAAGCACAGAGTATAACCTACCCACCCACACAGCCTTTACTGTTCCTTCTCACCTCTCTGAAGCTCTCCTGGGTCTTACAGCATGGCTCTTGCTCTTTTGCACCTTCAGTGCCTTTTGCACCTTCAGAGAGCCAGATCAGAGAGCCAGCACCCATGGGCATGCAACCTGCCCCTCTCTCTCTGCCATCCTCCTGCAGCACAGTGTTTGTGCCTGGGATCAGCAGGGTTGCCTTGCAGAAAGGGTGTCTTGGGAATGGGCTCCACCAGCCACAGCACTGTAAGCTCCCCTTAAGAGAGATGTACCTTGCTAAGTGGGAACTGGGGATCTGGCTTGACCTCCAACATAATGCAGGTAGTGGGATTTTGTCCAGGTCCTCCTACAAAGGCCCAGGAACACATACTTCACAGTGGCAGATCTTCCAGGAAAACAACAATCTTGAGGAAACCCAGAGCTAGGGAGCCTGCTACTTTCTTTAGTAATATATTATAATGGTAATTAATCTCACTGTTAAAAGGTGTGCCTTTCATATTAATGTGTCTGGCTTTAACTTCCACTTCCTAGAATCATAGAATCATTTAGGTTGGAAAAGACCTTTGAGATCATCAAGTCCAACCGTTAACATAGCACTGCCAAATCCACCACTAAACCATGTCCCTAGACACCACATCTACATGTCTTTAAATACCTCCAGGGATGGTGACTCAACCACTTCCCTGGGCAGCCTGTTCCAATGCTTGACAACCCTTTTGGTGAAAAAATTTTTCCTAATATCCAATCTAAACCTCCCCTGGCACAACTTGAGGCCGTTTCCTCTCGTCCTATTGCTTGTTACTTGGGAGAAGAGACTGACACCCACCTCGCTACAACCTCCTTTCAGGTAGTTGTAGAGAGCGATAAGGTCTCCCCTCAGCCTCCTGTTTTCCAGGCTAAACAACCCCAGTTCCCTCAGCCGCTCCTCATCAGACTTGTGCTCTACACCCTTCACCAGCTTCATTGCTCTTCTTTGGACATGCTCCAGCACCTCAATGTCTTTCTTGTAGTAAGGGGCCCAAAACCGAACACAGTATTCGAGGTGCGGCCTCACCAGTGCTGAGTACAGGGGGACAATCACTTCCCTACTCCTGCTGGCCACACTGTTTCTGGTACAAGCCAGGATGCTATTGGCCTTCTTGGCCACCTGGGCACACTGCCGGCTCATATTCAGCTGGCTGTTGACCAACACCCCCAAGTCCTTTTCTGCCGGGCAGCTTTCCAGCCTCTCTTCCCCAAGCCTGTAGCGTTGCATGGGGTTGTTGTGACCCGAGTGCAGGACCCGGCACTTAGCCTTGTTGAACCTCATACAACTGGCCTTGGCCCATCGATCCAGCCTGTCCAGATCCCTCTGTAGAGCCTTCCTACCCTCGAGCAGATCAACACTCCCACCCAACTTGGTGTCATCTGCAAACTTACTGAGGGTGCGCTCGATCCCCCCATCCAGATCATTGATAAAGATATTAAACCAAACTGGCCCCAATACTGAGCCCTGGGCAACACCACTTGTGACCGGCCGYCAACTGGATTTAACTCCATTCACCACAACTTTTTGGGCCCGGCCATCCAGCCAGTTGTTTACCCAGCGAAGAGTACTCCTGTCCAATCCGTGAGCAGCCAGTTTCTCCAAGAGAATGCTGTGGGAGACAGTGTCAAAGGCTTGACTAAAGTCTAGGTAGACAACATCCACAGCCTTTCCCTCATCCACTAAATGGGTCACCTTGTCATAGAAGGAGATCAGGTTAGTCAAGCAGGACCTGCCTTTCATAAACCCATGCTCACTGGGCCTGATAACCTGGTTGTCCTGTACATGCCGCGTGATGGCCCTCAAGATGATCTGCTCCATAACCTTCCCGGGCACTGAGGGAATGTTTATTTTCTGATGAATGATGAGTCTGTGGATGTAGTGCCAGTCAGAACCATGCTTACAAAATAGCATAACCTTTTTTTTCCTCACCCTACGTCTGGGTTCTTGAGTACATSCTGACTGTAACATTTTGATGGGCCTGATACTGCATGTCTGTGGTCATGTCTGAATTGAGCAACATTCTTGTAGAGATCCCCAGACTGCTCTGAGTGTCCTCAAGAGCAATATAGCTATGTCAGCCCAAAGCAGACTCTGTGTTAGGTAGTGCTGGCAAGTGACAGGTCTTATTAGTGTGCGTGGGGCACAGCGTTAATGTGTCTGTGCTGCTTTTGTCTGTGGGAGAGCATCTCCTCGTGGCATTGCTCTTGGTGATGTGGATGTAACATCTCGTATGGGTGCTAGTATAAGAATGTCTCTGTGTGGGATAAACACACCCAGAATATAGAGGTATGGAGAGAGTGTTTTATTTCTTCTTTCTATAGTCTTTAAAATATTCTGGACAGGTTATTGAGTTATTTTCAATTGAATAAGAAGGAGATGAACTTACAGATAGATATGTGGGGATATGTATGTCAATGTGATGAACCAGAACTCCATAATCCGCATGTTGAGATGCTTGCCGAAATGTTTTTTTGTGGACATGTTCCTTAAATTACCCTAGGCTGTCAGGACATGTTTTTGTTATAGCCACACAGCTGGAGAGGACAAGGCATAAGGAGCCACTGCCTCTTCTAGCCCCCATAAGAATGGTCATGACTTAGCCCAGTGACCTACATGTAAGAAACCTAAGTCCAGGCAAACCTGAGGCTGACCCTCTTTAAACCTCAGCACACTGACTCCTGAATTCAGGGAGTTTGTGAGCTTCTCCTATTCAGAGGCAGCTGGGGTTGGTAGGGTAGCTAATAGCCTCTATGCCCATAACACTATTTGGATTCAGGCACCAAAAATGAAAAGTAGAGCCTCCACCCCTTGAAGAGAAGCACTGTTTTGTGCTCTCCATTGTGTTGTGTGCCATTTGGGGATGCATTCCACCTCTTGGCACTTCTCTTTTTTGCACAGCTCCTTATGTAGGGCTAAGCTAAATGCCACAGTGTAGCCCTTGGTAATTCACCAAATAAAAAGGAAATGTAAATATTATGATGGTGTGAACGCTAAGTAGTAATGCACCTAATAAAATGTTTGCTGGTGGAGCTCTCTCGCTGGCAAATGCCATGACCCATATTACTCAGTGTATATTAAACAAGCTGTCACCTAAGCATATTTGTGAAAAATAATACTGGATGAAAAATGCACTTCGGGTATTTTGAATGTCTGCAGCATTTAATGTCTGCTTGCTGTATTTGCCAGAGCCAGCATAAAATAAGTGTACTAGACTACAAGGACAGTGTCGTCCTGTCAGTTAACGTACCCATATATTATCAATTCACAGCACGACATGAATGCAGATTGTCCCATAATTTGAAAGTATTGTGAGCAAGCTCTCAATTTCTGAGTTCTTAAGTACCTCATAAAAAATACACTGATAATTGTCCATAAAATAATCAACAACGCTAAACTATGAATTTCTGGGGTGAAAACTAATAATCTGTGGGGAGGAAGACATGGAAACTTTCCATCCTCTCCCTTCCCCAACTCCAACAAAGTAGGGAAAAAAGGTGTGAGATTTGGAATAGACTGTAAAACATTTTACCTGCGGACTCCTAGTTCAAATTCAATTTAGGCTACCAGTCAGGGAAGGTAATTAGCTGACAGCTGTTCTGTGACCTGCGTAGGAGAAATTAGCTAATGAGCGCGGTCCATTTTCTTCCTAGCAGACAGGTACCTGCATCTCATCCAGAATGTGTCAGTGCTCTCCTGGGTGGTCCCACAGCAGCCAAGGACATCCCGGCCATGGAAATAGAACTCACCGCAAGGTGCCAACACACACACGCATACGAGGTCATTGGAAGAACGGAGGAGAAACTCTGCACCTCTTCCAGGGATGAGGGTCCTTCGCCAAGTGAGACACATGCTTTTAAAAATGTGACAGAAAGAGGTAGGGATGGCTGATGGCACTGATGAAGAAAGCTGTTGCCCGGGAGTAGGATCCTTGCGTGTCACTCACCGCTACCCCAACCTGTCCCATGGCCGGAGCAATGCTTGAGGGAGCTGAAGTCCATTTCATCTTCCCTGCTGGGAAGGCCTGAACCAGGAGGAGGGTCTTCACCTCAAACTAGTACTTAGCAGGGGAAGCTATAAGGCAATCACTCATTTGGGGGATATAAAATCAGACTGTGGTTCCATAATATTCTCCCTGCAAGACCTTTCACTTAATAGTCTTTAGACTCAGTTTTCTGTCTTTGCATTTCAATAGCGGTTTTCCTTTCCCCATCTCTGACTGCAGATTCCTGGCACAGAAGTCCCTGACCCCCTCTGTGTTTACTTTTCATTACGAATGGGTGGAGGCAATGTTGGCTCAGCTATGTTAAAGAAGTCTTTCCTGTCCCCAACTTTGTGGCATTTGATCTTTTCTGTTATTTTTGAGCTACGGTGCTTCACAAAAGTAAGTTCTTTATTTGATTTTTCTTTGCTTTAATTCATACTGTGCAAGTACAGATGTAATGTGGTCATGTTGACTTCATGTCAGACTGGTAGACAATTCCTAATTTTATTCCCCACTATTTCTCCCCATCAAATCTATCTCAGTTTCTATTCCACATCTTCCCAGAGCCGCTCAAAAGCATCATTACTGAAGAACTGTCTTTGATCACTTGAAATAGACTTAAATACTTTTTCAGTGAATAGGCAGACATTACTTCATATCTCAATAAAGTGCTGGTCTGACATTTAAATGTCATTTTGACACACTCCTGACCTATATGTCTTTGTTCCTATGAAAAGCTTCAAGGCTGATGTCATATTTAAAAGTATTTAAATCAATCTTAAAGAGGAAAAAGAAGAATAATTGTATGACACATTCTAGGGACAACTATTTTTTATAAGCACAGAGAAGTGGTGATTCTTGTTCAGCATTAGTATTTAATAAAGATTAAAAAATATATCTCAGAAGATAAGAAATTCACTTGAAATTTGTAAGCCCAAAAATTTGCTTCAAGGAAAAAAAAAAAGAAAATATAAAAGTCATTTCCCAAACCCAGCAGTGAACTTCTCTAGTGGTATACCTATTCTTTGAGTAGACAAAAAATTCCTTTTCTTTCCTAATATCAGAAACTAGTGAAACCATCATCACAAATATCTCACATCCCATGAAATCATTTAAAGAAAACTTTTTGAATTCAGTATAATTTGGCTCATCTTAGAACAAATCAGTGACTCCAACTGGGAGACAAGCAAGTCTGCGAGTAACAGGGGAGGGATATCTATGATCTAATCTCTGGATCTGTCCAGAGTTACAACTAGGGATGTTTTCAGGATTAGGATCTTCACATTTTTACAAAGGGAAGAAGGACAACTGAAACTGTAGCAATGGGAAGAGTTCCAGAGGTGAAGCCTGATTACTACCTGGAAGCAAAAAGAAAACAGCAGTTAAAGACTTTTTTTTTTTGTTCACTTTAGTAGGATAGCATGAAAAAGCATTTATTTGCATTTGCCTGTAATCCTTTAAAATAACAGGAAAGAAATGTTTAAATACATAAACAGCTGTATAAGTACTACTGTCATTATTTCAGTTATTTCCAGATTACACAGGAGTAAATATACATGGCAGTAATCTTTATACATTTATCTCCTACTAGGCTGTGTATTTTATCTCCTATCTTTGCAACATCATTTGCAATCTTCTTCTTCCTGCTTGTCATCCAATTGGTAAGTTTTATATTCTGTATGTGTTGGCAGGGAAGATTTGCATTTTGAGGCAAAAGCCAATTTAAGTGCAATACAACATTTTAAGAGACGTGGCTCATTTTCCTAACCCACGAGGGCATGAAATGAGATAAAAATAGCTGGGTTTGCCTGTTTCTCTGAAAATGCCCTTGACCAGTAAGACATGTCCAGTAGTTCTTAGCTGTTCTTGTTTTAATTCTGAACTCAGGAAAACAGGATGTTGTGGAAACATTTGAAAAAATGTCCTCTTGAAAAATCTTTCTTTTCCATAAAAGGTGGAAAACATCATAACGCACTTAAGGCCAGTGGAATGTTTATTGGAAGGTTTATATCATTGAGTGTTATTTTCCTCTACTCTAGGATGCCAGGTCCAGAGAGGAGATATTTGTAGCTTCTCAGTAAGGTCCGATCAAACATTAAAGGCTCATATATCTGCTCTGGCTCCAGTGTTGTTCCCTGAGATGCTGTGAGGTGGCCCTTGAGAGTTCCCCTGCACATGAGGCAAGTTAACTGTTAGAGAAGTGAACATTATGCTGTGGCCATGTGCCGCAGTTTGCATAGGAGTATGCACAGTTTGTGTAGGAGAAATGATCAGGGCATCTATATGACCTAGTAACCTTGTGTAACCAAAACCAGGTCGTTGCAACCCTATGTTGTAAGCACAGAGCAGCTGGGAGTTCATACAACGTAAGCTTATATGATTTGGGAACTACCCATAGGTCTGACCATGTGTGGAGGGAGGTGTGATCTACTGCACTCCTGTTTCCTTCTGAAAGTCGTATACCTGTGTTAACAAGCCAATGCATCCCACCACCCAGCTCAGGACGCAGGTGACACAGCTAGTATTCGCTTGCACGCATCTGCAGCAAACCAATAGCAAAATCTAGCAAACTTATTTGCGTGGCAAACATGTATCTACACAAAGTCAGGTGCTGTTGGAGAGTTTAGGTGGAATATTCTATGTTAATTCAAACCTATGTACCAAAGTAATATTTTCATCGCAGGGCACGTGTGGAGAGTAGTTTTAGGTTGGTGCTGTTAATGACAAAGAAAACCCCAGTGTGGGGTGTTTGCAAATAGAAACTGCTAAGCACGGTCACAAAGCACAACAGAAAGTCTTACATATGAAACAAAAGAAATCAATGTGCAGAACGTGTATGAAGAAGTAATTTACATGTTTATGAGAACCTATAAACTTTTTTATTGTATAAAAATAGGTTTTCAGCTTGTCTGCCTCTGAATAAGTCTCAAAATAATAAAATTTATTTTGGATGACTGCTTATAGGACTCCAACCCAGGCAGTTTAAATCACGTCTCCTGTCCACTTTAAGAAACAAAATGATTTTCTAGCTTTGACATCATGTATTGTGATGATGTTAAGTTTGAGCCATAATGTAGTGGGGACCCAATTCTTTTAGCCTAGCGCGTAGCCGTGAGGTCTGTATTTTTAGCGTCATTAAAGCAGCCTCAAGTATAACAGGATAAAGCTGTTATCCAGGAATAGGAAGTTACTTCTGGTCACCCAGTAAACATATTTGGCTATGGCTTGCAGGCAGGATGGCAGATGAGGGCGTTGTCACTGTATGTGCAGAGAGATCCCTTCTATTTACTACCAGGAACGTTTGCAGGACATTCATATTTTCCTTGTTAAGAGTTGTGTTTCTCAAACTCTCCATAGTTTAACTGGCAGGCTGCAACCCAGGGGCAGCCTTTTCAAGGATACAGGTAACAAGAAGGGCTGTGCAGACATATCCATATAATTGTAAAGGTAGATGACATTTTGTTATTATCTCTAGGCCTTGTCAGATTATTTGGTAAGCCTGTTTTTATTAATGCATTTATAATGGACAGTGAAAGGCAGATGGAGTTCGGATAAATTTTCTTTCCTAGTGCAATATTGCAAATCAAGATGTGCTTAATTTATTATGCACTATAAATGCAGTATTTTTAATTCCAAGAATATCACAACATTTTTTGGTATTCTTTTTCTGTTTGAAACAATTAAAATGAAGTGTGATAGCTCTTTATTTTCCCATTTAGGAGGAAATGCAAGCACCAGTACATCTCCATAACAGACTGGCGTAAAAAAACCAAAATGCTTTTTACTGAGGAGTCCTTCTTCTCTTTCCGTGCTGGACATGTTTCCATGCTGCAGAGTCCCTCAAACTGCCATCTCTCTTCACGCTCATCGGCCTCGGACTGGAACTGAAGGGGGATGATGATTCCTCTCCCTGAGGACACTGACATTAGCAACAAGCAGTCAGTCATAAAGGATGCAACCAGAAAAGCAGAGGGGGAAAATGACAGTGGCACTTCCTAAATATTAAAGAAGCTATTCTAAGACAGAAGCAGAAGTATGTGTTGACAATGTTAGAAGATCAATGGCTAGATACAGTCAATTCCTTTTAGAGAAAAGATTATTTTTCACAATTATTCATGTAGTATTTAAAAATTTTTGTTTGTTTACTTTTTTCTTTTTTCCTCCTTCCTTTTCCCCCTTTTACTATGATACTTGAGATTGTCTGCACTGGTTCTTCTATGCTTTTATTCTGCTTATTCATTTGTTGTCCAAACTTCTTACAGTTCCCTAGGAGAAAAGAGCATCACCTAGGCATTGCTAGCTTTTATGCTTGCTTTATACCGCTTGCTTCTTCTGAGCGTCCATTTAATACAGGCATTTCTTGGGTAAATGCCAATTACTTGTTTCATTATATTTCAAGCTTGAATATATTTGAGACACGTCATGCCTGAAGTTAGCTATCTGCCATCTGATTCCATTCAGTGAAGGAAGCGGCCTACGCATTAACTCAGTTTAGAGCCAGTCCCATCCGCTTGCTGCTTCATGTAGCCATGCATTGGATTTGATTGTGTATTATTATTTTGCGTCTATTTTGGTTTATGTCAGGATTACACAGTGAATGAGTTACTTTATTTCTTACATTTCCACATTAAATGTTACAAGTAAACTGCCATGGTTCTCTCTGTATGCAGTTAGCACATCAGCTGCAGTTCTCCGTACTGGGGATGGATACTAATTTTTCAAAGAATTTATTACCATCACAAAATTCTATGAGTATAAAATTGAGATATGACTGCAGTGAGAGTAATCTTAATGTTTTCTGGGCTAATGTAAAGACAAGTCTTAAAGGAGGGAAAATTTACTTTTGCTTTACATTTGCAATCCCCAGGCACATTCAGTCATTTTAAAATTATCCTGGGTTGTTTAAACCAAGTAGTTGCTTGTGTTCTTCAGAAATAGCTTTTGACACATTATCTTTCTGGTGAAGCCTGTGTACTTAATGAGTCAAAGGGAACCGTTTTCCAAAAACCTCAGATATTTTGCATGGATATTCATCATTATCATTATCACCAGTCATCCTAGTGAACACCAGGAAAGCTGCATATTAGTCACTGTGAAAGGTACTAGGTTGAACTATACATCACTGCTACCTTTTAACAGACTTTGAAACAGGACAGCATGATTTACATTTTTTCGCATTTTGGAAAATCAGATGAAGGCTCTTTTTCAAGTCCACAAGCATTCACCTTGCCAAATTAGCACTGATTCTTTGCCAGTTCATTATGGTGGGTATGAGGGAACCTTTAGGTAGGGAACGTGTTGTCCTTGCTTGCACACGGGAGTCAGCAGTTGGGGTTTGTGATTGCTACCCGCTGAAGCATTTAGCAGTCCCACCTGGAGGACCTGATGAGACTATTTAGCAGCATTGCAATAGAGTGAAGGAGCTCAGTGGCAGTTTCCCATTCTACCCATGCTTCAACATGCTTCTGTCTAAACCCCCTAGATGCTGTAGACCTAGTGCCTGAAAACTTCCTAGGCATGGTAGCTCTGCCAACCCATGCAGCACTGCGACTGTAATTTTTCTTTGCTATTTCTGCTGCTGCAGGAGTTGGCAATTGGTGTGGTACAGGAGTCAGCGCAAACAGCAAAACAGAAGATAATGAAGGTCTTTGAAAGGCTGGCCAGACAGACCCTCCCCTCAGTAAGGTGCTCTCTCCAGGTGAACGTATCTGCTCATTACTAGTCTGTTCACATGCTGATCCGAGTCAGTGGAGAAATTGTCAGTTATTTTGGGGGAAATAGTACAAATCCTGAAGTCCCTGAATCAGCAGGACTGTAAAAGCTTATGAGCAAGCCCAGAAACCCAGTTCCTAGGGTTCCTCATCTTCTTAAATGGACAGATTTAAATGTGTCATCACCTCCAGCACATCAAATACAAGAATTTTTCTCCATTCAATTAAAGCACTTCTTTAAAAGTTTTTCTATATCAGGTCCTAGCAGCAGAGTGGGTCTCAATTCAAACCCATATTTCTCTCCTCCTTGATTCTTGATGCCATTATATCTAGATGTTATCTGAGAGGGATTTTGTAGTGGTCACGGATAAGTCATTTTGAATTAAATTTGTAAGAGTTTGATGCTCAGAAAACAATTATTTAAATAATCTATCATCCTTTGCTAATTTGATTGAATTTTCTTAGCTATAATTCAGGTAGGTAGCCACAAAAGGTACAAGTGATAGGCTCAATGGAGATAAAATAGTTTAAAAATATGCTGTCAGGTATCTGAAAAATTATAAGTGATGATGTCAAACAACAGTAGATAGTCTGTATTCTTGACTAATTTGGGGCTTATAAAAAGATTTATAAGAAAATTTTCAAACTATCATACATTACTACAACACCATTACAGATACTTGTGATTTTCATTTTCACAAGCTCCAATACCATTACACCTGCCTCTGCTGATTTTATAATCTGGATAAACAACACTAAAGTCTTGCTCACCTACTGGAGAATTAGAAGAGGTGATTATCCTTTGGTTAATCATCATTCTGCTAAACTTAYTGTTACTGCAGTCATATATTATTGCTATAATGCAATAGGACTCTTGAATATTGTGGATGGAGCTCAGTGAATGATCAACCTCTGATTATTCCACCCTCTTGCTAGCCACCTTCTCTGCACAGGGACTAATAGGACTAAGAGCCCTCCACCTGGTTTACCCTTTCTGCCACTGTGTAGGTCAAGTCACAGCTGTCTTTCATGTAGACCTATTAGGCTTTGTTTTCTTGTTTGTGGAAAAGTTAAAAAAGAAAAGAAATTGTTTTTTAAAAAGTTCAAGTTTTGGTTTAACCAGACACGTAACAAACACCCATCCTCAGAACTAATCCCTCTGAGACTATAATCATATTGTTGGCTTAATAGTAAAAAAGATAGGATTGGAAAATTAATATTTATAGAATCTGACCCAGAAATCTGACCAGAGTGCTGACTCCTCATGCAAAACAAGTCATCTCCCTTTACTGCTTACTGCTTTGGCTTCCTCCCTAACACTCAGAATGTTTCTTCCATCTGTTTTACTTCACGACTTCTTGCTATATTAACCATAGTTCTCCGCTATGCAGTGAAAAGTGAGAACTTTCCTTGGCATCCTGTTTTCATGGTACTGCCGTTCTTGCTGAATTCAATCTCAGTGATTTGCGCTGGCTAGATTCACGTGTTACATCTAGTTGTGAGTAGTCATCTAATAAACAATTTATATGTACCTCAGTGAAATCAACATATCAGCATCAGCTTTACTTCACCTTTACTATGTGGATTAAAAAAGTTATTTCATAAGAAAACAGATGCAGAAATGATAGTGAAGCCTTCCTCTGTGATGCTACAATAAGTAGTTTCTGCAGTCTGCTAGCAGAGTGGAAGAACGATGTAAATGAAGAAGAAGAGAAAGTTATCAGAAGACACCAGCGATGATGGTATTAGTTGGCTGCAACTCCTTATGAGGAAATTTTGTGGTCTGGGATTCTCTTAACTATTGAAACATACTGTCAGTGAGACTGACATACTGTAATCTCTTAAGCCCTCTACCGTAACCACCTGATTGTACTTTTTGCCAACATTAGAGCTTCTACATATGTAAGCAGAAGGCAATCAAGTCTTAACAAAGTTTTTAATGAACTCTTCTTGTATGGATAATAAATATAAGGTGGCAGTGCAATGATTCAGTGTGGGCTTGGGAGGGGGCAAATCCTTTTATTACTGGGGCAATAAAGCAAAGATAAAGGAAAGAAAGAAACAAAAAAGGAAGTGTGGATTGCCTGGGAAATAAGTACATTTATAAACCACTGTTCTAATAAAATATTAATTAATTTAGAATGTATTAACGCCAATATTTTAACATACTTGCAAGGTTAAGCTTTGATAATGATGCATTAGATGGCTTTATTGATGTACTATTTAATCAGTAGAATAACTGTCCTAACCATGTAATAGGACACAGCTGCATATATAATGACAAATGAATATGTAAATTCAATGGTTTCAGGAATAATAGGCCATTTGAGGGTTTTGCTTTGGCTCTGTTTTCTTGAAATTAGCTCAGTGCTATCTGTCATTCATCTTGTACTTGCTGAACCAAAGGGGTTTGGGAGTTGGATAAGAAACTGCTGAAGGTTTTGCTTTGTTAGAAGATCTATTGATTTTCTCTGTAAAGAATGTTGAACTTGCATTGTGTTTTATGTCTGTGGTGCAAGGGTGCAGTATTCCCTATTGTAACTTTAATAACTGCCATGTGACTGTTTAGAAGGACAGTTCCAGGAGACAAATAGAGAAAGACCCATTAAATGCTTAACAGCTGACAACAGAGCGTGTGAGCAAACGTGATGGAGAAAGACAAACTCTTTTCCCAGTTTTGAATCATGTTGGATTAATGATAGAATTAACATGAGGGGATGCCTGTGTAAAGAACAACAACATTTTATTCCACGAGATTGGTGGCATATCAAAGGATGCCCACTATCAGAACCTTGTAGGACCACTACCATTCTTGTAGGACAAGCACACTGAACAAAAAGCACAGAAAAAACTCTTTCTCATTTTATGTGTCTTTTCCTACTCAATGGGCTATCCCTAGTAGCTTTCAGATCTGTAAACGGCTGGTACCTGAACTGCAAATCTCTAAGGTGGAGAAGGAAAACTGACCATAGCTCAACCAAAGAGACAACATCGCTGTGTCTGATCCGCACCAGAAATTTGACCACTATGTAACTTAATTGGAGGAAAACGTGGATGCCTGTGGCTCCCCCCACCCCCTTCAATCTCATTGGTTCTTAGGCATTTTTATTCTTCCTACTGCAAACACCCATGTCCTTTTTGGGATCTGGCCCTCACATTGAAAGTCAGTGTGTGCTTTAGACTGCTACACTGGCATATTACCACTGACTGTGTTTGATGCCCCCCTTGCCCCTGCCATGTATAATATCTTGTAAATTGCATCTCAATATCCTTGTATTAAAAAAGAAGCTTTGAGGACTACCTTGGGGGTGAAGGCAAATTAGGCAGCAGTGCCCCTAAAAGTTATGCTCAGTGTTACAACAGTGCAGTCCTTTTCTGGAGCTAAGTGTTGTCAGAGTCTATCTTCAGCATAAAGCTGTTCGTATCAGCTAAGGACATGGCCTTAGGAGTACAGGACACATTCCATCAGCTCCTTAGCTATTTCCATGGCATTTTCCCTTTCACAGAGAGCTTTCTTATAGATTATTCTCCATTAAAAAACAGGTATTTTTTTCTTGATGCTTTAGGGGATTTATTATCCTGAAACCATTATCTAAAGAGACATTTGCACTGTCTTTTAGTGAAGTCTCTGCATGGTTATGGTTACTTATGCCATATTAGTTAGCTGTGTCCAATCAAAACTAAAGCCCATTAACAGGGACTAGCTTGCATTTGTACTGTTCAAGGTTAGCGCTGCTGGGAGCAGAAGGTCTGCAGCTGTACTGCCTGGAGCAGTGAGCAGCCCACGGTGAGCTGCGTAGCTCTGCGTCTGTGCTTTGCCTCAGTGCCAGCCAGCTGATTCACTCCCAATGGGAGCAGGGACTGAAGTGGCAAGTGAGAAACGTGGGCAGGGGACCAGAGGAATGGACTAAAATGACGGTGCGGGCATACGCTAAATTATTTATTGAATTAAATTTTATGTTGATTCATAACATTTGATCTGAACTCATAAACTTAAATTTTGCCTCTTTCTATCATATCAGCTAATTTTCTTCTTTAGTGTGGGACATATAGTGTCAAAAATTAATTTCCCTATTGCTGCAGAATTTGCTGTCTTTTTTTTTTTTTTAAATCTGGAAATTGCAACAGCAAATTTATTTCTAACTAGTACTACTTCCTCAATATTTATAAGCTGCAGTAACGGCCAAGTGTTGCTGAAGGTGATGAAAAGGAAATGATGGAGGGGTTTATTCCAGTACCACACACTTGTACATCCAAACTCAGTAGCTGTTTAATGACCGTGACTTACATAATTGGATCTGTATGGGTAACTTACTTTCACATAGGAATGAATCTTGTATTGGTACACTGACCAACTGTTCATTGTTCAGCTCACATGAACACCCTTCTTTTAGACTTTTAATAAACACAAGCTCAGCCTTTGGAAAAATCCTAAGAGACTAAAGGAGTTAAAAGCCCCAACAATCCCAAACCTTTGCACAAGCCTGAGTAGCCCACTGGATGGGACACTGAACAGTGACTCTAGAGAACTGGAGCCTGCATCAGCTGTGCTATGTGGTTTGCAGGGATTCACTTAATACCTCAGTACCCTGTTGTAGCAAGTTTTTAGAACGGGAACTCCATACTGTATTACAATGCTTACCACAATAGGACTTTAGTTAGGGATGAGATCTCTACTGGAACTGTAATCTAAATAATCGTTTTCTATTAACCAGCCTGAAACCAAGAGCAAGCTTTCTTGCTGCATCAGTGCAAAAATCTGTGGCATCTAAATCAGTGCAGAATGAATCTTGGCTGTCCTGGTATCTTTCCTTTATCTCTCCATTAAGTGCTAATTTCTAAGTAAGTTAGCTGCTACTCACTCACTGATGTTCTTCAGGACTCACCTGGGGAAAGAGAAAAAAACAACTTCAGTTTACATTCATGTTGCAAAATCTTAATCCAAACAGAACTTTAAATGTTTGTGTGGCCTTTCTTAGCAACAAATATGTTTGTTCTCTTTTCAAAGGCACACCAGAGAAGGACTTGAATAAGTGAGAAATGTGAATTGCTCTTTGTGCCAAGTTTAAGTGCTGAATCCCCCAAAGACTTTGTTGTTCTAGAATTGGGTGGACTAAACACAGAGAAGTTATCTTTCTTCCATTCTTTACAGGGTGTCAAGTGGATTTCTCTGTCTGTGCTAGAAAAATACATGTGTTGACATTAAAGGATTCCTAGGTTATGAATCATTTTTTTTCTTTTTGTCTGGCCCTACTTTTTTACAAGGAAGTGCATCTCCAAAAAAACACAGGAAGAGCAGGATAGCAAATTGATTGGCTTAGTCAAGGAGCTTAAAATGATTTTTCTTCACACATCTTCTGTCATGCAAGGTCAGACTATTTGTTTGATTAGTGCTTTTACATCAGAAATGCTTTCCTTGGGTTTAAATTCCTGTTGGAGTGAAGTAGAAATTTCCTCTTTTTTATATCAGTGTTCCGCTTTCTTAGCAGTGGTTCTGGCTCATGATGAACTGTAATTTTTTTTGTTTAGAAAGCAGTGCAAAATATTTGTCTATTTACAGAAATATATGAGCTCCAGGAGGGGATTTATCAGTTTTTTTCTTCCCAAACCACAGACTCATACTGCAATAGTTTGTGTTTGCTTCTCTCTGTTTGCTTTTTTTCCCCTTTTAGACTTGATAGACAAGGTGGCTAACTAGGCAGGGGCAGAAAGTAAGTTTTTCCACATTCTGAGTTGTGGCAATTCATTCTGAAGCTTCTCTTGTATTCTTTTTGCTTGTTATCTGAAATTCTTTATGGCTTTCTCATGTACTTTTTTGTAGTGGCAAGGGATCTATGTGGTAATGTGGGACTGCATTCTGTAGGTTTATTTGTACAGGAGCCACACACATAAGTAGGGGATGTTTGAAATCTTGCACCCATGGGCATGGATGGATGGATGGATGGATGATAAGGCTTAACTGTCAYGATATAGTGCAGATTGATGACAACCGATTAGGAGGACAGCCTTTTTGTAAGAGGTGAATTTTTATGTGAAGCCAAATCCTAGTACCATCCTTTGCAGGGACTTTTATTCTACCTTAAGCTCTTTGTGTGTTTGTATGTGTGCATGCGTATGTGTGTGTGTGCGCGTGTGTGTGCATGTCTGCGTGAGCTAGCTGATGTTGCTGGGAGTGAGTTCTCCTGCATGCCAATAATTCAGCAAATGTGCCTGTTGACTTAAATCAATAGGCAAATGTTAAAAATCCCTATTTGCTGGATAATTTAGTTCTATCCTCACACCTCTGGAAATCTACCCCAAAAAGCAGAGTATTTTCTTTGCCTTCCTTTCTTCATTTTTCTTAAATAAAAAAAAAAAAAAAAGGAAATATAAAGATGTCCTTTAACTCCAAGAGCATTAAGAAGAGAAAGAGGAGAAATAAAAACAACCACAGTGTTTTCCTTAACTTTTCGTCTTGCTCTGTCAAAACAATCCCCAACTTTCATGATCAAAGGGCTCTCCTCCTGCTGCCATAGCTGCTGTTGGCATGGTTCTGACATTTAGTAAAATAGCTAAGTTGTGCTAACATGGCACCCTTGATACACTCCTAACAGAATTACTCTAAAAGGAAAGAGCATCTGCTAAAAATATAACTTTAAAAGCACTTGAGAAGAATGTGATTCCACTGCTGCAAATAGATAGAGAAGAAAGGTTGGTACGCTGCTTTCTGTCGCTTACGTTGGTGATGCAGAGTAGAGCAGGGGTGGATATGGTAAGAAGAAGAATGCAGACTTTTGTTTTGGAGATCAAATGTCAGTCAGCTTGTGCTTCTCCAGTGCTTTCCTGTCAATGAATTAACCTGGAAACCTGAAGAGTTTTTGCTTAATTTATTAGTACTTAAACTTTATCCAGTCAGCCTAGTTGCAGGCTCTCATACTATGTTATTTGTATTGATTCTGGTCCCAGAAGAAGTATAGAGCTATAACAGAATGAAGCAAAAGATAAACTATTTCTATAGGCTGTAAACRTGAAGCCTTCGAACACAACCTAGCCCACTAATTCTGGCTGTTAGGAAAAAAAATCCCTCTCGGCAAGTCATTTACTTTACACTTCCTCTGAAGCATCATGTACTGCCTACTATGAAAGATACGACTAGTGGAATAGCTGACCCGCAGAGCTGAACAAGCACAGGATTTCCTGGAATCTTTGGATTTTAAGGCTAAAATAAGCTTTTTTGGTCTTTCAGAAAGTGGGTTTTTTTTTTGTTTTAGAGGAAGACTTGAGGGAAAAATCATCTCTACACTTTGTAAGTGACTTCTCTGCTATGGGTCAAAATGTAATAGACATTTAGCTCTGTTGTGGCTCCTGTCCATTCCTCATTTAAGTTGTTTCCTATTTTCTCTAAAAAATTATTTCTCATACATGTATTTTTAAACCAAGCAATTACATTTTCTTTAGCTAGTTTATGCTTTSATGCAACACTGATGTCTGAGAGCACTCGTCATTTCCTCCGAGGATTCAATTTTAGGTAACACCAGTTTATGCTCAGGCTGAACACTTTACAAAAAAGTTATTTTACTAGGCACCTAACTTAGTTATGTATTTTACCAACCTGATCATCATAGGTTTTCTGTTTATTTAGTGTCTAAAGTGTGTCTTCTGCAGGAAGTTATTCAGAGCAGGATCCAACTTGGGTGCTCTGAATCCATCTCATCAGTACTCCATCCATTAAACACAAAGACTAGCATCCTAATTTAGGTGTCAAAGAGTGGCTGTTAAAAAAACCTTCTCCTTTCCTGGAAGTGATACAGAGCCACATGCACTTGTGGCCTGAGAAATTTGTTCTTACAAACAGATTGTATTTATGATAACGTTAAATCACAAGGCAGGAACTTTGATTTATAATGGAGACTTGTATGCGCTTTTAAAACCTGAGTGACCAGAAATGTTAAGTGGCAAAAAGGACAGCATCTTCTTCTGATGCCCCAAACCCATAAGCCTTCTCTTTGTTGGATCAGTTACCTCTTGCTTACTTTCCTTTCCCAATTAATGAAAGAGTAAAAATGAAAAAAGAATAAAAATACCCCAGTCTTTTAAGTTGTAAACTTTCAGTTTGTCAGCCACATATAGATCATATGTGATATCGTTGTAGGGTAACATAAAATTCAGATATATACTTCACGCTAAAATAAGATTATCTTTATTTTAATTACAGTACATTGAGGTTGGCCTATTAAATGAAAAAAGACTGTGCCTGCTAAGCTTGAAGTTGGAACAACCAAATGAAAGACACACAGCTGAGAAGTATTCTCTTCTCCTAAACACAGCAGCCTGTAAGAAAAAAGAACAATTTTAAAAAAAACCTCTTTTATTTTCTTGAATTTAGGACATAGTCAGCCTCATAATGATCCTAGAATGTCCCGGTGAGCAACATTAAAGACTACAGTGCCAAGTATTTTTCAGACATAACTGGAACTAAAAAACAAGCAGAGTCATTCAGGTGAAATAAGAATGATCTTGAACTTGACCTCAACACTTTAAAAAAAAAAAAAAAGTCCAAGGATTTTCACTTTGAATTAGCATTCATTATTTGCATTTCACGTACCAGTTAGAGGCTCTGATTAAGATTAAGACCTTTATTTTCCTCTGGCCATACAGTCTGAGATGCATCCTAAGAATTAACACTCTAACAAGGGTGTGAGAGACAAAAGGTAGTTGATAGAAGCATTATGCTCCTATTTTACGGGAGGAAAAACTGTAGCATAAGTCTTAAGTGATTTGCCCAGAGTAAAACCAGTAGTCGCTGGGAAAAGTAGCCAGCTTTCATCAGTCACAGACCATGAGTGCAATAAAAYTCCTCTTTCAAACGCTACTTCTTTTTGGCATGTGAGTTTCCTGTCTTGTTTCCATTCCTGAGTCAAGGCAAAGTAGCACAGACTCAAGGGGAAAGTCTGCTCATACGAGATTTGGTTGAACTCCCAGGACTCTTTTGAGTAGTTAATAACAATAAGTATATAAAAAACACCATTCAACCTGTTGGAAGGAAAGGAATGATGATACAAAACCATAAAAAGTTATTCATACGTAATGTTGTAGTCTAAAAGTTCTTCAATTTTTAAAGGAAAAGAAAGGTGCCAACAATGTTCCTTTAAATCCTAGAAATTGTTCTTCCTTGAAATAGAGGGAGAAATCTTCTGTAAGGTGTGGGCTCCTAGTAAAACACATCAATATCTTTTTAAATAATTATGCACTATCATAAACAACTATGAACGGTTTCTGAGAGTTCATTCAATATTAATAATAGAAAAAGATCAGACATTAATTTATTATAACAGTAATTTTTTAGAAATACGAAGTCCTATCTATAATTCTTTGTCAGAATAAAAAGAACAGCTAACAGAAAAGACCATGTCTCTAAACCTAGACTTAACTATAACAAATATAGCTGTTGGGTCAAAGTTACATCTCATTTTACTCCATTGACTTCAGGTGGATTTACTACATCAAAAACAAATATGGTCTAATAGTTCATTTTTCATAGCTTAATCTGATTGTATGAATTTATGAGATATAACAGGAAGTCCTAGCCAAACCATTAGGAGCAGTTCCATATTCCACATTAAAAATCAAAACTTAATTTTCATTTAACAGTCAACATTAAAACATTAGCGTCATTAAAATGCCTTTAAGCTTGATAGCTGATTCTCACCCTGGATGTGAACAGCCAGCCAGCCATTTCCACAGTACATTTTTAAACATCAGCTGCTTTCATTTATCAGAAATTAGACTGACACATCTTAACATTTTATGCAAAGTTAACCAAATGTTATGGAAATTATGCATGCCAGCCACCATAACAGGGTTCGACTCTAAGTTTCCGCTGAATCAATAAGCTGAAGAGAGATTCTTCTGTAATGTTCTTTTTATTAATAGCGCTACAGCTCAAGCTGGGTGCCTCCAAAGAGGCACCTCAAACAAAGAAATCCCTGGGCAATTATACTCTTACAATCTAAATTCCCCACCCCTCATGTAACAGTTCAGACCAGTAGTAATATTAGGGTCTGGGCTCTTCCCGTTCTTCCTTGGGTCCTTTCATTGTCTCTAGGTGGGCGGTTTCTTTTCTTATCTCTAAGGTTGCAGCTTCTGTTAATGAATGTAGCTTCCTTATCTTCTGGCTTGAACCAGCTCTGGGGCCTTCTTTTACTTGACTAGGTACAAGTTCAACTTACCTAGGTGAAAGTTCACAGCTTGCGGCCTAAGGCTTCAGCAAATTTAGCTACTAATGCTAAGCAAGTTATGCTAAACAAGTTCTATATAAGTAGTATAACAAATAGTGCAACAGTCCCCCCTTTTGTTTTTATAGGCATAAATAACCCTTATAAAGGGTCATCAAGAAGGGTACGTCTATACCCTTGCATGCTCCTAAGTACTTTGTTTCTTAAACACGTCTGAACACATTGAAAAAAGCAACAGAACAATAAGARCGTAACAACTACAGGAAGTAAAATCTTAATAAGAGTGGCTAACAGGCTTGATAACCAAGAATTAAGTCCCCAATGGTGAACAGTGTTTCCCATCAATCTTTTGAGGTGCCTGGTTGTAGATGGGAAACTAATGATTGGATAGAGTTAGTGTTTGTTACCACTTTGCCTGTGTTATTGACATAGAAACAGCAAGATTGATTAATAGCTGCACAAACACCCCCTTGACTGGCTAACGATAAATCTAAAGCCATTTGGTTTTGAAGCACCATTTTAGTTGGTCCGCTGTTGTTTGTATGGAGGCAATAGCCAGACTGGAGTTAAAGCGTTAAAGAATGGAAGAAGCCCAGGGAGTATATGGTTCCTGGGGTTGGTCTATTAGGGTCGCCACCCATTCTGGATATACAAAGTATTACTAAAATGGATCCAAGGAGTATCAAGAGTATCAATATCACAAGTTCCCACATATAATCAATATAAAGGCTATATGATTAGAGCTAAACAGGCTGAGCACTACGGATGTGTGTAATTCATCTGGATGTTATTCCCAAATTATCAATGCCCTGTATTGTTGCAAAGCTCTTCTAACTTTTAGTGGCCGGTGTAGTCTGAACACACAGCACCAGTTTATGTGTCCAGAGGAACTTTCCTAGTTATACTTCCCTGACTCTAACCCTGTCAACAGTATTCCCAATGACCTTTAAAACAATTATTAGTACACCTTCTAGGATGACATGGACCACAATTGTTACAGCATAACCGAAGCCAACCATGCTGCAGGTTTGGTGGGGTTCTGCGTGGGTGGCAGTTATTAATTTAACTGATATTTCCCTGTAACTTTTACAACAAAATAGGAAGCTAATAGCACAGTATATGGACTGTCTCATTTATGGTCTAATGTCATTTTGCGAGAGTGGACTTTAACCATTACTGTATCCCCAGAATGGATATCATGTACTTGCATTCCTGCTGGTACTGGTTGAAACCATTGGGCTTGTGCCCTATTTTCTTGTAGACGTTTTTGTATTCCCAATACAAATTTGGTAACCTGTTCAACTCCATCTAAGAGGCTGGTCCTAGCGGGGACAAAGGTCCCAGGTATAATTAAGTATCTGCCAAACACTAGTCCTGTTGATGACAACCCTAGAGGTTGGCGAGGGGTATTTCCAATATCCCAATATCCCATAGTACTATTCCTAAAACTTCAGGCCATTTTAAACCTATCTGACTACAAGTCCGAGTAATTTTATTATTTCTTTCAATTTCGTTGGAGCCATTGGTATGAGCTGGACAGTGTACTACAGTGATTTCCCTTGGAAGCTTAATAGCTTCCAACAGCATTTGGATTCCAGTTCCATTAGAAATATTCTTTTCCACTGAGGTAAGGAACTCTAGTTCTTTCCATAGCATAGCCGTTGCATGACACACTCCAAAAGCGTATTTAGAATCAGTATAGTTACTCGCTGATTACATCCCCACCAGACTGCTCTTGCTAATTCAGTTAATTCAGCCCCTTGGGCACTCACTGAGGGTTGTAAAGGTTCTGTTTCAAGTACCTCTAAGTTTCTCACCACTGCATAGCCTGTGTGTCATTTTCCATTCACATAGTATGAAGATCCATCAGTGAAAAGGGTTAGATCCAAATTCTCTAGAGGTTGATCTCGCAGATCTTCCCGTAGTTGGCTGGAGTGAAACACCACCTCAGCACAATCAGGATGCAGCTCACCATCAGAGGTAATAGGCAGTAAAGTTGCTGGATTCAAAACATTACATCGTTTCAAAGTAATATTATCYGCATTTAAAATCATTAATTCATAAAAATTTTATGGGGACAATGCTTGTGCAGCATGTTGTTTAAGAATCAGTTCTACTTCATGCGGGACATACACGGTTGTTGGGTGACTCAGAATTAATGGTCTGCTCCTTTTTATGATAGTTGCTGTTGCTGCTATCGCTTTAACACAGGAATTATTCCCTGCCATTACAGGATCCAGTTGAGTTGAGTAATAAGCCACACGGCAGCAGTGCGGACCTAGCTTTTGAGTAAGGACTCTGCTGGCTACTCATTTGTTCTCATGCACGAATAGTTCAAAGAACTTGGAGTAATCCAGCAATTCCAGTGCCGGAGCAGAAGCTAAAGCTCCTTTTATAGCTTGGAAAGTCTTTTCTTTCTCTGGACCCCAACATATAGGCTCCACTTCCTCTGCCTTGGTAGCTTCTATCAATGGTTTACTTAACTCCCCTAGCCCTGGCATCCAGAGTCTGCAGTATCCTACTGCGCCTAAAAATCCTTGCAGTTGTTTCTTTGTTACCAGTCGAGGTATTTCTACCATAGCCTGGACCTGTTCTGGGTCTACTAATCTTTGCCCTTCTGTTAATATAAATCCTAAATATTTTACTTCCTGATGACACAGCTGAAGCTTAGAAAGAGATGCACGCTGACCTTTCTTCTGCTAAATCAGTACGTAGACAAATAGTATCTTTCAAACAATCTTCGTATCTCTTGCTGGCAAGTAACAAATCATTTACATATTGTACAAGTCTAGAACCTCCAAGTAATACAATATCTTTCCAATTTTCTCCTTGCCACCCCTGCATGTGATCCTTAAAATCATTGTAGATGTCAGAGGTGGCTTGGTCCACAAACACACTTACTGCCAATTCATTATTAAAATTCTGGAGAGTCATTCCCGCCCCGTACGTCAACAAAGCCTGTTGCAATCTTCCCCAGTAGTCACTGGGGTGTTCCTGTGGCCTCTGTCTACATTCCTGTACTTTAGTTCAATTTACTCTTATCTCCTCCCAAGCTCTAATCACATTTATCAGATCTCCAACCACTGTTTGGCAATTATCTCTATCTGTTTGATTATCCCAACCAGGATCAACCTGAGGCCAGGCAGTCTGACTTTCCCCTGCCTGTAGGGTTAATACCACATTCTTTTCAATTATCTTATCTTGCTCGTCTGGACGGAACAACTCCCTCAACAACAGGTCAACATCCGCCCAGGATAGACCATATCCCAAACAAATAATGGAAAATAATGATGCACATCAACCTGCATCTTCCCTTAACCTAGGCATTTGATTTCCCCACATAACCAAATCCCCAGGGTTCCAGGGGTGATGGGTGTATACATGTAACACTGGAGGTGGGGGAGGAACATTTCACGCACACATACACACACCCCCTCACCACTGGCTGCATTGTAAGAGGATTAGGGATAACATTAGAAACCACAGAGTAAAGCCCAGCAGAACCAGTGGGGACAGCAGAGGCAACTGGGGGGGGAATCAACAAGCGATACAGAGGGAGGAGTATAGGGTGGTGCAGAGAGCCATCTCTGCAGGAGCCTCAGTTAAATTACTCACAATTGCTGCAGCTGAAGTTCTTCCTCGAGGTTTTCATACTCATTTTCGACTATCCTCTTTATGGTGCTCATATGCCCAATTACCCCATACATACCAATAATCCATTTRCTGAGGTTTTTAATTTTCCAAAATTTTCCGGAGCGTAGCCACTTTTTTAAATTCAAAGGATCCTTTGCGAGGCCATACCCCTGCTCCTCTAAGTGCTGGACAGTCTTCCTTACACAATGCTATTGCTCATTTTTTCAACAGACCTGCAGTGCCACCTATTTTCCTCTAATTTTCCTTCCAAGGTGGAACTCGAACCCACTCGGACCCAGATGCCAAATTCGTGCGCCTTATGCGGATCAGGCTGCACGCACCTCTCCTAGTGCACTTCCGAGATGGGACTCAAACCTATTTGGACCCCAAATACTTAGAGCGTCCTTCTGAGGTGGGACTCAAACCCACTCGGACCCAGAATACCTAGAATTTAGTAGCGGAATTTTAACACTCACTGGTTAGCACTTCCCATCTCCAAAGCTCCCAGGTGAACTCACCTGACACCGGCAGTTGGACGTTTGGAGATGAGAGGGTCTGACGTCCAACGGTGGTTGCCTAGAGTTCCATCTGGGTAGCCAAACTGTTACAGAAATTAAGCATGCCAGCCACCATTACAGGGTTTGACTCTAAGTTTCCGCTGAATCAATAAGCTGAAGAGAGATTCTTCTATAAAGTCCTTTTTATTAATAGCACTACAGCTCAAGCTGGGTGCTTCCAAAGAGGCACCTTGAACAAAGAAATCCCTGGGCAATTATACTCTTACAATCTAAATTCCCCACCCCTCATGTGACAGTTTGGACCAGTAGTAATATTAGGGTCTGGGCTCTTCCCGTTCTTTGTTGGGTGCTTTCATTATCTCTAGGTGGGCTGTTTCTTTTCTTATCTCTAAGGTTGCAGCTTCTGTTAATGAATGTAGCTTCCTTATCTTCTGGCTTGAACCAGCTCTGGGGCCTTCTTTTACTCGATTAGGTACAAGTTCAACATACCTAGGTGAAAGTTCACAGCTTGCGGCCTAAGGCTTCAGCAAATTTAGCTACTAATGCTAAGCAAGTTATGCTAAACAAGTCCTATATAAGTAGTATAACAAATCGCACAACACAAAGAAGAAAACAGTGTTTGCTCTGATCTCTTTGAAATTTGAATCACTGTACCAACTTCTTCAGGGCAAAAACTCCCCTTTAAAATCTGGATTAGCAGTAGTCAACAATTCCAAGTATGTGATACAAAAAGTGTATGGCAGGCTTTTCAAGATGAAAGAGGAGCTGCTCAGTCCTTGAGTCTTCTCACTTTAAACAGAGAACAAGAATTAAGATATTTTTCGATGTAATATATATCAAGCCATCTTAACAGTATTACAAGGCCTGATGTTATTTTCAGTTCTCAGTTGCTGGCAATACTGAGTCTGCTAACTCCAAATTCACAAGATAAATGGCTTTATATATAAAAATGCAAGATACTATCCTTTTAATCAACGCCAACCAAATATTCAGCTGAGGCAAATACTGTTTGTTCTTCAACGATAGGTTAGTTGTCCTCTTGAAACAAACCATCTCAACTGTTGTTCCTGCTGTTTGATGAAAAATACCACTACTCAGCTGATTAAACACGAGTCCGATTTCCATACGCCTGGGTTTTAAGAAATATAATGAATTTAGAATTAAATTTATTCATATTCTGAGTTCTGAAAACATACCGATAACATGTTAAAACTTCCCTCTGCAGCTGCAGGGGTTTGGAATATACTTTTTTGTAATAAAATATGATACTTTTTCTGCTGGGGCTTTGAGAAAAAAAGATGAGAGTGATCCATGAGTTCCCTCAGTTTGATCTCTCTGGCACACTGAAGAAGATGGAGATACTGGTATTTTTCCTCACCATTTTTTCTTTTTGGTGTTAAGGAGCTATTTAAGGTGATGGACTTGCAGCTTCAATGGGAATGTGCACTGTAGGAGGTAAGGACACCAACCACCAGAGCATGGTTTTTCTGCAAGTGCAAATTGGCAGTTTTTATTAAAAAAATGTTCTTTGTAGCAGTCACATCATATAACCTGAGCAGAATGAGGCTAACGTATGACTTAAAGCTTTTTTTTTTTTTTTTCTCACCATTACAGAAAAAGGAAGTCGTTGCTTTTACAATGTGGAGCAGCTATTAAATTAAATTAATAGATCTAATATGTCTGGATTTGTAGAAAGCTATTTGACAAAGTTTCCCTTGATAGATTATTGTAAAAGTTCTCTAAATATGGGTGAGGTAATACATTATTAAGATGGATAAGGAATTGGTTAGAAACCAGAGACATGAATTAAAGGTATCTGTTATTCATAGGAGCTGGTAAAGAGTGAAACCCCGCTGGGCTCTAATTGTGTCAATACTGTTTAATACTCATTTTAACATTTTCAACAGAGCTGTAGCATGCTCCTTCTTCATATTTGTGGGTGTTACCCGAGAGAGAAGCATAGCTCAGCGAACTGCAGCATTTATGGGCTTGAGCCAGAGGTTTCAGGGCAGTGGGTCAGGCCACACAAGATTATTTGCATCAGTGAAGTGAATGGCTGCACAGACAGAATTTAAATATTAACCAGCCAGAGCATCACCAACCACTGACACACACTGAAACATAGAGACGATGGTTAAAGGACAGATAGCAAAATGTCCCCAACTGCGCTAAGGCAATACTGGAGAGGTTTTACAAATATAAGTAGGGCCAACATTTTCACATTTGGGCAGATCTGCCAGCCATGGGAAAGGGAGTTTTTGGAGCTGCTGCACTGATGATAGGCGGACAAACCGAAAACATCTTGTTGTGGCAGCACTGAGTATCGCATGTGTTGTCCTCTGTTGGCTCACGCAGGCGATGGTAGCCCTGCCTACCATATCCAAGTGCTCAGATCAAGCTGTGGTTCCTAAACGTGAAGCCGACCTCTGCACACGATTTAGATGGAGAAGACCACTAGTGCTCAGCCTCCCACACATACTCTCCTAAATAGTCAGGTGCAGTCTAACCCACTGGCGCACCTGGTCCATCTTGGACCTGATCGAAATCCCAGCGAGGTCAGGAGATTGCTGCTGCTGGATTTGGTGGAGCTGGATCAGGTTGCTTGTGGCTGCCATATTGATTCCAGGCAGCTATGTATGTTTCCATACTGAGCTATATAGGTAAGACAGATTTGAAAGGAGTGATTTTCGCAGAAGGAAGACTGTGCACCAGCTTCCCCATGAGTACGATGATTACCTGACAGCTCTCAAGAAAGCTTTCTAGACATTTTCTATTGTTGCCTTAATAAAAAAAGTCCCTTTTATGCAATGAGATCAGGTATACCAGCTTTTCAGACAATTTACATTGCTGATGTATATTCATACGGTACACAGTGACAGTGCTTAGAAATCAAACAAGCAGTTGTGTTTGATCCACAGCGGTGGCTGAAAACAGTGTATACCATCTAAACTGGTATATACAACCCCCAGGGGTGAGGCTATGTCTGAACTTTAAAGACACAATTACTCTTCCAGAGATTGTGACATGAATATTTTATGTGTGAATCAAGATTTTTGTTTCATTCAAAAGAAAGTGAAATGTAATTTTAATGCATGCTGTCAGATGAGTGACACCTACGGGGAAATTATAGCACAATAATCAAAGTCTGAGACAGGAACACTCTATCTGACCAGAGAAGAAGCAATCACACAGTCATTAATATAACAATAGACAGGACTTTTGGTACTTAGTACCAGCAGTCCTTTTGCACCTAAATGGGAGCAAGACAGCTGCAGAGAGAAGAATGAATGTTTCTCTCTCTCTCATCGATTTTTCAAACATTTCTAGCATTAAAAGTGACAGGTCACTTCTAGTTCAAGTATAACATGGACGTACAGAACAAAACACTGGGAGAACAAAATGAGCTGATCGAGAATTTGACTGCATTTTGCTTTTCTATGTCTATCTTTGAAAAACCCGTATTTGAAAAAAACTCAACCCTTTATGGGCTGAAAAAAGGCATGTGATGGCCAGGAGCAGGATTACCCAGCGAAGTAGTTTGAATGGGCTAGCCTTGGTAGAGACAGCAACATAGCCATGGTAGGCCAAAGCATTATTTTTCTCTGCTGAAAAAGGGTATTGGTTGTCTGCAGTGTATTCATGCCCAAAGTTTTTGCATGAAATTCAAGAAATGTAAACGTGCTTTTATGTTGCTATTTTTTTCCCCTTCCTCTGAGGTCAGTGATATCATTGTGACTGGAAGAAAGTTAATCAACCTGGTAACAGATGAAAATTAGCAACAGTTGTTTTTCCTCCCCCTTAGCAGCAATGTGTACATGTGGACTCTCCCGTGACTCATGGTTCACTGTATCTCATGTCAGTAAGAGAAAAACAATGACAGAGTTGGATTTGATACTGGGGGATGGTCTTCTATGTTGAGAATAAATACAGGGTGAAGGTTTAGGGGGCCAGGTGTTCATTGAATTAGCAGAGGAGGAAAGGAAAGCAGCCTGCCCAGAAATAAGACCACTATTTAATGAAGAAAGGGGTTTGCTGAGAAGGGAGTATGAGTGTCTCTGGGAATTTCCAGGATCTTCAGTGTGAGAGTTAAATAGATTTTTTTTGGGTAGTAGTATCAAAAGAAAGTTAAATGTCTCAATACCTCCTTTGTATATGTGTGACCTCCCTGACCTCTCTGCTAGAGCAAAGTCTGCAGGACTACACTAAGTCCTAGGGTTCCCTGTGCATCTCTGGAAGCAGTACCTGAAAACTAGCAAAGCGATCAGGAAACCATCTAATTTGCGAATAGAAAAACAGGGAAAATGTTTTTGAATTTTAAATACTCAGTATATCTGAAGCAGGAGTCTAAACATTTGCTGAATGGTATCTAGAAATAGCATTGCACACAGGATTCTCCTACAGATAGATGCTTATGCACTCTTACATACTCTTTGCTTTCAAAACATGGAAACGTGGTGCACAGTTACTGTTTTCTCCTCGGAGGAGGAATCTTTGGTCCAAGTCCTAGATCTAAGGACTGTTAGTGCATTTTACAACATATAAGCAAAATACAGACCTTGTCCTTGGAAATGAAACAGGCACCCAGGACTTCCCCCTGCAGGTCTTTAGTATTTGGGTAGAGAGTCAGGTACACACTGTCCCAATTAATTATGTATTCTGTGCTAACGAGAATAGCTTCTATGGAAATATTGAGAATACATGTTCGTCACTGTACATAATATTCTGGCTGATTACTGAAATCAGAGGAGATGGACTTGACCCCACCAGACAGGAAGATCTGAACTCTGGTCTTCCTGGATAAAAGCTTTAAAAATGAAGCTGCTGTTTCAACTGATGGGATGGGGGACAACACCATCTTCCTTCCCTTGGCTTTGTCTTAAAGACTATATTTTAGTCAGTCTGAGCTGGTTTGTTTGCTGTTACTCGCTTGCCAGATTAGGATGGGAAAAAAAGGTGGGAAGCTTAGTTTTTGGACTTGGCTGGAACTTGTGTGGAGAAAATACTGAGTTACCTGGTAGCGCTAAGAAGGAGAAATTTCTGCACATGCCTGGAGGTCTCCTTGGAGCTCTACTGTTAAAAATTGATCTCACTACGGACTTGAGGCACTTCCAGAGTTGGACAGCCATTGAATAGTTTCTGTGGATGGCAATTTTGGTCATTTAAATCTAAATCCCAGCTAAGCACCAACCACAAGACATAAGGTTCAGCTCCTGTGAGGTATTTAGGTGCTTAATGCCCACTGGTTGCAGCAGGAGTCAGGTGTCAAGGTACATTTGTAGATATCAACTTCAAAGTTCATCGTTAAGTGTTTAGCTCAACCAAACAGTACAAGTTTTCTCACTATACGTGAAACACTATTCTAGGCTAGTTTTTATATCTGTACTTAAAGCCCACACGCTGTGCATAGTCCTGCCATCAGAAATGTTTAACCCACACACTGTTCTTTTAAAGGAAAATTAATGTTTTCTTTACATAGCAGCAGGGATTTCACAGTTGAAGGCTGAATAATGTATCTTTTAAAAATAGCACTCTATGGTTTCATCTCCAAAGCCTTTTGCTGACACTGGGCTCAGCCATGCACTCCTCCAGGTATTGAAGTCCTCTGACTATAGGGCAAGATACAGATATAGGAACTGACAGGATCAGTCCCATCCTCATACCCCTTCTGTGAAGTAAATTATTATCCTCTTGTTACAGACAGGGAGACAAATATAGACTGAATTTGATCTTCTAAGATTACAACGCTGGGTAGCTGCTCACAAAATCAAGGCCATATTTCAAAACAGATTCTATTAGCTCATTGAGCTCACAATTTTGCCAGTGCAGTACACTGTGAAACAGGAACTAAGCAGTAGTTTGGCAGTGATCTGTACTTTACTAGGATTAATATAAATTAATTCTGTATTTATACTGAGGTGCTAAAATTACTATACTCGTTAAGAATGTAACATTACAAAGATCCCAATGGATAACACAAAGATTTTCAACAAATTTGTTTAAATGAAAGAAAGCATGTTCTTTCTCTGTTGGTATCTTTTGCTAATTATTTTTGTAAAAGGAAAAAAATAAGACATTTAAGAGATTAAAGCATATTCCCAGCAAAAAATATACTGAGAAGTTGTCTCCCAACAATTTTGTTTCTGCAAAGTTAGAACTGACTGACCTTTCTAGATAGTGTAAAATTTCAGTTACGTTGATGATATTGAAATTGATATGACTTGGCTAAAAGAGCAGTTCTTAATTTTCAAGTTTTTTGGAAAATTTCAGGTTTGGAACTCTTCAGAATCCAAACCTGCTTATTTCTAGAAGTAAGAAATAAAGCATACTCTTGGCACATTTCTGCCCTGCTTACTTACATGAAGTTGTAGCTGCTCTACACACAATCCTCTTGATTTTACTGGGACTAAGACCCAGAAAGCTGAGCTTGGGACCCCATATATTGATACTTATTAGGGAGAGGAGCTTAAATAAATGCAACTTTCAAAATGCCTAGCATCTGAAAATTTTAAAAATGACTCTGCTTTACTCTTTGCTATGGAAAAGCTGGCTCTTAGAAATTAAAGGTATGGATCATCGTATGTTAGCTGACTCTCAATGAAGAATTATATGATCATTTTTAATACCCAAGCCTGTGAAGTTACACTTATATCTCAAATAGTTACACTTATATCTTAAAGATGCAGGCCTGACTCCAGCTGGAAATGCCTCTCTAAATGCAATTCATGACGATGGCAATTCTCTAAGCTGTCTTTCATCAATCACATTAGGACAGGGGCTCAGACTGAAGTTGTGCACAGCCTCTAGGCTAGAAAGCAAATCTATCTTGTCAGGACTTGCACATCCAACCTACAACCTGTCTGTGGGGCTTCCCTGTGGTGTCTGCACACAAGTCTGGGTTTTGAGAAAAGCCATATGTTTCTTTGAAAGCTGTCAATGAGCAGGAGTGTGCTATGGCTGTAGTAAGAGTTTCCAAACATAAATGACCTTCTGTGTTTAAAAACTGTGTCTTGGTCTGAACTTTCTTGGCTTCAATATCCAGCTGCTGGATCTTTTTGTAACTTCGCTGACTTGTATCTTGTCGGTTAGGCACAACATCCATTGTCACTTAACAAGAGAAGCTGTTCCAAGTGTCTCGGGGACTGAAAGCAACCTGCATGACAACTCCACTAATGAAGGGAGTAGAACATAAGACATGGCTGCACTGTGTCTAATCCTGCGTCCTGTTGCCAGTGGTGGCCACCAGCAGGTGCCTCGGGATGCAAGCCTCCAGTGACACCTCCTGGTATGCACTCTTGCCAAGAATTTGCAGCTTATGGACTTCTCCAGAGATATTTAGATAAATCTTTGTATTTAATAGCTCAACTGGATTTCTTCTCTATGATTTTATACAGTGTCCCCTTGAGATCATATAAATGGTTAGCATTCATAGTATCCTATAGCAAGGGTTTCCACCAGTTTAACTACATTAAAGATTCACCCTCTTTTGCTCAGTGTGAACTCGCTTCCTGCTAGCTTCATTTGATGAACCTTAGTTCTTCAATTGAGAAAGAAAATAAACAAAAACCTTCTCGGGCTATTTACAGTTTTATATGGCTCTGTCACATATTCGATCTTTTCCAGGTTGAAGAGTCCTGGTCTGCACAGTCACTCTTCATTGGAAGATACTCCATACCTGTGATCTTTGCTGTTCTTCTCTGAACCTTTTCCAATTCTGTCTTTTTGAGGTGAGGCAAATAAAACTACATATACAACATCTGGGTGCAAAATACGTTTAAACAGTTATTCAGTTTTGTAAGCACCTTCTGCAATTCTTGACAGTTGCTCCATCCTGAATAACTTAGTATTATTTGTAAACATTGATACCTCACCTCTCATTGATACCTATTCCTAAGTTGCTTATGAAGGTGATGAACAGCCTTCTGACCATTTACTGACCATTTACTCTTACCTTCTGTTCCCTGTCTTTTACCCAGTTATTTACCCATGCAAGTGTCTTCCTTCTTATACTGTCTTAATTTCCTTAAGAGCATTAGGTGAAGGATCTTGTCAAAAGCCTTCTGGAAAAGCAGTAGTCAAACCCTTATCAATATGCCTGTCAAGTCCTTCTAGAAACTACAGGTTGGTAAGACAGGACTGCTCATCACAAAAGCCACATGACTGGCTCGGTATCTGATGTAATGGTCCAAATCTGCATTAGATACAAATTAAACTTCTAATATAAAACCAAACAAACCCAGACATTTGATGTGGGGAAGGAAGAAGACAGAAACAGGACAGAGTCAGTAATACTATTGGAGAAGAGTGCTTCAGCAGAGATGGTGAAAATTATGGAGGACTGAGAAACATTTCAGAGGGAAATAGAAGTAGCAGAGATGAAATTTAACTTGAAGTAAGTAAACACACATTAGCCTAAAATAATCCCATACTTCAATTACTGAGCACAATTACTGTGCTCTGAGAAGGCAGAACCTCTCCATAGGAGCAAACATAAATAGCAGTATCAATTTCTGCCCAGCCTCCACCAGAAGTTAACAATACGGATAACATCTTTTTAAATGAGCGGAGGAAAATCAAACATATGACATCTTTATATTCTTCAATGCTACTTTTGCATTTGACATGCTTTGCTAAATGTCTTTTCATTTGATTTTAAGATACAGGGACTAGCTAAAATGCTAGCAGGAAAAATAAGGTTTAGAGGTCCTTTTACTGTAGTATTTAGCAGTGTGAATGGAGAGAAAGAAGAGAAAGAAGAGGCATGTTTTAGAATTATTGGGAAATATATTTGACATGTATAAGTAATCTGTGGGATTCATTGCTGCAGGAGGCAAAATGTCTGTGATGGATTTGAATGATTAAATGATACATCCCAAAATAGGGTGAAGGAAATCATATGGGCAAGGACATAAATAGGAGTCAGAAAAAGATATTCCACATTAATCTGTAATATTATAGAACCGGTAAGCCACAACAGGAATCATTGCTCTTTGAGGAACTGTTCACTGGATGGAGCAGAACAGGGTGGGGTGTATTATTTTCCTTTTGAAGATTGCTAAGTAATAAATATGAAATGTTCAGAAAGTTTTTATTTTTCAAATCCTAACTTAAAAAACCCTAAATTATAGAAGAAGCTAAGCTATGCAATGTTTCATCAACCAGCTAGCTGTCTGCAATATTTATGGGTTTCATGGGAATAACAATAAATGTCAGAAATAAATGTATGCTGTCATGGCCACTATTGCAAAGTCACAGTGACTTAATTTTTCAGATCTCCTTTTTAGTGATACAAGGCTTAAAATGTTTTAAAATCCATTTAGAGAGTTCTTTGTTAAAAACCTTATGAGTGTCCAAAAGCTGGTATTTTCAAAAGATTTTGGAATAATGTATTACGCTAAACTGTCTGAGAATGTCTATGCATCATTGTAAGTATCAGTCGGGCTTATTCATCTTCCAGACACTGTGTTTGAATGTGCACAATGAAGCCAAATCCAGAATTCTGATTCCGTTGTACCTGCTCTGACTTCAGTGGAGGACCTTCCTGAGTATGATCACAGGATTAGCTGAATGGTATGAGCAAGAGCTAAACCAGGTTTTCCTTCTGTTAACAACTTTCCCATACCTAAAAAGCAAGACATAGGATAATGGATGAACAGAATACAGGAACTTAAGAACACATTCTGTGTGATGTTGAATTTCTTAACTTGGATTGGTTTCAGAGGAAATGAGCTTAGGAAGAGCTGAGAGTCCTCTAGGAATGACTTCTTTAAAAAAAAAAAAACCAACCAAAATCAGAAAAATCCCTATCAGTATGTGTGTATAAGTCCTGATTTGGTCATTTTTCAACTTTACGTAAGAGTGAGCTACCAACTCTTCCTTGAAGATTATCGTACTCTGACCTTATATTCATTGATGTATGAGAGTTTGAAAGATGTATGAAGAGAACAATTAATTTCACTGCAACAATGATGAAAACAGGTGATTTTGTGTGACCTCGATTCACAGCACAGAAGGATGCTGTCTGCATCCTGCTGACCCCACGCCAGGGAACAGCAGGGGTTGAACTGGGACTGGTTTTACAGAGAGTGCAATTAAAACAAGCAAGGGGCAGAAGTATGTTATCCTCCTCTAATAGGTGGTGGGCTTAGGTAAGCTACTCTGATGACAGGACTCCTGTGCAGCTGTACAGCCACTGACTTCTTAACTTTGTGGTAGATAGGCCTTCGGTTTACAGAGCCTATACATTTTGGTCACAGAGGATTTTTCTTCCCACTGAAAATACACTCCAGTTATTAGTAATATTATTTAAATGTAAAAATTTTAGTACTGGTGAACACTCTGCAACAGATTGACAGCATGATAGTCTTAACAGTTCTGTCTTACAGAAATCTTCCTCATTTCCCAGAATATGTTTTACAGAATTTCTTAGTGTAATAATATCGTCTTAAACCTCAGCTTTTAAAAGGGTTTTGGGGAAAAAAATCCTGCAACAAACATAGAAAATTCTAACATGTTTTATGGCAACAGTTTTAAATGAAACTGTTTCATCATTAAAAATCCATTAAACGTTAAATGAAACCTCCCAGCATAAAGACAAATATCTAGGGATTCAATTACTAAAACTGCTTGCAATCAACTTATTTAAGTGGAAGATTATTTTTTCAAGCTTACAAGAAAAAAGAATTCTTGAAATAAAATAGAGAAGCCAACGTCAAAGTTTCTGTACATCACAAAGCAATAAGGCAATTTAATATGATATTAACATATGAAACAGAAGTTAACTATGCTTTTCAAAGAGCTCTTTAAACAGAACCGGGAAAAATGGACTTATGATATGTTCTTAGGCTTCCATTTTAAAATTGTAATGTTCCATAGTTTCAGAGGAGTAAGTTGAGTAGGAAAAGTTCGTTGACTTGTACTATGCTTGTGCTTCTGGACCTAATCCCCTTCAAAATTAGAAGTAGAGAATATTTGCCAAAATTTGTCAGATCTGAAAACAGTTTTGAATTTAGTCTTATCTGACTTATGAGCAAAGTGTCTAGGTCCTTCTTTGCTTCCTAATTAAGATGAAATGGACAGAAATATTCAGTGTTCACTTATACTGATCCAGAACAAATTAAAATAGAGCACTGTGAGAATCTGTCTTAGCTCTCTGTTACAAGAGGTCTGGAGTTCAAAGATTTGTACTGCTATACATTTACTAAGAAAATAATATCCATCATTCTGTATTAGCTGATGATTTCTTTAGCTAGAAAAAAATAAAAGAAAATGAATTTTCTTCCAAAACGTTAATTCTCTTGGGAAAGTTTTTCAGCTGTTATTTCTTATCTTCCTAACTGAAAGGAATTCCAGCAACTCTTCTCACCACTCATAAATCAAACATACATATAATCATGGTAAGAATAGTTACTTTCCTGCTTTATATTATCTACGTACATTCCTCTTATTCATTTAGAGGTGGACATTTTCAGCTCAGGAAGGATAACTGTAAGTAGCGGGTCTGGCCTTCTGCACATTGCAGGCTTGATAATGTAAACTGGTCACTTCCTCAGCTAACTAGTGGTTGAACAAAACCACACATTGATTTAAATTTTCCAAATGATGAAAAATCCTCCACTTAACCTGGTAAAACCTTCCAGTGATTAACTGCTGCCTTTACTAACAGTATTATGTCCTTGAAACGTAGTCAGGGTCAGCACATTGCATGAAAACACAATGTCCTTTCCCTGACATAAGGTAGACAACATAATAATAACATTTTTGTTCAGCTCTAGAGAATCAGTTTGTAAAATGTGTCATTTACATAGTTGAGTAAGTTTTGGGTTTTTTTTACTATATATATATGTATAAGCAAGGCAAATGTGGAAAAGTAGGCAGTTATTGGAGAAGCTTGAAATGGAGGGTAAGTACTGACAGGAGAAGACGATTATTAATTTCTGGCAAAGACCTACCTTTTCGTCTGTAAAACAGATCTGTGGTGTCACACAGCAGAGAAGGAGGAAAAAAGATAGCTGCAAAGAAAGGCACAGTTGTGAGAAAGGCAGACGAGAGTAATTGCCATGTTAAATGGCAAATAGGGGCATGCCTGCTGAAAGCAATTTGAGTTCACATGGGTGAAAAAGAAGGAAAGCACTGAGTTCATATATAACTGACACAAATTAGTAATAACCTATTTATTCTTGCTGCTCCCATCACCTTAGACTAATAACAACTTTCCACAGTAAAGTAATGATTAAAGTCATCATGACCAAATTTAACCCACTGACCAAGAAGTCGGCAAATGAATCCACTCTTGTGACTAAAGTCAAGAATGGCCAGTGGTACAAAATTAACCCAATCTTAATGATATTTGAGAAATGTAATTTCATGCTCCACCTCAGCTGGTTTGCCTTGCCTTGTTCTATTTCTTTAGAATCACTAATACTATTTTTGAACAAGGAAAAAGGCCTTTAGAAATTGAAAATGTCATCAGTGAATTGAAGAGAAAGTTAGTTTCATCCTCAACTCCTAAAATGTGCTACTCCTATGCAAGAGACGTCTAAATTATGGGGACGTCGCTGTTAAATGACAGGATAATCAGTTTCATCTTTTATAACAGCTAATTTGTCAATGAATAGCACAATCCTCTTTCACATTTTTTACCTTTGGCTTCAGAGACCTGAAGAACTGAAAGACAAGGCAAACTCTGGCCCTCTCCATCTATGGTAGAACCTGCACCAGGTTCTGAAGGTGGACCTCTTATAGGAAAGTCTAATGACAACTTTTTGACAAAAGTCTGTCCTGTAAGGCTCAATGGGACCAGGATTTTGTACTTATTTAATGACGAATAGATTATACTGTGTGCAGACGTGGATCATCCAAGAAAACTGTGTCACGTAGTAGCAGGACTATTTTGTAGCACGTAATAGGACTTAAAATGAAGCGTGTGTCAGTGTTGCTGAACGAGGACTTGGCCCCATGTCATACTGAGGGGGTGATGGCCGTGGGAGTCAAGAATACCGAAACCCCTCTGGAGAAGCACAAGTCTCACAAATTTAAACATAAGCCCATGACGGCAGTGACAGCTCAAGGATGAGTGTGGAAGAGGGCCAGCGTTAAATAATAATTTGTTAGTTCGTGTTCACAGCTTGTGCCAATTCCTCAGTCTGCAGTTGTCTGCGAGGGTACATACACATTGCTGTGCCTTTCGATGGTTTGCTCCTCTACACATGCTGTTTTACCAAAGTGTGGTATCTTCGCTCACCAGTTAATCACCATTCCTTACAGGTCACAGCTGCTCCCTGGACACCCACGGTACGTAACGTTTATCTTCCTATAACCGGCTGCTGTTCCGCCTCGCAGGAAGAGCTTTGCTGGCTGCACGACRCAGGCACTCATGACGCTCCACATGAGAGGAATACCGACCTATTCGAAGTGAGAATTTAGTTCGCAGTGTTAATTTCTCAACGCCGCTCTCACTCCATAGGGCCGGGACCGCACCGCGCCCGGCTCGCGCGCTCCGCCCCGCTTCTCCGCGGCGGGGGCCGGGTCTGGGGGGCGCCCGTCGTCTCCTCAGGCGGGTCTGCGCGGGAAGGGGGGGAGCGGGGCTGCTCGCCATGGCGCCTGCGCGCAGCCGCGGTGTGAGCCCTGCGGCGTGGCGGCGGCGGCCGGGGCGCGCACGGCGCTGAGGTAGCCCTTAGGCTTCCTGCGGCTGGCGCTCTCGGTGTGCGCGGCGGTCTTGGTCTCCTTTTGGTCTCCTTCCAGCTTTGCTGGGGCCGTCTGGCCCCGGCGGCTGCTGCTGGGGCCGGCGGGCTCCGGATGGGGGAGGGTCGGGCTCCCGTAGCGCAGCAGGCGGGCAGGGAGGGAGCCGTTAGCACAGCGGGGGCCCAGTCGCTGTGCTGGAGCTATGTGGGGCTGCCTGGGGGCTGTGCAGCCTCCTCGCACCAGGAAGCCTGTGCTCCAGTGCTGATGCCCTTAGTACAGTGGAGGGCATGATCCAGCCAGCGCTCTGGGGGTCCGGGTGACGCTGCCCCGATTTGGGGCTTGAGAGAGTGCCTGGGCATCTCCCTGGGGCTGGGGCGGCCGGGGGAAGCTCTCCTGTGGGAGATGTGACCCAGCGCCTCGCCCAGAGCACCAGGTGGGGGAGCTGCAGGAGGATGTGAGCAGGGTGCGCACCCTCAGGGAGGGTGAGGGGAGGCTGACGGGACCTGTGTAGAAGATCAGCAGTTGTAGTAGCCCGAGCAAGGACRGTGGCTCAGCGTGAGGCCATGGTCAAACAGACAGTGAAGGGTGGCTGTCAGAGTAGGGAGGGCTGGAAGCTTCTGACTCCAGCTATAGGAGGAAGGTTCCTGCTGCATCTGCAGAGCTGTAACTGCAGAATAGATACAGTGCCTGGTGAGGATGAACAAGACCCATCAGGGGATGCATCGGAGCCAGCTATGCCCAACCCGACTGTCCCCATGTTGGGGGAAAAGGCAGGTGATAGCAATAGGACACACCCTGCTGTGCAAGACGGAGGCACCAATGCTGATCTGATGTCTTGGAACATTTAGTCCTTGCCAGGGATTGGGGTTTGGGATTTTGCAAAGATGCTGCCAAGGCTCGTCCAGCCCTGGGACTATTACCACTTTCTGCTCTTCTATGTGAGTACCAGTGGTACTGCTAGAGGTAATGTGGAGCACATCAAGAGTTGCTCTAGAGGGTGAAGGACAGGGGGACCAATTGGTGGCCTCCATCCTTCCAGTGAGTAGGAAAGGCTCAAACAGAAGTGGACTCATCCAGGCGCTGTTGGCTGTAGTCACAGGCAGGGCTTTGCTTCTATGACCACAGGATCTTCTGAGGTCAGTCAGCAAATACTCTGTGAAGACATTCTAAACACATGCAAGGCAAGATTGTTATGAGGAGCAGCCAACATGGATTTAGTTTAACCAGGGCGAATTAGGTAAATCATGCCTGACCAACCTTTTGCTTTCTCTGATGAGGTGGTTGATCCTGTAGAGAAGGGGAGGGTGGTGGATGTTCTGTACTAAAGCTGTAGTAAGGCCTTTGATGCAGTCTTCCATAAGCTTATCACCAAGTTGGTGAGATGCAGGCTGAATAAACAGGCAACAAGGCTGGAAAGTAGACTGCGGTGCTTCAAAGAATTATGGTCAGTGGTGTAAAGTCCAGCCAGTGGCCAGTAACTAGTAGTATCCCCCTGTGATCAGTTCTGGGAATGGTTCCAGTTAATCTCTTCATTAATGACCTGAATGATGGGACGGGAGTACCCTCTCAGCAAGTTGTGGATGACACCAAATTGGGGGGGAGTGGTCAACAGGCTAGAGAGCAGGGCAGGGTGGAGAACAGGGCAGACAGGAAGCTATGAAGTTTAATAAAAGTCAGTGTGAAATCTTGCATCTGGGATGAAATAATCCCATGTAACAGTACAGGCTGGGGTCCATCTGGCTAAGAAAAGGATCCATCTCTGCAGAAATGGATCTGGAGGTCCTAGTGAACAACAAGTGGACCATGGGCCAACAGCATGCCCTTGCAGCAAAGGCCAGCTACATCCTGGGCTGCATTAGTAAGAAAGGTAGATATTTTTTCAGTTTCCCTGAGTAAATTGCAAATGCAGTTGCCAATGTAGATTGTTTTGAGGACAGCTAATTGCTTACATTTAGTCATTAGCCAGGTCCAGGAAAGTCATCCATCCCCTGTATTTGGCACTTGTGAGACTGCGTGTGGAATACTGGGTCTGGTTCTGGGCTCCCCTGTACAAGAAGGATATTGACATACTGGAGGGAGTCCACTAGGCCAACAGGATATTCAGGAGCCTGAAACGTGATGAATGAGGAGAAGTTGAGCAAGCTGGGCTTGCTCAACCTTAAGAAGAAAATGCTTCAGTGGGACCTTATTAGTTGTCTGCAACTCCTGTTACCCTGGGAGGTTGTGGAATTCCATCACTGGAGATGTTCAAGACTTGTCTGGCCATGACCTTGAGTAACCTAATCTAATTAGACCTGCTTTGAGCAGGGGTTTGGACTAGATGATTTCTTGAGGTCCCTTCCAACCTAAATTTTTCAATGATTTGAAGTACTCAGGGCTACTTTGAGGAGAATGAACACGTCTTGACTAACTGTTTGTTCAAAAGCTATCATAGACCTTGTGCAGGGAATAAAAGCAGAGAACTTTAGAAGAAGTAAAATGCTTTGGCAGACTAGATCACAGCACATACGAATAAGGGTGGGTTGAATTAAGACTCTAATTTTGACTTTGTAGGCTAGATATGCTTTTAATGTGAGAGTGTGTGTGTGTGTGTGTGTGAACTGAAACAATTGAAGAGCAGTTGATTTCTTAGTTTCATATTAATTCTCTTGCATTTACTTTTGTAAGTGAATATAGGTAATTCTTGTTATTTTTGGATTAGTCTGATTTTACCTGGTCTGCTTATTCACCTTCAGACCTGCAGGGAGAATAAATTTAAGAAACCTTTCATAGTCTGAAATGTACATCAGTTACTTATAATTATCCACCAAGCATTATGAATTAACCCACCTTTATCATGCTCTCTTTTGCCTTAATTGGTTACCAAATAATTTTCAAGCCAGTTAAATTGCTTGACCCTCTTGAATTTTCCCAGACCATTTTTTTTCCTTCTTCTTTGCTTCAGAACTTCCTACCTTCTGTTGAACTGGCAATTAATCATAACAACTCTGTTGGCAGGCAATTGCTTGCTCTTTATAGAACACACCGTATGTCTCTTGCTCACACTTCTCTATAGTTTTTGGATATGTTAAAAATAAAGCTGGTTGCAAATAGCTGAGGTTTTTAGCTAGAAGCTGCTTTTGGAGTTCTCTGTGTGATAGAAGCAGAGTATTTTGCGCGTCAAAAAAGATTACGCTGTTACAAGGAAAGGCATGAACAATATCCTTTATAATTTCTTTATCAGTAAGAATAGACCCCATATAGTCATACAGTTTTGACCCAGATTTCCGTCAGATATTCCGGCAATGTCTCCCATCTGAAATAGGACTGACTAACAGCCTGGATTCAGAGCAGAAGTGCTACTCAAAATGAGTTCAGCATGTATTTTAATTTTAATGCATTTTAATGCAAGCCCGATGGGACGTAGCAGGGCTTCAGCCTGTGCTTAAATCCATAAACAATCAAGAGAGCATTTATATGTACTTTAAGTGGAAGACTGAATGGCTTTCTGAACTGCAAATGAAATACTTAGAATGGATTCTGGTTGTCACGCTTAATATAACCTTGTGCCAGAAGTGGGGTTTGTTTTTACAGTTTTCTGTTTTTGAGGGTTTTGAGGGGGGTGTTTGACCAAATGTAGCTCAAATGATAGTTTGAGAGTTAGGGCATTACTCAGTTTAAGCAATAGCATCACAATCTCTGCATTTAATTCTTTTAATGAATCCAAGTCTTCTCTTGGGTCAGACATCATCAGTGTTGTGGTTTAACCCCAGTGGGCAGCTAAGCACCACACAGCCACTCGCTCACTTTCCCCTGGTGGGATGGGGGAGACAATCAGAAGGGTAAAAGTGAGAAAACTCGTGGGTTGAGATAAAGACAGTTTAATAGGTAAAGCAAAAGCTTCATGCATAAGCAAAGCAACGTAAGAAATTCATTCACTATTTCCCATCGGCAGGCAGGCGTTCAGCCATCTCCAGGAATGGAGATGTGGTGCGGGATATCCCTCTGATCCGTTGGGGTCAGATATCCCCGCCGTGTCCCCTCCCAGCGTCTTGTGCACCCCCAGCCTGCTTGCTGGCAGGGCAGTCAGAGAAACAGAAAATGATGCTGTGTAAGCACTGCTCGACAATAACTAGCGCATCCCTGGCTTAGCAATGCTCTTCTCAGCGCAAATGCAAAACGTAGCCCTATACAAGCTACTAGGAAGAAATTTAACTCTATCCCAGCCAAAACCAGTACAATCAGATACTGTCATACCTGTGGAAAATTTTTTTCCATTTTTCTATGAGTAAATTCCAGATGTAATTTTCGGAGTAGATTGCTTTGAGGAGAGCTGACCATTTATGTTCAATCATTAGTACTTACTCTTTTTCCTTTGCCAACATAGGGCTATTTTGAAAGGACTATTAATAATTAGCTAAAATATAAATATTTTTGGTCAAACAGTTAAGTAGAACACCTTTTTTTAGCTATGGAGGATAATTCTATGTTTCTAGCATTTTTTCTTAACTTTGTTGTTCGAGTGTTTTAATGAATACTTGGAGGAAAAAAACAGGATTTTTTTTTCGCTGAAAAAAACTTCTGTGTTTTGAACTGCGGGAAGGGATACACAGAAGATAAAATCCAGACTGATGTGGCATAAATAGCAAGCCATCCAGAACAGTCCATGAGGAATTGGTTTTGCCACCATGATGCTGCTGGTTGTTTTTTATTTAAAACAAAACAAAACAACCCAAAACCCAGACAAACCACAAGGTATTCATGTGTGCTAAATTTCATCACAGTAGCACGTTGGAGTACGTAGAATCTCTCCAAGTCAGACTCACTTAAGGCCATCTTCTGAATCGTAGTTTTAGCAATATTTGGACATGCAGTACTGCACCTCCTGGTGTTTTGGGTGGTTTAATGCTGTGCAGCAGTAGATTAATTTCAGCTCTGAGGAGTGCTGAGTCATAACAGAAATGGTAAGAAATACAGGCACATACGATCTTCATGAGCATCACCCTTACTCAGGATTAGAGTCAGGCACATCAAAAAGTAAGAAACAGCAGGGCCAAGGGCTTTCCCAGCTTTCTTCTTTCCCATCTGGGGAAATCAGCAGAAGCAGTACTGAAACAAATTCTCAACCCTCAAGAGATACAGCCAGCTTTTTGAGCTTTGCTTGGATGTAGATACATATCAAAAGGGCAAAAAATTAAAGGTTGTAAGCTGCAGGAGTTTGAAGAAAATAGTGATCTCCTGTTAACAATCCTGAATTTGTGCTTGTCCCATTGGTGGCAGGAAAAAAATACCATTTTTTTCTTAAGCTTTTCTTTCTTGACCTCAGGTATGCATGTTTTGTGTAGAGGATCTGATTGACTTCCAGCTTCATGCTCTTCTCTCCTTTTGGAAACCCTCTATTTAGAAATTTCCAGTGCTTAATCTTTGTAAACTCTACTTCACTTTACCCCTCTAAGTTTTTTATGGATCTTTAAGTTTCCATAACAAAGACTGCAATCAAAGTTACCCAAAGAAGCAAGAGTTCCTGGGAGCATGAGGAAGTAGACATCTGCTGTAGGAAGTTCTGCAAACTACCCCGATACAAACAAATTTCTGAACCATTTATAGCAGCTACTGCATAATTTTTATGTATCTATATCTGTATCTATATCTTGCAGAAGACCAAGTTGCAAGATCTTGAGAAATATACCTCTGTTAATGGGAAGGAAAGAATAAATGAGAAACTGAAAAGCCTCCATCCAGTTTGAACATTGTGAAAAGTTTGAAGGAACAGGACTAGGAATCGGTTTTGCAGTCCTATTATTGCATTTTGTATTGTCTCTTTGATATCTTTAGTGTGAAGAAATGATACCCTCTTGTAAATTAAAAATAGTCAAAATATGCCACTGTGTTCCCATTTGAGTCACAAGATAGATGTTTCAGTAGCATTGTTTGGTTCAGGGTTACATGATCCAGTCCTTTGTCTCCTGAGGGTGCTGAAAAAAAAAAAAACCACTCTACTTTGAGATGATAAAGTCCCCATCAGTGATTTTCCTGTATAGCCTACTGGTATGTAGTTATTTGGAAAGATGCAGGAATGTTAGTGGATGTACCAGGGGGAAAACATACTGAATTTCTCAGTTTTCTTGCTAATACAAATAAGCTTGCATCCCTGGAAAATATGATCTTAGATTTATTACCATCAAGTAGTGAAACAGTAGTGTGTTTCCTACCTTTCTTGACTTACATGTGATAACCTTTATGAATTTGTAAATACTTTCAGTAAAAAAAATCTGAAACAGGAGTATTGCCTCAGTCATGAGGGGTTTAAATTTGCAAGTTTGTTCTTAATGCAGGCAGGAAGAAGATAGACCAGAGAGAACATTTTGTACCCGTTTGAGTCATCTGCTTGTCTAGCTTTTTGATTTGTTGTTGACACTTTCCTTTAGTTAGGGATAATTTCCAGGCAATTTAAAAGCCTCTTTTGAATATTTAAATATTTTGATGATTTAAAGGGTCAAAGCCCTGGAGGGTAGAGGAGACCAAGAAAGCTGTTTAGTATTAAAGGATCACCTCCTAAGGGCCACTAAGATGATGAAGAGACTGGAGCGTCTCTCATACGAAGAAAGGCTGAGAGAGCTGGGACTGTTTAGCCTGGAGAAGGCTCAGGGAGGAGCTTATCAATGTGTGTAAATACCTGAAGGGAGGTTGTAAAGGGAGGGTGTAAAGAAGATAGAGCCAAGCTCTTTCCATTGCTGTCTAGTGACAGGACAAGAGGAACAAACTGAAATACAGGAGGTTCCCTCTGACCATCAGGGCACCCTTTTCTACAGGGTGCCCAGAGAGCTTGTGGAATCTCCCTCCTTGGAAATACTCAGAAAATGTCTGGACGTGGTCCTGGGCAAGCAGCTCTAGGTGGCCCTGCTTGAGCAGGGGAGTTGGACCAGGTGACCTCCAGAGGTCCCTTCCCACCTCAGCCATTCTCTGTGATTCTGTGCTTTGGTTTTACTCATAAAGCCTCTGAACTTAGCCCTGATGACTGCTGGAAAGGATTCTGGGACGATGGGTGATCCCAAACTCCTCCCCTAGGATTCATCACCAAACAACATCTCCCCAGTCCAGAATATCGTATGGCAGACACAGTCATAAGAGGAAAAAATATAATTTTATTGTGGACATCAACTGCAGGATCCCAGGAGTCACAGTGGCTCAGCCAGGAAATCCAACCAGTAACAGGAAATTGGCACCTACAACGATAGAGTCAGAAAGCACTGATAAACCCACAAAGGCAGGAATAGGCATAATTTTGCTCCCCTTCYTTCGGGAAATACAGTTTAAAAGGAATTGTTTATAACCCAAAGAGAGAACTATTACTGGCATTGACTATGGGATTGCTTTGGCGCCTTATCAACATGGGTAATAGCCTGTTGAGAGACCTGTAAGTTTACAGAGGTTTACAGTGCCCCTGTGCCACGCAGCAGGGCTCGATAGGGAACCCCTGGATAGCTACGATGTAGTTATTTCCAAACTGTGCAGCATTGTCCCTTGTTCTCCCTTGCAAGCAACCCAGGTTTGCAGGCAACACACTTCCTCAGGCAGAGGAACATAGCTGGCTGGTATTGTGTTGCTTCCAGGACTTAAGTCACTCTTTCTGCAAAACACCATGCTGAGCTGTCTGGTTTTACCAGTGCACACTGCGCCATTCCAGATTGCTTTGCTCTCTAGTGGGCCACGCATGGAAAAAAATACGAAGGCACCAGACTAGAGCCCTTCTGTATAGGGACCAGATGTTTTTGTCTTCTCTTTTAAATTTTTTTTCCCCTCTAAATTACCTCAGGTGAAATTTGGCCTTTTTAAAAAGTGCCAGTATCTTAGTGTCTAAAGTGACTTGGAACACATCCTTGCTGTGTATTTGGGATTCAGATGATACAAAGCAGTGTGAGGATTGCCAGCTGACACGGACAAAAAAGTGGGACTTACTTTGCCTCTTTATTTAGGTAGCAGGTTAAATAGCTAAGAATTGTGACTCCTGTGACCTTGCCAGGGTGTCTGCTTACCCTTGAGCAAAYAGAACTTCAATAAGTGCAAAACAAAAACTGCAAAATTGGGAACGGCATTTTCCTCCTGATGTACGTTTTTTCCAAAAGGCAGGTGCATGCTTGCTATCTGGGGCCATCTTTGTGCATCATAGAAATAGTTCATATACTTAGTCCAGTGTTCAAAGTTTTGGAAGATGGACAGCAGAGTCTGTTACATACCTGGGCTTCTTGACCTTCCTGGATTTTTTCAGTTGTTGATACCCAAAAGCTCTCTTTCTCTCCTCCTCCTTTTCTCTTCTGGTATGCTTTCACTCTCCTCTCCACAGGCCTGTTTTCTCTTTCTGTTTCTTCGGTTTTCATTTTCCTGGGAAGACCCTGCAAACCTTTATATTCCACAGTGTTATTAGACAGGTAAAGCCATGATCCACTGGAGTCAGTTCTTATTTTAACCAAAGTGAGCTCATTTTACCTTCTTTCCTCTGAAACGCTTTTCAGTTCTTCTGGACATACCAGGGAGTCTACCGTGCTCTCCGGGGTGATTGGAGGCAAAGGTACAGGCGCCTGAACCAGAAATTTTGGAGTTAACAGGTGGCAAGACACCTGGAGTAGTAAGCTACTGTTTTCCAAATTGCTACTTTAGCTCTTAAAATAAGATCCCTTTGGTTGTTTTGCATTATCCACATTTCCAACGGTCTCCTGACCCAAAATAGACTTCACGAAGCTCTGATGAAGTAGGATCTTAGCAAAACTCCTCTGAAGTTGACAGCTACACCTATGGCTGCTCAGCTGAGCAAATTCTAATGGGATTGTCTCACAGAGTCCGATGGCAAACCTGCACTGGCCTTAGCCTTAACTTTTGCAGAGCTGCAGACTGATGAGCTTGCTGTCACTTTCTGAGGATTTTAGTCTGCAGCAAGAATGACGTCCTTTCTTCAAAGGGCTTTACTTTTGAACACAGTTTTCACATGGGTGCGTGACGCTCAGTTAATTTGTGGGGGCCATTCAGCTGGAAGCCTGCAGTCCTGCTCAGGGCTCATGGGGGCTGCAGCAGCTGCACATTCGAGCCCTGGCATACAGATGTGTGGAAGGAGCTGATGGGCTGCCTTTTGCAGGCTGGGGCACCACAGACCGGGGGGCCTCCGAGGGTAGGATAGAGCTCAGAGAAATGCTGGAAAAGGAGACCAAGAAAAGGCTTGCCAACTTCTTTCTGCTGGGGTTTCTTCTGCCCTCCTGAGACACAGTTCTGCTGTTATCCCTTTGGCAGCAATACCACTTTCTGAGGTGGGAGCCTTTTCTTTCGAAATCTGTCTTTTTGTATTTGACTTCTTGTAGGTATTAAGTTTGATTAAGCACATGCCTAATGCATCTGAGAAACAACCTTTCTGTATTTTCTTCTGTATTATTCCAGGGTGAAAAAAAACAAACACACAAGAGATCTAAAGCCAGGAAGAGGCACTGCAGCTACTTGGACCTAGCAGAAACTACTCTCATACATGAGAAACATCACAGTGTTTGTTGACCTGACATACCTTTCTCGTTTCCGACTCCACCACCATATCTACTCCTGCTTCTTTGTGGAGGACGAGCAGAGAGGGCGGTGAATCCAGGAAGGCTTTTGCCTGATGCTCTGTGTCTGCTTCGACTTCAGGGCCACTTTCCTCTTCCAAAGGCAGCTCTGGAAAGCAAAGCACATGCAGCAAAGTGACTTCTTGGAAGTGGACAATAGCTAAAGCAAAACCCACCCAAAGCCTTACACCAACTGTCTTCATGACCCTCTGATGCCTTGTTTTCTGTCATGTCTGCTGCACTGAATGGAAACGATTTGCAAAAGGACATCTCTGTCAGCAGGTTTCTGAAGTCAGAGCCCAGGCCCTCAAGCTTCAGCTCATCTTGCAGAGCAAAGCGTTCATGCCCCAASAGGCAGTTGCCAAACAGGCCATGGGAGAAGTGGGTCTTAAAGGACAGCACTCGATGCCCAGCCCCGCTAGAAATTACACTGAGGTAGGAGCAGCGTTCGCAAGCCATCTCCTTAATGCAGGTGCAAGTGAAGGGCAGATGCAGCACATCAGGAGTGACGTTTGCTGTATGAATCCCATCACTCTGACCATGTGGGAAGCCTACCAGTAGGAAAGCAGTGCTGTCAAGTCTCGAGAGCTAAGCAGCTCCCTCCAATTGCACAGGTGTCCATCAGGAGCACARTAAGGAATAGGACCAGAAGCCCCAGCCTGTGACAACCGTCAGTACCTCCTCGTACCTGTGGATCTGTGCGTGGGTGCTGGCGACTCCTCGGCTGATGGACAGGAGAGGCCAGCCGTCTCCTCCCCAAAGATGTCGCCGCAGTTTTCGATCATAAACTCCACCAGCACGTTCACCTGCACACGTCAAAGCCTTGGTCTCAACCCGGCTGCCTGAAAGAAGACCAAGCAGCCTCTCCCACTCCTGAGCCTTGCCTCTGGGCAGACGGCTGTGGCTGCGGGGCTGCTCTTCCAGGCAGCCACCCCACCAGCATTTCTAGGAGAGAGGGGGCCGCCGGGGACCTCTGAGCAGCCGAGCTCTGATGGTCCGGGAAGGCTGCAGCGGGCTGGTAAATACAGCATACCTTCTCAGTCACCTCCAGCATGGCCTCGAGCGGGAGCAGGTCCTCGTTGGCTGGGCTCAGCAGGTTTGGCCCAAGGCAGATGGCCAKATTGCYGGAGGTCATCCTGCTGGTGGACACGTTRTGGCCGATACGCTGAAGCAGTGAGAGCAGGCGCTTGAGGAGGAGGAGATTGGCTGCAGGCAACTTCTCGGCCACCCTGAGGGAAGAGGAAGACAACGGYGATAAAGCAGATGTGGCCCACAGCCGTCCCYGAAGCTCGCCCARGGCAGRTGGGAGCCAGCAGCTGTGTTGCGCAGCTTCCCAGGTGCTCTGAGCCGGCGGTCAGGGCTCCTGCTCAACAGGCAGGCTGCTGCCCACACTTACGCTTTCAGCTCTTCAATCTTCTCCTCCTTGATGCTCTTCTGCATGGCTGCCATCCAGTCCTCGTAGAGGTCTGTCAGGAGGAGCTTGGCAGGGATGCTTTGGAGGAAATCCTGCAATGCCAAGGGCTCCAGGTGAGCCTTTGAAGACTCCAGGCCAGCCAGGAGCTCTTCCAGCTGCAGGTCAGAAGCGCTCACCTTGAAGACGACGGCCAGCAGCAGCGCAGGCTGGCTTCCCAGGTCGACGTCTGCGCYGCGGTCGAGGGCCTCCCTCAGCTCCTGGCAGGCTGTCCTGCTGTCAGCTCTGCGGAATATCCCCTCCGTCGTCGGTCCCTGCTGGTGCAGGACAGCCAGCAGCTCCTGCAAGAGATGCAGGAGGACAGTGACTTGGCTGAGGAGCTGSCTKCCAACAGCGGTGGCYGGGGCCAGAGCTCTGCCCCAGGCTGGGCTCCYTCCTCCCRCAAAGGGGCTGGGACCAGAAGCGTGAGCCATGGGTGCAGAGCCCAATCCCCGCTCCCCGGAGCTGGTGGGGACACCCACCGCCTCTCCGGAGCAGGCGGAGGGAGGGCTGGGGACCCCTTCTCCAGGCTGGCTTACCTGGATGGGCCGGGGCAGCGTGCCGTCCTCCCCGCAGAGGGCTGCCAGGGGCTGTCCAAAGAGCGCCCTGCTGCAGCCGGAGCCCGCCTGCCCTGGCGCCTGGGCAGCGGCCGGGCTCCGCCGCAGAGCAAAGGGCCAGGGCAGCCCCCTCCTCCTCCTCCTGCTGCTCCCTCCTGCTGCAAAGGAAAAGAGAGCAAGAGCCCGTCAGTGGAGACGGCCAGGCCAGCGCTCCCGGAGCCTGCCCTGCCCTGCCCTGCCCTGCCCTGCCCTGCCTGCAGCGCGGTGCTGAGCGGTGCGGCAGGAGGGGCAGGGAAGCCAGCAGCTGGAGCCGCGGCTCCGGCTGGGAGGCTCCAGAGAGCCGGCGTGCCACCRGGACAGCGTGGCCCAGCCCTCGCCCTGCCCTCCTCCAAGCTGTGGGCAGCAGCAGCAGAGGCTCCGTGTCCCCRCAGAACCAGGTCCAGCGSCCRCTGCCCAGCGGGTGTCCTTGCTCGTCCAGGTGACGTCCTCCCTTGGGCTGCCACACCTGCATGGCGACACTCAAGGGACAAGCGAGCACCGCTCAACCGGTTGCAGGAGGATGGCTTTCTTTCCAAAACTCACCTGGTGAAGGACAAAGTCCGCCTCCGTTGCTGGATGGGGCCGTCGGAGGCCCTTGCTTGGGATCATCCTGCAAGAAGCAGGCTGTGCTTAGAGAGCAGCCCCGCAGCAGAAAGGGCCACCGGCGAGCTGCCAGCCGGCACCAGCAGCCTGAGCGCGGCAGAGCTGGGACCCTCGGCCCTCCCGGGCTCTCTGCCCGCGTGGCAGGTTTCCTCCCAGCGCTGCCAGCGAGGACGTGCCGGCATTCCGGGTGGCTCCAGAACCCTCTCCGCTCCCCGAGTGGCACCGCGGGACCCTCCCTCCCTCCTGCACAAGCTCACCCCACTGGCCGCACAAGCCTGGCAGCCCAGCACAGCCAGAGGCGGGTGAAAGGCAGCCATTCTCACCTTTGCTTGGCCCTCCATCAGCCTCTCGAGGCTCCTGGCGCTGAATGTCCTCCACTGGGC